>VYXD01003624.1:86968-260063 GCA_013397195.1 Hylia prasina | reverse complement strand
TGAAAAGGAAAAAAAAAAAAAAAAGCCAGAAGAAAAAAGCAAAATAGCTCCAAAAGAATAAAGAACTGCTCTGGGAGCAAGCAAAGCAACAGAGAGACAGGGCTTTGCAAGCAGAGAGCAGGGATCTTGAAAAGAGGTGCCAAGGTCAAGAAAATTCAATGCATGGGGATCTGTCTGGCCAAGTGGGCTCAGAGGGAGATTTTCTTATAAGTGTATTTTTTTTTCATGCCACAAGAGGGATCATAAAACAGCCCATTGTGTTTATGGCAAATTTAGAAAATACAAAGCAGACTGCAACTGATCCTGCTATCCATGGGAAAGTTTTTTGTCCTAATAAAACCAAGAATGACCCGTGCAGCCCATCCCTCTATCCCCCAGCACTGCTCCCAGGCTGAGAAATGCTGCATTTGGTGCTCAGTAGGTGAGCAGGAACTGTCCCACTGTGATCCTGATGGCTCTCTGGAGCTTCCTCAGGAATGTTTCAGTGTGTCCAGGCCTCAAAATCCACAAGCTTTGGATTTAAAACAAGCCCACTGAAACACACAGGCAGGCACAGTGGCCCTGCTGGGGTTAACAAAATTCAAACAGACCGAAATTCAGGTCCCAGCAGATGTTTGTGCCAGCAGAAATCGTGGCTGCCACAGGCCACCACAGCTGGCAAAATGGATTTCTTCCAAGGACATCCCTGCTCTGCTCTGGCTGAACTCAAGGAAGGGCAGAGACCTCCCAACCCCTCTCCTCTGCAGCTTCCAAGGGTAGAGCAGACCCAGACTCCTTTTTAGTTACCCCAAAGGCATCGTGTTGATGCCTTAAGTTTTATCTTTTATGTTTTTCAGATTCTGTGCTGCCTAGGGGTGTAGTTCTGAGCCTCATATTAAGTGTTAGTAAGCTCTCTTCACAGAGCAGGGACACAAAATAAATCCTTTTCCTGCTGCAGAGCAAGGACAACTTTCAGGCCCAAAAACACAAACAAGGGTGGCTGAAGGGAGGAACAAGAAGGATGGGACTTCACAGCCTGAAGCAGTAATTGGACAATTAAACCTCAATATCCAAATGGACCAAAACTTATAAAAATGTAAGATCTCGTGACCGGTCTGCCATTTGGTGACCACTATTAGTCCACCTTGGGTGTAGCCCTGGTCAGGCCCTGTCCTGCCCAAGGTGGATCCTGGAGGCCTTTCAATAAACATCTACTTTATTCTCCAGCTCTGTCCAGTCTCTGTTTCAGGTCAGCCTTCCCCTGACACCAGCGTAGGTAGGATGGGTGATTTTGTGAAGAGCAGGCCAGGCTTACCACCAGATGCCACGTTTTTCCTCAGCACAGTGCCGGGGTTCAGCAGGGGAAAGGCGTCCGGCAGCAGCTCCTCGTACCACGTGGCCGTGGTGCCGGTGATGGGCAGGTTGTTCTCCAGGGCTGGGCTCCTCTCCGCAGCCTCCAGCAGCAGGATCTGCACAGGGAACGTGGGGAACACACACGGGGTCAGCTGGCTCTCACAGCCTCCACATAAAGAGGGCCCTTCATTTCAGAGTTGGACTGGATGGGCCCCTTCCAACTCAGAATATTCTGTGGTCTGTGACCTGAGGGTTTCAGACATGGTCTCAATTCCTGAGGAGCTCCTGAAACTCCTCTTCCCTTGCCTGATGGGGTTGGGGATATCTCTGCTCACAGACCATGGGATTTTGGCATAAAAGCTTATTGGTTTTAGGAAATCAGCATCAATTAGCTGGGAAGCTGCTGTGTTAATTGTGCGTCCCACACACACCCTCCTTGGGGAGGACTTCACTGCCTCCAGAGGGACTCAGCCTCATGTGGGACTGTGTCCCTGGTGAGAAACATGAGACCAGGGGCTGAAGCTGCTGTTGGGGACACAGCATTTCCCTGGTGTCCAAAGCCAGAGTCAGAATATCAGAAATTACTGAGAGCTGGGACAAGGTGAAAGCCTCTACCTGCAGGCCCAGGGTAGCAAGCTGAGGACAAGTACTGGTTGTAAAAGCACAAATACCAACCAAATTAAAGATGATGGAGAAAATAAGGCTTTTAAAGAGCTGAAGTGCTTTAACTTTGAAGCAAATAAAAAAAAGCAGGCTATTTACTCTAGAAGCAATAGGATATTATTAAAACTCACAGGTGTTTCTAGGCCTTGCAAACACACAACCTTCAAACAAACTCACATCCCAACAGGCATCCCTGAGGTGTCTGGGCCATTTACAACCTTCTCTCTTTGGCAAAGTGACCCCATGTTCCCCATATGATCCCGGTGTCCCTCAGGCTCTGCTCCCTGCCTACTGGTAGCCTCTATGAAACTGGGCGTTGGTCTCTAACATGGGAACACTTTTCTAGGCATGCAGCACTGAGGTTTGTTACAGCATCATCTTTTCCTGTTTGAAAACCACCTAAGCAATACTAATTTAGGAATAAGGGAAATAAAAAGGAATATGGCTCAAACTTTCCACTAAATCCCTAGAAGTTTCAGCCTTTACACACTGTGTTGTCTTTACATAATGAAGTCACACTGCAATTATAAATGAGAGTGACTTGGCTCCACTTGTTTGTTTTTAACTTGCAATTATTACAAGGTTTATCACTTCTTTATTGCAAGGCCTGGTGAGAGCCAGTAGTGCAGCAGTGCCAGAAATGATGAACTTCCTGCAGAATGTACTGGCCTGATGGGGGTGAATCAGAAACTAATTAAACTGGGAGCTGGGTTAAGTGCAAGGGAATTGAACCTCACTCTTGCAAACAAGCAAAATTCTTCCTTTATTGCAAGGATATTTATTTACACATCCAGAGTCCTGCTTTCTGAGTACAGCAAAAAGGTCACAAGGCTTTTCTTCACCGGGTTTGACTGATGCCAGGCAGGAAGGAATCAGTTCCATCTGCCTTTTGCACTCTGTGCTCCTACCCAATGATTTATTCTTCAGACTTTCCAGGAAACGTGTTATCAGTTCAACAAACACTTAAGCATGTGCCTTAGCACAACAGTGTTTAACTCTCATTGACATGGCACTCAAGTGTGAGCTGAAGACCTTTCCTGAATCACTTTATATTATTTATTATATCCTTTTAACTTCCCCAGCAAACAGCTGGATGTTGCCAAAATGTGCTCGGGCACAGAGGCAGAGTAACCCTGGAGGTGGCAAATTAGAGGGGCCGCAGCCTGGGCAGGGGTGGGATGCTCCTGCTGTGAGGAAGGGGCACACAGGGGTTGTCTTGGACAGCGTTTTGCAGAGCTGTGGGAACAGGGATATTAAATCACTGCAGCCACGGTCAGGGCCCAGCAAACCACAGGGGCCCGTGGCCCTCGCGGGCGGCGCGAGCACGGCTCTGCCGAAGGTCGCATCTGGAGTGGAACGGCTCCAAATCATTTTTATGGGTGATAATAAAAATGTGTTACCACATAATCAACACAAAACAGTGGCAACGGTATCCTTTTCATTAAAACAACATGTTTTAAATGAACACTCTGCTGATAAATGCTGTAAAAGCTGTAAAGCCACGCACAGGATAATCCAGCATGCGCTGTTATAAATTGACTATATATACTTTGCAGTCATTAAGGCTCAAACCATAGTAACAAGTTTATTTTCCCTGGGCACGAAATGATAGAGGTCAGGAAGTCTCCAGACTTGAAATTGCTGAGAAATTCTAGTTTTTATGATTAGGACTGAAGAAATGCCCAAAAGAAATAAAGCAGAAAGAGGAGAGCTCTCACATCCGTGAGATCCACAGAGCCAAACTAAAGAAGGAGAAGCACAAGGGATTTAGTCACATTCAAAAATCTCAAACTACACATGGCTCTTTCAACAAGGAGTATCCTCTCACAGCTCACACAGCCCAGAGCACAAACGGGCTCCTTACACATTATTGCAATAGCACTGGAGCCATTCATCCATTTTCTGTCACGTTCTGTTTTTCTTAAGGCTGCCATTGCTGTAGTCAGGGGACTCAAGGAGAATTCCCACTTTCATTAAACAAAACAAAAAAAAAAGAAAGTTTCGAGCCCTCTGAGTAAACTGCTGGAAAATGATACCACGGAGGCTCACAGCCAGAAAGAAAATTAGCAAAATGTGCAGTGTATTAAAGTCTCAGTACTAAAAATCTTGGTATTTTCTGGTCAATAGGGTTGAGGTAGAGAGAGGGATAACATCAAGGGAAGAATGAGTGGTTTTCACAGGGAATCCTCATTGCAAGCAGTGCCCACCTGTGTTGCTGCTACAACCTCCAACACAAAAGTTCTGCCTCCATGAAGAATGGAGGCATAAAATATCCTCATGCCACCAGATAAATGAAATATGTCTTGCAGTCGTGGGTAATGTCACTTACCAGCCAACCAGGGAAGGCAGAGAGGAGGACAATGGTTGCTGCCTGTGATGCCAGGACAGCAGAACCCTGCAGGACACAGAAAACCCTTTCCTCCCCACCTTGCAATGTGCAGTCTGAGTTGAAGGATGGCCTCAACTCAGCAAATCACTCAAACTTTTTGTCTTTCTGCACGCGTGGAAGGAAGAACTCAAATCAGCCTAAATGGCCATGCTGAACTGGAGCCTCTGGCAAGAGAGGTTTCAGCAGCACAAGGGTTTGTCTCTGGCTCCAGACCCCAGAGCTCAGACACAGCTGAGCTTGGTCAGGAGCTGGAAAACGGGGCCAGCTCTGCTGCCAGCAGTGCGGGAGCTGGGCTGGCCGCAGGAGCCGCATGAACGCTCAGGGGATGGAAAAGGATGGAAAACGCAACTCTTTCCTCAGCAAGCACCTTCTGGAGGGACATCAGGACAGAGAAGACACAAAAGCCAGAGGCTGGGCAGAGGCTGCTGCCTGCAGCATCACCCCGGGGCTCCCACATCCGCTGGGCTCCCAGGGCAGGCTCTGGCTCCTGCTCCACTCACGGGGCTCGAAGCCTGGCTGTGGATCCCGCTCCACTCTCCGCCCTCCGCGGGGACACGAGCCTTGTGTGCCTGGAGCTCAGTCCCAGCTTACTCAACCCACCTCCTCCTTTTCCATTTGCCAGCATAAACTTTCTCAACTTCAGACAAATACCACATTTCTTGCATCAGATCAAAAGCTTGGGCCAGGGACAATGGAAATGGGAGGACGGTTTTCATCTTCTTGAGATGTTCGGTGTCAGAGGACTTCTTTTGGCTTGCAGTGGCTTTCCAGAACCCTATTTTTGTTGTTCCCACTCATCAAAAAAAGATTTCACAAAGGCGGCCTCCTCCCATCATCTGTCCTCTGCTCACATTCCTGATGTCCTGTAACTAGGTAGGTGTTAGAAACAAGGGAAGAGCAGCCAGGCTTCCAAAGATTTAAAAGTTGATATGACAGGGCTCAGAATGCTTTTTATTTGGATGAAAAATCCAGATGGATATTATTAATTAATAAACAGGGGATATTTGGTCTCTTGAAGCATCGGTGGAATTAACTCCCTTCCATCCCTCTCTAAAGAGGAGGAAAAGAAACTTCATGAATCCAGCTCATCAGCTAAAAATTCCAGTGTAAAGTAAGATTCCCTTGATCTTGTAGAGACACAAGCTGATTAATAATGGTAATTGCATAACTTGTTGGACATATCTTTCTTCACAGCAAATTATTTGGCAATATAAGAGTTTTTTTAATCATTCATCAAGACAGACCTAAACAGGGAGTTTTACAAAATGTGATGGGGAATGGTCTCTCTCTCACAGCAATGAGGGACCTGTGAACACAAGGCTCTACCACAGACACAAGCGCTTGGTTTGAAAAGCCGAAAGACCTCCAGCAAGTGTCCACCAACATCTGAGGAGCTGGATGCCCAGAGAGAACCTGGGCAAGTTCAAACTTACAACATCTTAGAGGCTTTGGCCAAAGGGACAAGATAATTAGTGCATGGAGGAGTTCTTGTTGCGTTGATAAATTATGGGGGGAGCACTAGCTGATGTCATTGTAGTGACTCAGTGCAGAGCAAAAGGTGAGGTTTATGTCATCAGATAATGCATGGAAGACAGAAACATGGACCAAAGGCTTCTATCAGGTAGCACAGTTCTTGTTCTTTCTTACAAAGAGTGCTACAAGATTCCAAAATCAGGATGGAAAACAACTCTTTCCTCAGCAGGCACCTTCTGGAGGGAAATCAGGGCAGAGAAGACACAAAAGCTTAGGCTGCCCTCCCAGTTCAGATGAAACACAGACACTGTTCAGCAGCTCCTCAGACCCTCGAGGCTTTGCTTGAGAGAACAGCTGGAAGGGAAGGAGTGGCTGTGGTCCTGTGCTGCTGCCAGCAGTCTCCTCTGCTCCCCAGTGGGCAGAGGAGCTGAGGCCCCCAGCCTGCCACAGCTGGCACCCCGAGGAGCCAGGTGTGGCAAAGATCCAGCAATCCTTTGATGTACACAAAGCACACAAGGGAGCTCAGACTGAAATCAGATTCACTGTAGTGCCTTTAGAACACCTGACAAAAATACATGGGAGCTATCATTTGCCACCCTCAAAATCACACCATTCCTCTGCCCAGGTATTGCTGAGACCTGCTGGGGACGTAGGAGTGCCAGGGATGTGAACCCAGACCAGCCTGAGGTGAACTTAGTCTCAACCAAGTGCCCCCTGTGCCCAGCAGTGCCTTTGGGATTAGCTCTGCTTCTCCCCGGGTGAGGAGCCCTCAGCTCAGGGATTCACCTCAAACAGGCTCAGATTCCTCCTGTGCTCTTCTCCTCCACAGAGCTCTGAAAGCTGCTGGGAGAGAGAAGCCCAAGGGAAAAGATGAGGAGATAGGGCCTTTCCTGGCTCACCTTGGCACAGATTGAAAGAAAACGGACCCAAGTTGTTTTTATCTTACAGTGGTACTTTACTTATGAAGCTCCCATAGAGTTTCTGATTAGAATCAAGTGGAAATTCAGATGTTTGGACACTGAATTACAAAAGGATCTGAGGACATCCCTTGGGCTCCTCACATGCCTCCCTTGACAAAACCTACTCTTTGTCTACAAATTTCTCTTAAAAAATCAAAGCTTGTAAACAGTGTTCCCAGGTATTAAACACACCAAAAGTATCTCCTGTGCTTGGCAAACTTAAGTTGCGTGTCAGGAAAAGAGAATTTTGCAAAGTTGTTTTATGAAAATATTAAATCCATTTGACTAAAAATGCCAAACTTGTAACTAAAAGACTTTGTGGGAGGGAATGGTGGACAAGGAGGCCTTTGCAGCCTTTTTGTTGTTCTGGCAAACGATTTACAGCATTGGCCAACACACATGGAACAGTCTTAGGGGACAGACTGCTCCTTCAATCCAACAGTGATAAGAAATAAGGTCCAAAAATTACTAGACTTGAGAAGGAAAGGATTTTAACCACCATTCTGAAAGACAGCAGGATGCCCAAATGAGAGAAGGGTCAGTAGCCAAACTACCTCATTGTCAGGATTATCTCAGATCACCAAAAAAGCAACAGATGGATGCAAAGTTACACAAAATTCAGTTTGCCCACCTAATTTTAATTCATGGTTCCTCCTTGTAAGAATCAGTTATAGAGTTGCATTTTATTCTTAGGGACATTTGAGTCATTAACTGACCTACAGAAACTCAGCGTTAAATTAGAAATTTTACAGGGATTGATTCCAGGTTGTTACTGCTACCAGAAACCAGCCAGTTATTATACAGCAACCTGTGAAACAGCACAAATTCTCCTTAAATTCAATATACTGCTGGAGCTGGAGAAACAGATTCTTCACAGAGCCATTAGGAAACCTTAGGGATTAATAAGTAAGACACTTTCCTGTTCAGAAAGGAAAGGAAATACCTGCTCATGGTTATCACATACAGAACATGGAAAACCCATGGAAGTCCTTGTAGTATCAAGCAACTGCTCATGTCCACCCTGCAGAGCCAGCAGCAGCCTCACAGCCAAGCAATTCTGGTTCCCCTCCCAATCTCTCAGCCATGGCACAGCACCATGAAACATTTGCTATCTTCCAAATATTTCTCCCCTACAGCAGGGAATTGTTTTATTGTCTATCAGAGAAAGGAAAGACAAACCCCATAAAACATCCCAGACAGCTGCCAGTATTTCATGTAACTGCCTGGGAGAGGAGGGAAATACAGGAACATTTCATACAATGATCACATTAAAACTCCAAGTAATGATGCTTTACCATCCAAAGACATGGATGGTGAAGGTTCTGTTTGTAATCTGTCCTAAATAAATGGGTTGATTGGAGAAAAATAGCAATGAATCGATCAAATTCCATGCACTGTACAAAGATTTTCTTTAAAACCTTTTCAGAATCTTCTGTGTGGGGAATCACATTACAGGGACTGTTTTCATGCAAAAACTATGCATGTCATTTATCAATCACACAATGAATCAATCAGACACTGGATATGTAATGCTATCTCCAGGCATTAAAGCTGCAAGTGAAATGCCACGAGCTTGGCAAGAGCGATATCAGGAGATAAGGCTGGGTTAGATCAGCTCAGATCAAGCTGGACTCCAACTCCAACCCAAACCTGGGATTAATGTTGTGCTGCCCAGAGCTCTGTGGTGGTGCTCACTTAGAGAAACTGGGCGAGCAAAATGAGCAGAAATTTGTGTGCAGATGCCTGCAGCCCTGCCAGCCCTGCCTGCAGCCCTACTCCCTTTCCAGCCCCACCTGCAGCTCTGNGTGCAGATGCCTGCAGCCCTGCCAGCCCCTGCCTGCAGCCCTGCCTGCATCCCTGCTCCCTTTCCAGCTTTGCCTGCAGCCCTACTCCCTTTCCAGCCCCACCTGCAGCTCTGCTTGCATCCCTGCTCCCTTTCCAGCCCTGCCTGCAGCCCTACTCCCTTTCCAGCCCCACCTGCAGCCCTGCCTGCATCCCTGCTCCCTTTCCAGCTCTGCCTGCAGCCCTACTCCATTTCCAGCCCCACCTGCAGCTCTGCTTGCATCCCTGCTCCCTTTCCAACCCTGCCTGCAGCCCTGCCAGCCCTTTCTGCCGTGGGTAGTGCTGTCACTCCCGAGGTTTGTCTGGGCTCAGTCCTGTGACACAGGAGGGCTCAGGAAATTTAGGAGGGGCTGGAGACACTTCCTACTAAGAGGCTGTGCTGGCTTAAGGGAAACCTTTGCTGTGAAATAAAAGCAGGGTTTGCTCTGCTGTCCCACCAATGAGGGTCCCATGGGGTCAGGGGGTCTTGTGGGGGTGTAAACTAAGATGTCACAGGAGCGAAAGAAGGGTTGGCATGTTGGGGCTCGGGGAGGGGGTAGTTTTCTTCCAGTCCACACCATTTCTGGTCCTGGACCCCTGGATGGTTACCATCCTCCCTGACATAGATGTTGTGCTCCGCAGATTTTGAGCTCAGCACCACCACTCAAGCTCTCAGAACTCTGGCACTCAGTGGGCCTGGTGTCAAGCACATGAACTCCATCCTGGGGAGACAATGTGGTAGCTGGAAACAGGAGATGAGGATGGGACCTGATTCTACCTGCCTTCACCTCCCTCCCTGCAGAAACAGCTCCTACAGGCACAAGGACATCCTAGAGCAGCACTGAGGAAGGTGTGAGGCACATGAAGAGTTGGTTCTGCTGCAGTTGAGCCAAGGCTCAGCCTCTCTCCTCCCCAAGGGCAATAAAAGCACTGGTCCCTAATGAGTCATTTTTCATTCCATTTGCTCTGTGTTTATTTTCACTTTTCACCTTCTGATCCAACTCTCATATTACTAAATTCAGAGGGTTACTTTTATTACCTCATTTGGGCACTGATCTTACAATTTGGATGAACCAGCTCACCCCTGTAATAAGAAAGATGACACCATTGCTGGTTATATCCCCGTTTTTAGGGAGGCTGCTATAAAAGCTGAAGAGGAGTGGGGAAAGAAGAAACCTCAGGCTGGTTTTCCTGTTGCCATCCCCTGAGCTCACCTTGGTCATTCTGGGCTGAAATTCAAAAGAGCAAAAGCAGCAAAGTGCCTCAACTTCAGCTCTCTCCAGAGGGAGCAGGACTGTGGCAGGAAAACCCAGCTCTGCCTGTGGGGAAGATGAAATTCCCCATCTGCCTTTGCAGAACAAACCTGCAAAAGTCCAGTGGGTAACAGCCTCTGGCACTAGCAGAGATGTGTGTGCCTATCCCTCCTGTGTTCCTCCAAACAGGTCCAAGTTGTTGTGGTGGAATGAGACATTACAAAAAGACAGTTTGGACAGCTGAGAGACAACTTCACATCCAGATCATCCAGCAAAACAGGGATATTCCTCCAAAACCCAGAGCAGGAATGCAGACAATACCAAACAAACATGAGCACCTTTCAAATGATGCTGGCTATTGTTGAATAATAACAACTGAGTTCATTAGATTGCTACAGAGATCAAACTGAACTTAAATTAACCTTGAAAAAAGGGGGAATCAGCATATTTCTCTTGTGTACAGCACCAGCAGTCGTGTACTGTTGATTCACTCTCTGTTTCAATTTTTGCAGAGCATCCACAGCTTTTCAAACAAAGTGGAAGCCAAAAGATTGATAAGGGCCGTGCTGGGCTGTGCTGCAGAAGGTCTCCTTGCAGAGACATGGTCTTTAGTACTTCAAAAACGAAGGCAATAACTCATGTCCCTCTGTAAATTTCCCTTTGATGAGCCTTGCTCCCAGCTCGGGTCTGTGTGGGAGCAGAGGGAAGTCAGAAGGAAAACCATCACAGCAACAACACGAACTGCCTGACTGCAGCACTAAATCAGAGACACGACACACTGTGCCTGACTTCCCGAAGGGATCTGGGCAGGTAGAGCCTCCTTCCCCCTCCCCAGAGTCCTGCCAGGCCCCAGCTGAGGTTGCCATCAGTCTTCACACGTTGTTCCCCCCACAAGTGCTGAGCAGCACAAGCCAACAGAGAGGGGAGTGATGTCAGGACAGTCTCTGGTTGTCCTTTGCCAGTGAGCCAGAGAAAATCCTGGAGAGTGAAGAAAGGTACAGCTGGCCACAGCCTGGGAGGGAAGGGCTGATTCACATCTCTCTGAGGCCAGGCCCATGTGTCACTTGGATTCAGGACTGCACACACAGGAGTCACTCACCAGCCCCTCTCTCCTGCCCTGCCAGAGGACCCCCACCTGCCAGGCCCTGCTGCTCAAACAACCCAGCTCCCTTTTGTCCTTTGCACTACACCAGTCATTTCCACTCCAACAATCCTGTCCCCCAGAATTTCATTCCCCCCACCCCTTCATTTTCCTGTAGTGAAATATAACTGTGAAGGCTTTGAGGAGGCTCCAGACTTCACTTCAGCACAAACAATTCCCAAATTACCATAATATCATGTACTGGCCTCAAAAACACCACACAACCACCATCTCCCTCCACAAAGGTTTCTCCCTAAATTCTTTTATGTCATTGATAAACATCAGTTAATGAATAATAACAGCAGTAAATGCCTTAAAGGGACCAAAGCATGATAAGTAACAGCCAGGAGTGGGCTGTCAAAGGAGGGACCACAGATCAAAGGAGAATGCTGACTCAGCTGCTTTGTTGCTAGACTGGAACAATTTAGCTGAATCCCAGTAGGTAGAAATTAAAACTATTTGTAGGGAAAAAAAAACAACAATATGAAGGTCTCCCCTAATATTTGTCTCCACTAAACTATGCATGAGAGCCTCCCATCCTTCAGAAAAGGGATAAAAATGGGCAGGACTGGATTGCACTCGAAATACAGCAGAGCAGAGGGAGGGCAGGTGTGACAGGCAAACAGTGACAAATAAACATGATGGCAACACATGGCACGGGATTTCTGAGGTCTGAGCATTATTTTGGAGGAGCTGGGCTGAAGCAGGGATGCAGCCTCAAGGGCAAGGGAAGGAGCAGGGCTGGAGGCAAACAGTGCCTCATTTTCTGGGGCAGAGTCACTGCCATGGAGAGAGGAAGAGGCACCTGATCTCTCCATGCCTGCCAACTCAACATGTTTTTCACCAGAAACTCTAGGAAAATTTTGGTCAAACAGGAGAATAAGGGCAGGTCCTTACCTTGGCCTCCAGCGTGTTCAGCCTCTCGGTCATGTCGGCGAGCCTCGTGCAGTTCATGCATTCTAGAGAGAACAAAACACAGAACTGTCACACTGCCAGGGGCTGTGCATGTTCACCCACGGCTTCAGGCTGAGCCCTTTGGTTCAAAGCACATGGAAAAGTGAGTCAAGATCAGTTATGGGTGAAAATAAATACTGAGATCCACAGCACAGGTCACCAGCCACGGCCACGTTAGATGAACCTTGTCTGGGGATGTTTGGTGGGGCAGAGTGTGAAATTAAGTTCCCAATATGCAGAAGGCAGATGAAATAAAAATCAGTTTTAAGACTTTTCATGCTGCCAACCAGCATGACCTGCTGTCATAGGCAGAGACACTTGTCCTGCCACTGGTGCAGGCTGTCGTGGCACCTGCTCCCACCTCACAGGACACCAGGCTGCACAACCTCCACTGCATTTAATACTCTCTCCTCTACTATTTTCCTGCTAAAATGCCAAGGAAAGCAATGAATACACAAAATGCCCATCTCTGAGGAGTCCTGCTCCATCCCTGGGCTCCCAGGCCCTGTTACCACTCCCAGACAAATGACACAAGGCATCCATCTCAGTGACAGCCAGGAAATCCAAGACAGATCCAAGGGCTGATACAGCCCAGAGCTGCAGCATGAAGTGGTTTCCATCTCACTTTGCTGCAGAGCAGCAGCTGACAGTCAGCAGCCACCAAAGGAGTCCTGACAGGAGGCCTCAGCGAGAACAAACATTGCCAGAATGAGCTCTGAGTGCAGGTTAAAGTGATTGCTCCCTCCAAAGGACATTCCTTATCTAAACAGAAGGCCTGCTGCTTTGCCTCTGGTTTCATCTCAGCAATTTTAGAGTGAGTGAAGGAGGATAAAGCCCTGAACAGAGATTTAATCAACAAGGTGCTTTGCAGCAGAGTGGAACTGCCCACTCCCAGCTCTCAGAGAAGCTTTCCACATTGGACCTCTTACCTCTCATGACTTCTGAAGCCCAGCAGTTCTCAAAAAGGGAAAAAGATTTGCAGCATGAAGTATTTCAGAGGATAAACCATCCATACTCAGGTGATGAATCACAGCTCATGTCCCATAGAGGAGAAATACATCTCTGTGTGTGTTTTGTGCCCCTTGAGAGCCAGAGCCTGTTTTCATTGACTGGCCATGGAAGTATTTAACTCTGGTGTTTCCATAGGGCTGGGAATGTTCACCTGTAGTTCCTGAGCCCCCAACAGACCACTCAGGTGCAGCTGAGGCTGCAATGATGCAGAGGATGTTGGGGAAACCCAAAGCTTCCCTATGGTGAGGAATGGGTGAACATGGATTTTGGCCTGGTGAACACCCCAACACAAAGCCCCCCAGGGGACCTCTGCAGTCTCCAGCCCCAGGCACTTTACTGAGAACACTGCATGCCCTGGTGGCTCTCGGCCACACAAAGATTTGAGTGCAGGCTTGGAAGATCTGGAAGCTGGGCTGTTCCACCCAGGTGATTTACAGGCTAAAAAGATTGTTTGAGTGCTAAAAGCAACCCAGTGCGTGCGCTTTCCACAGGAATTCTCACACTGGCCCTCTATGAGGAGCTGTGTAGCTTCCCAAAGGAGCCAGACATAGATCTTCCACCTCATAATACACAACATTTTGCAGACAAAGCATCTGATGCTTCAGGAACACTCAGATGGAGGGATTTCCTCACGGGTCAATACTGACATGGACTTTCTTTTACCCAACAGCAAATAACATTTGTTTATTTTCTGCGATAGATCTTGGGCAATATTTTTTGGCTCGAATTGACCCATGAACATACAAGTGCCATAAGTGCACTGTCCTATGGGGAAGGAAATGGGTGAGGTTTGTTTGGTCTGGATCTGCTTGTGGTGTGTGAAACAGGGAATTGGTTTCTGTATGTAACTGGCTTCAGGCTTTTGATCTTGCTCATCCCCACAGAAAGATAAGACTGAATAAATCCAGTGCTCCCAGGAGCCAAAAGACACACCAGATGTGTTACAGAGCAGATAAAATACTGAGTTCTATTCTCCCTTCTGCTGGCTTGCACACATTAATAACTCCCACAAGGTTTAGAGAGACTGACCTGAACTGTCTGAAAACCATCTCTGCATTTCTGAGATGGACTGGCCACTTAAGGTCCCTCTGCAGAGCTCAGCTGATAAAAAAAGGGTTTGTACCCTCCCTGTGCATGGGGTGAATCAACCAGCTCCCCAGGGGAAGAAGAGGGTTCAGGGACTCTCTGCTCCTTAAGAGTGTCTCAAAGAGCCCTCTCAGGTGTATGTGCAACAGAGAAGGTTTGACTTGAATAGACAAAGTGACAGAAGAGGAGAGAAACCAGCAGTGTCACTGCATGTGATATTTGTACTAATATGATCTTCATGTCAGTGATGTTGAAACAGGCAGAAAACACAGCCTGGGTCAGAAAGAGAACTACTTAGGTTCAAGCTGGATTTGATCTTTGATCCTTTCTGTTGTGAAATGCCTGGAAATGCAGATCCACACCCAAGGTACTTAGACTGGGCCTTAAAAACATTTAAATAATCCAGAAAGTGGAAATCCTAATGCAAAAGATCTTACTAAGGCAAGAGTCCTGCCAACAAATCCATGTGACATTTATTTATCTGACCAACAGGCAGACAAGGCTTTCAAAGGCAGAGATGAATGCTCAGGGCTGCAGTGTCAGACACTCCATTCAAAGCTCCCTCACAACACACCAGGGACCAGACTGTTCAGGGTCTGGGTCCACATCTGTCCTTGCAGAAAGCCTGAGAATGGTGGTGACAAACCAACCTAATAAATATCTTCCCTAACCACGATGCACTGAAGTATTTAGTGTATAATCTTGATGGCTGGTGGTTCCAAGGCCTGGGACTGTGAAGCTGAATTTTCTGATCAGGGTGAAAGCAATCTGTGTTATTAAAAAGAGCTTGAGAATCTCACATCATTATTTCTCATGGAACAAATATAACACTGGGGCAAATGCACACACTCTCTGACTTGGGACTGCAGAGCAGACGCTTTCCATATCTGCAGAAATCCATCACTTGTTGCTACACAGAACCACAGTTTATTTCCCTTCTATTCCTAGTTGGCAGATTTGTATTTTTCCAGCTAAACTCTGAGAAAGGAGCTGTGATTTCACTCCATGAATCCCAACCTCAAAACACATGGTAGGATTTGTTTTAGAAATATTCCAGCAGGGAGGATAAATAATTGAGATAATGAACATGAGACAGTACCAGCATATCCCATGACAGCCAGTCTGTCTCCACGATGTCTCACAGTTACTGTCCCAGCACATCTCTCCCTTCCCATTCCTCCTTTCAACTGGAATGCAACTGGAGGGATGGAAAATTCTAATGCAGAGGAGACGTGGAAGACTTCACATGCTGGAAAATAGCAACCCAGGTACTCTGTACCAGCTGTGACCCCCTTAACCCTGACACAAAGGTTGATACGCTCAACCCATCTTTGATTAAAGATGAGCCTCCAATGCTGCAGCTTTGCCATCAGATCTGTGCCTGAGCTTCCAGTCTGGATACACCCCTGAGAGTGACCTAAAGCAGTGAATGATGACTTCAGGTTACCTGGTTAACCTGGTATTCCTGTTTTGTTAACCTGGTAATCCTGCTTTGCATCATTTTATTATTAAAGAGTTGCACACTTCAGCTTCTCAAGCTTGAAAACTTCACAAGTCTTCAAACTCCCCACTCAAATCCTAACAAGAACAGTGTGATAACAGCCCAATACCAACAGGGCTCTAATGACTTCAGCACAGTTATCACAGTGGCACTGAGGGCAGTAAAAGAACCAGCCCAACTTTCACCATGGGGCCACAAGTCAGTTTTGTGTGAAAAGGCAAAGAAACCTCTTGGCACCTCTGCCCCATTTCTCAGCTCTGACAGCCCACGCTCATTTGTACACCCAGAGTCTCTGCAGAATATTAAAAGAGTTTTTGGTTTCCCTACAGCCAGATGCTCAGTAGATATAAATTGCACAGCTCAACTGAAGTCAAGGGATCAAGGCTCTGTCTCTCTTTTTCTTGATGGATTGCTCCAAAATTTGTGTTTCAGAGGGGAGGCAGAGGAGGTGGTTTATAGCATATGAAAGGAGAGAGAATTCTGGAATCACAAAGCCTTTGTTTAAACAAATAAAGTCTTTGCAGCCAGTTTTTTTCAAGACCATATTTTGCTATTACAAGAAACCTCAACCTTGCAATGCAATGGGGCGTAGCACACAGGCAGGCTCGGGGACATGAGAATCACATCTGCAGCTCATGCTTCAACCTGCTCAGACTCCAAACAACACACTTCTCTCCTCACAGGCTCACTTTCTTTTCATCCATTGTTAGCTTAATAGAAAGGACCGGTAAAGGACCCAAGGTCAAAGGATGAAAAAGAAGCAAATGTAAAATATACCTTGGTTTTTGTGACTCAAGTTGCCTGGCAGCTCTTCCCGCTCCATCTAATCTAGTCCACCACTTCCATTGCAGGGCCATGCACAAGGAGGACAGGCTAGGTTATCCCCAGGGCAGGGGAGCAAACCAGAGCTGCCAACAGCCCATGTTGGAGCACTGGGAAGGCAGCGGCAGCTCCAGGAAACTCGACACAAGAGCTCTGAGTGTGCAGCAACTGCAGCATCAGCCCTGCTTGGAGCAGCTGCTGCACCAGCACAGTCACTGCTCGGGCTGCACTGCTCTGACCAGTCAGTGACACACGCCTCGAGAAGGTCCACTTGGAAAAACATTTTGTCTGTCAAAGTAAGCAGACCAGCTTTTCTCAGCAGACACCTTCCCCCAGGACGAGTTCAGAGCAGTCTCTGAGCAAATCTGGAAGAAGTCAGCTAAATTCTCCCAGTCAACCACGTTTCTTTGCAAAGAGAAAAGGATGAACTCAAAACTCCCAAGGGAAATAGGGAGCACCATTGACTGAGTGAGCACCCAGGATCTCATGCACTGATGTTTTATTTGACACTCTTGAGAGAAACCACCAGACCACTGACCCCTCCATCCCCTTACTGCCACACACATATGCACACTTTAGCCAGAAAAAGAACAGTGACACTTTCTGAAACTGGCACAGGAGGAACTTCAAGTCAAATTCCACAGCAGAAATATGAACGTGGATCTTCTGTGCCTGCCTAGGTGGCCCTCAGCTGGGGGACAGCCAGCCTGGGCTTGCATCTTCCACCTCTCTTTAATTTGTCTGATCTGACCCTTCCAGCCTTTTTACATGGTTACTGAGTTTCCTTAAGTAGTTTATGTTCTGGCCCTTTGCAAAAGCTTTCGCCAGTGCTTGTGAAGGATAGCAGGCCCAAGCCATAAATCACAGCCAACCTGGGATCTGTTTTTTCAACACATTTCCTCTAATGAGAGTCAGATGTTGGCTAGATAGGCTTTATTAATTGTGCTTGTTTAGAAGGGGCTGTGTGTGCAGTGGGGTTTGGGCTGACAGCAGGCAGGGAGGGGACAGACGCCTCTGTCACCCGGTAGCCTCTGGTCTGAGGAGCAAAGGCTCTGGAATCAAAGGTCTGGAGAGCTGCTGGAGGGAAGGGCTCTGACCCTGGCCACAGCTCCAGTCCCAGTAAAGCCAGAGCAGGAGCTGTTTGTGCAAGGGGAAGCTCTCTGAGTTTTGTTTAGTGTAGGATCATTGAGACTCCACTGCTCTGCTTACTGCCTTGGTATTTACTTGCTTTGTGCATTGTAAACTACAGAATCACAGAATATCCTGAGTTGGAAGGGACTCAAAGGTCATCCAGTTCAACCCTGCACTGACAGTTCAACAATCCCAGCCTGTGCATCCCTGGGAGCAGCGTCCAAACTCTCCTGGAGCTCTGGCAGCCTCAGGCTGTGCCCATTCCCTGGGAAGCCTGGGCAGTGCCCAGCACCCTCAGGGGGAGAACCTTTCCTGATATCCCTGACACAGCTCTAGGCCATTCCCTCAGACCCTGGCAGATCACCAGAGAGGAGAGATCAGTGCTTGCTCCTCCTCTTCCCCTTTGGCAAAGACAGTGGCAAGGGAAGGGCCCCAGTGGGCAGGGGCTGTCAGAGCCCTGATGCTGGGACAGGAAGGCCAAGTCACCCAGCCCAGAGAAGAGCTGTGCACCCAGTGCCTCCTCTTCCCAACATTTCACATGTCCAGCTGCACGAAATCTGTGTTCTGGCTGAGCTGCAAACATTGCAGGCTCCAGCCTGGCCACAGCCTCACCTTTCATCCTGCCTTTACACACCACGTGCCCTCCTGGTCACTCAGAGTGGCACCTGGTGATCTCTCGGGGTCCCTTCCAGCCCAGACCATTCTGTGATCCAGGTTCCAGACTGGGACTGGCAGAGCCCCATGACATCTTGCTCAGCCTGGTCATCAGCACAATTAAAACATCCCACACATCAGTGGCCTGGAGCTCAGAGAAACTTAAAAGATGGTCCCTTTGACCAAAGAGGGTTTGTTCTTTCCCACAGTTTTCACATCAGGATTTTGCAGGCTGGAATGTTTTATCTTCACCTGGAAATCGTGAGTTATTAGGTTGCCTATCAATATGAAACAGAACACCTCCAGAATAATTTTGCCTTTTTACCTTCATTCCAGATAATTCACCATCTCTGCTACGAGACCCCAATCACTGCCAAAATTCCCCCATTTGTAATGTCTCTCATATCTCTATTATAACAACCCTTACCCTTAACTTTACTGGCTATCTTTAAAAAGCAGCTCAGATTTCCTTTCTTATGAGAACTGCTATCTGATCCTTTTCCGCTTGTAAAGTGTTCATACTTCATTTTCATGTCCACTTTCTTCTTTTCCTTCTTAAAGAGGAAAAGTCTTTTTTTTCCCACAAACAAACAATAAATGTTCTTTCACTATCGTGATATTCAATGATTTTGAAATGTCTGTAAGAAAAAACTCAGCAAACTGAGTGAAAAGAAAGTTTACCATAAAATGCAAGTTACTCCAAGTTGCTGGAGTAACAACTACTATTCAAGAAGCTACACAAAATCTGGTACAGCATTTCAAGTGAAAAAAAAGGGTGCAATTTTTAAAAGTTTTGCAATGTTATCTCTAGAGGTTTTTCTTAAATGATTTTTCATACCTTCTGAATTGCTTCAGCCTTAAGTTTTGAATAGCATTTTTTTTAAAATCTCACTTAAATTAAAAATAAATTAGCAAATTAAGTAGTCTTAAGTCAAAGTAAATGGTTTTGTTTGGGTCTAAAGAAACAATTCTGGTTGACCCAAACCATATTTTAGTCATTACACTGTGTCAAAACTTTAAAATATTCCATTTCAGATTCTCCCAAATCATTTTGGTTTCCAATTTTTTTGATTTGGCAAATCAAGCCAAAAGCCCTCCATTATTCACCCAGGTCTGGTCTTAAACAGCTCACATCACTCACATTGTTTTATTTAAGATTTCACACATGCACCCTCCCACCCCAGTCACTAATTTTATCCATAATTCCTCTCAGCCTGGGGATTTGTGCTCCTCCCGATCCTGCTGGTGAGGCCGGTGTTCCATCAGCACCTGGAATTTGATCAGGATCATTTATTCACAGGCAGCCATCAGCTGTGAGATCCATGTTCAATCCATCTCTACCTGCCAGAGGAAGGTTTAGCAGGGAATGGCTAGGTTTTGATGCAACGTTTGGATGGAAATGCTTCATCTTAATTTTACAAGCACCAAGGACCTTTCACTAACGCAGCCTGACTGAAGTTACCCTGAAAACAAAGATTTTACCTGTCCAGCGTGAGTTTGCTAAATCCTTGCTGCGTGGAGCTGCTGATCCTGGAGCTCCAAGTGATGCTGGTGGCACTGGGGCTACTCAATAATTTTGATTCTGCTCCAAACAAACCCTCCCCTGGTTCACAGCTGTAGCAGGGCACGGCAGCAAAGCAGACAAAGCAAATAAAAGGACAGAAAATAAAGACACACAGGTGGGATGTGCCTACAAACCTCTCACAGCAAGACAGGGCAAATCTAAACTAGATTAAAAGTTCCCAAATTAAAAGAGGGATTCCACACACTTTCCAGCCAAGGAAGTTGAGGGCACAATGTCCACAGGGCCTAGGGCTCCTTCCCAGGAGAACACACTCCTCCTACAGCTGGCCCAGTCCCCACTGTGCCAACATCCCCTGTGTGATACCACCATTGTTGAACTAAACTCATTTCTCCCTCAATCCCTGCTCTATGACATGTAGAGAAACTTCATGGGACCTGACCCCAGTGAAGAACACAGGGAAAAAGTCCACTACACACAAACCTTCATCTCACATTGAGATGGCTTCACATCCCTTACAAACCAGACTGCTTTTCCCTGCTGGGAGAAGCAATCAGGGGGAAAATGCAGTCAAAATATGGTGCAGTGTAACATGAAATAAGGAAGCAGACAGGACAAAAGGAAACATTTGAATCAGGCTCACCATGAAGTCTGCAGGGACTCTCACAATATTGGTTCTGCACCTGTGTAACACAGGTCAGGGAATCTCTCACAGTCTCGAGCCAAACAACGTGTGCTGAGCTGGGGCTTGTGTTTCATAAAGACACTCCAGGGCCAGACAACCAAGGTTTCGTTAGCGAACTGCATCCAAAGTTAACCACTGGATAGGAAATGTGCATCTTGTTTCCAGTTGGGATTTCTGACCTCAAATTCTACCCCTGCTTGGAGTTTTATTACTTGGGCCTGCAAAGCTGCAGGGCAGCTCGAGGGTTGGACACCTCCTCACTGCACAAGGTCCCTGTAACCCACAAACGTGTGACATTCAGGATGCTCAGTCAAGAGCTCTAGTTGTTCCTCATCCAGAACATTTAGCACTGGCTTCCTTCAGCCAAGACAAAAAATCAGCTGAAAGACCAATAAGGAAAACAACTCTTTAAGCCAGTGAAAAGGATGGTCAGAATTTAGAAGAATTTGGCTCCCTGAACATCAAAATACTATGTTTGCACATTCTTTCTCCAGCAAATGCATAATGATGATGATGATGATTGTTATTATTACTATTGCCAGGGGCACTTTTGGAAAGGTTCTATTTTCCATGTCAGCATTTCAGCCTCAGGTTTCAACCCACCATGGTTTGTCCATTCTGCCCCACTCCCTCCCTCCCTCCCTCATCCAACAGCCCTGCCCTGCACAAGGCCAGTGAGCACCACTGAGCCCTTGGGAGCTGGGCTGAAATGGTTCACGGGTACATCCCTCAAGCACCCTCACTCTGCCCAATGCTGCTCATTACCCCTTGCTGGCCTTTATCTAAACCCCCCTGAGCTCTGCAGTGGTCCTTGCAGATCTGAGCAGCAGGAAGAGGAATCCTTTCCACATTTCTCTGCAGCTGTGATTTTGTTCTCCAGGACACCCAGACACTGGGGTTTCAGGGGACCCAGCAAATCCCTCACATCCTCTGGTCTCCATCATGTGAAGAACAAGCACTCCCTTGCATCCCATTAGTGGTGAGCACAGAGCTGTGCAAAGGACTTTTTGTTTGGGTTTGTTTTCTGTTGTTGCCTTGTTAACTTCTGGGTGAAGAAAAATTAGTAAAGGAAATATCTCCTTGGGCTTAGCCAGGCACATTTCAATTTCAGCCTCAGATTTTTAACTCTTTTAAAGAAGCTACACCTCCAACTCATTTCAGATTGAAAAATCAAAGGATATTAATAATCAAAATGTTTTCCAGGATTTCTGCATTCTGTTGTTTTAATCCAAAACTCACTAAACACTTTCCAAACTAGTGGGGATCTATTCACTTTCTGATGGGACCAAGCCTTTAATCACCATTTGCCTGTTTTCACTTTCTCTGACCCGTGACATGGACCCAACAACGAGCAGCACAGCGTGTCCTCATGCTGGTGGCAGTTTGAGGAGCTTCATTTTGAGGTTCTAGATGATTCCACCCTGAAACTCTCCTTTACAGTGCCTTAAATGGCAAGTTTAGACCCATGAATGAAGGCTCAGCATGTGGGGAGATTTCTCCTGGAACATGGCAAGCATTGGGTAAGGCTGGGTGTCAGCCAATCTTCTCTCCCACTCCTGTCACCCCACGCACTCTGCCTCAGTATTATGTTACTCTTACAGCTGTGGAGGTTTTGACAATTAATTCTGACCCTCCCTCTGAGCACTGATGAGGAACAGGGAGAAGACCCAGCGAGTGCAAAATGGACAAACCCAGAATGGTGCAATTTGCCTGCAATACACCAAGAAGGAACTGGATACCTCCAGAGATACCTCCATCCCTTCAACCCCACGCCATCAATCATCACCTCTGAGCACCAGGCAACAATACACTGGCAAATAAGCTCCAAGCAGGGCTTAAAATGACACAGCTCGAGCTTTAGAGGCCAATACACAGTCACTGGTGCCTGCTGCCACATGATGCTGCTGGCAACAGGGGTGATTTTGGCACTTTAAAACAAACAAGGGCCAGATTGCAATGGGAAGCAACAAACATAATTTTCCTGCAGTCAGAGAGCTCCTAGGTTTTGTACCCACTGAGAGTTTAGCCCCAACAGCACAATACAGAAACTTGAGGGCACTTAATCAAATCAAAGCTCTTAACTGTTTAAGTTCATCTTTCTCCATGAAATGTGTCTGCAAGACACTCTCAGGCACTTCACCAGAGTTAACTGCCTGAACCCAAACCATCACAGACCACAAATCCTTTAAACTTTGAGAATTGACTTAATGCTGAACAGCTGCCAGGCTCTCACTCGCCCGCAGCCATGGGAACAGCTTTTCTTATCGATAAATGGGGATTCCTGTGTGTGCAACACCCAGGAATGGCACTGGGAATGCCTCTGCTTGGAGATTAGGAAATGCCAGCAAAAACGTGCTAAGTGCAGCTGGAGGCCAGGCAAGATGCACATTCCCACCAAACCATGGCCAGTCCCTTTCCAGAGGTGTGGAATGACAGTACAGGCAGTGCTGTAAATTGCTGTGCTTCCAGAGGCCAGGCACTGCAGCTCTCCTCAACAGGGAAGCACTGGGCTACCTCCAAGAACCATTGGTAAATGAGGACTTTAATGGTGACAATCGCATCAGTACAAAAAGCAATCTCCTATTTTAGTCCAATTAGTGCTGTGCTAAATCATCAGCCCGGGCCTTGCCTTTTGCAGTGGAAAGAGACACATCTGTGAGGCTCCTCTGCTGCATGTGGTTTGTATTATCCTCTAGCACAATATGCATAAACTAATGCTGTTCTACACTTACACAGCACCTCATCTGGAAATCTGAAAGCGATTTATGAATGGTGGGCATCTGTGACATTTTACAGATGGAAATCGAGGCACAGAGGGATTCAGTAATTAGCCCCAGACTTGCACAATGAGTCAGCTGCAGAGCAGAGCCCATTATTTGTTCTGTAGTAACATCTAGTGTCCAAACACAGAGGGAGATGAGTCTTTCTCCCCAAAAAGTGTACAAACACACCCAAAAATACCACCCATGCCTGTGTTGAGACCTGGGCTGTTGAGGAACAGTCAAGACTGAAAGCACAGCCTATAGCACAGCCTCCCCTGGCACACAGGTCTCTTCATTCTTGCAATACAAACACAGGCAGGCAGAAGGGTTAATATGCCTGAAAGTTTGTCTGCTTTTTCCACATCAGTTGATCTAATAAAAAAGATTGATTCTCCCCACAAATCTGGCCTCACTTTAACAAATCATTTGATTTGACACAAAGGACTATATTCAGATAGTTTAAATTCCACTTCACTCCCTGAAACTCAAGTTTCTAATGGGCTGAAGCCCCAGAAACAGCCAATAGGAAAGGCCAGGAAGAGACACCCACCTTGGGAAGAGCCTGACTGCAGCCAGAAGCATCTGCAGATCTCTCTGTACTGCAGTGCTTAGGAGCCCACGAGGAACACTGCAGTGTGAAAGAAAACACACAGACCTTCCTGTACCTTTGAGAAATACAGCAGCAGCTCACACTTCTGAAAGCCTCCCAGTGGTAAACATAACACTCTTATTACCTGCCCACCTTGCCTGAAGTGACAACCCCAAAGTATTTGGATGCAGATCACCAGGGTGTAGAAAAAGCCCATGACCACATCCAAGCAATGCTGTCCCTGCCTTGGTGCCTGGCCTCACACTTCCAAAGGGTTTAGCCCACATCCTAAAATCAGAGTATCATTTGGAAGCTGAATGACTAAAATCAAATCATGGGTGGAAACCTTCAAACATCGGGCAACAAGAGGAATCCCAGGCCAGATTGCCAAGGAGGAGGATTCCCTCCACAGTCAAAAAAAACCCTAAAGATCCAACCAACCTATAAATCATAGAAGGATAGAATGGCTTGTGTTGGAAGGGAACTTCAAGATTATCCAGTTCCACTTCCCTGCTATGGGCAAGGACACTTTCCACTGTTCCAGGCTGCTCCAAGTCCTGTCCAACCTGGCCTTGGCATTTCCAGGGATCCAGGGGCAGCCACAGATTCTCTGGGCACTCTGTGCTGGGGTCTCCCCGCCCTCACTGGGAACAATTTCTTCCTATCTAATCTAAACCTCCCCTCTTCGAGTATAAAACCATTGCCCCTTGTTCTGTCACTATCTGCCTGTATAAAAGGTCTCTCTCCTTTCTATAAGCCCTGTTTAAGCACTGGAATAGGATCTAAAACCTCGTTGGAGTCTTCTCCAGGCTGAAACAACCCCAGCTCTCTCAGCCTGTGTTTTTAGGAGAGGTGTTCAGAACATCCTCAACATCCATCACAACCACCATGAACACCCAGCCCATACTCTCTAACCTGCTGTCACATCAGCAGAATAGCAGCATCACTAGATTTTGCCTGGATGAAACCTTAAAAGGGTGTGAAAGTGCACAGTGTAGTAAAGCACATTTTAAAATTATTTAGTATCTTGTCTCCTCCAGGGGCTGTGGTGTGCAAGGGCAGGACTCTTCGTGCTCTCTCTGAATACCCAACAGCACAAATGTTGAAAAGGGCACAGCCACCAAGGGAGAAACTGGAGCACCAATTTTCAGGCCAAGGAAACAAATCACCACTTTAAAAAGACAATCCAGAACTAAGAGTGGTCTGTGCCAGGACCAATAATAAGGACTGCAGAAAATGTAGACATAATTTCTGCTGACACAGTACTTTCCCATGTGTCCTTGGATGTGTCATCAGTTCCTCCACATGGCAGCTCCAGCACGAGGGTCACTGTGGTAAGAAGTGCATTTGTGTGCCAGGACATGCCCAAGTTAACAGAGGAGAGTCAGCAACAGCATCCCAAACCACGGCAGAGAGTAGGAAAGGGAATGAGGATAGAAACAAGAACTGAAGGATCCTTCCCTCCCAGAAGAATTGGGGATGGCTTCTCTAGTCAGATATTGATTTTTTCCTGATACACCAAGAACTAAGAATTTCAAGGAAACTGTTACATGCTCCAAATGTCCTCTGGGAATAGTATTGGGCATCTTCAGGGTCCCACCCAAGGGAAGCAGCACTGCAGATTTGACACAGGTCCTTCCCAGGCTGCCCTCTCTGCCCTGCTTGGCTGCTTCCCACTCCTCCAGCTGTGCCTGGGACCCACGGCCAATTCCAGCCTGAACAACCATCCATGAGGAATCAGCAGCACGTTCTGTGACAGCCCTGGGCAGAGCACTCAGAGATGAACTGCAGCTACAGCAAGAAGCACAACTCCATAGAGGCTGGGGCACAACACTGGGGCTTGTCCTAATCTGAGGCTTCATAGGAGATTCTGGGCTGTGGGACATAGATTTTTCAGCTGAGTGTGTGTTCAGCAAGGAGAGCAGAGAGGCAGAGCAGTGAGAGCTCCCCATGCCCTGTCACACCACTGCCTTCACAATCCAGCACTTGGGATAACTCAGCATGTGCTGCTTCAGAGCTGCCACGATCCTCACCTTCCACAAAACCTGCATGGGGCCACCAGGCACAAAGACTCCCATGCAAATTCCTGCTTCTCACTGATTAGCCATCATGGGAGATACATTTTAGAATTTAAAACCTTGGCTGGCCTTTGGCATCTGCACCAGAGAACTTTCAAGCAACTTTTTAACATCAGTTTGCAGACACACAGCTCATGCACCAGCAAGCAACAAATCAGCTTTCATTCACTTTCAACCTTTAAAACCAGTTTGTTTTTCTCAGGAGAGGCTGTTCCAACACTCAGACACGAGGAGACACCAGGCTGCTGGATGCCAATGGCTGAGGAACCTCTCTCCTCACAGGAGAGCCTGCACTCTGCAAATGAGGCCACAGCCACCCTCCCTCTGAGTACTCACCTCATCAAGTAACCCCATTCCTGGCTCCTCTCAGCATCCCACCCCAAAAGATTGATGAGAAGCATGAGCAGGTTGTGGAAAACAGCAGCATGAGTTTCAATGGCAGGGACAGCACAACAGGTACCCTGGGACAACCCCAGGAGCCTCGTGTCCCCTCTCAGACAGTGAACCAAGCAAGAAGGACAGTGAGAGCAGGATGGCCCTTCCCAGGTGCTCATCAGGTACCCCCTGGACAGTTCCCAGAGAGAAGTAGGCCATTCCCAGCTCCCTTTTCCAGATCCTTGAGGGAAACTGAGGCAAAGAGCAGGCAGAGACTCACAGACCCCCCCTCCCACAGGCTTCTCCCCAGGAGCCAAGGGCATCCCTGCCTGGCACAGCCCCCCTCCCCCAGGAGTGCAGCCCAGCTGCTCTGGGGCTCTGCTCTCGGGAAGCCCGTGGTGCCCACTTACGGTCCTGGCCGGGGAAGGAGCCGTGCTGGCGGCCAGAGGAACCTGCGGGGGGGAGACAAGGAATTATCACTGGGCTCTGTCAAACCCCGCCCTGCACAGCGCTGCCCCAGCAGAGCTCAGCTCGCTCAGCTGCAAGCACGACTTGGGGAGGAATGGAAGTGCCTCCACTGCCCCTGTGCCAGCAGCAACCCCGGCATGCACAGCACACACAGCACCCTCCCGAGGGCTGAAACAGCCCCAAAACAGCCCCTGCCTCCTCTGCAGATGATCCTTCCAAGAAGTACAACCTCAGACTAACCTCCTGAAGGGAACAGGCTGCAGCATCCACTCTGGCTCAGTGTAACAGGGGCAGGGGGTGGATCTGGGGTGGGTTTTTGGGATAACGCAGTCGCTGCTTCCATCGCACACAATGGGGAAAAATGGTCCCAGGTGCAAGGAGGGAGAGCAGCTGCTGTTGTTTTGGGTGAGCCATGGAGAGAAGAATGCAGCACCTTTCCAGCAGCTGGGGCATGTGCTAAAAATGATGTTTGTGACAAGAAGAGACAGAATCAAGGTGGGGGGAAGGTCTTTGGCAGTGTGGGCACAGCAACATCTCCTAAAGCTTAGTAAAAAAGAGTACACTTCAGAGGGGGTGTCTGTCCCCAGCTCTGCCAAAGACAGCTTCTTAGCTGGTTTGGTCACCTTCCCTCTACAGACTTTTTCTGTTTCCAAGTGTAAAGCCAGAGATGACGACTCCGACTGCCTTTTCAACCAGACTGAGGTCTGTGAAGACCTAATTAACTCTGTGAACCACAAAGCACTTCCCTCTGGAAATATATGAGCAAATCAGTATCTGTGTTTTGTGAATAAAAGGGTAATAAAAGGAAAAAGAAAAATGCTAAACAAGCTGTGAAAATAATTGTATTAGTAGGAAAAACTTCCCCCAGCAGCAAAGGGTGACGGTCCCACTGAAGTGATGGATATTAGTCATGATCAGCACACATAAAACCATCTTGAAGATACTAACTGCAAACAACTGTTACAAGTGTTTACAAGAGTGTGTTTGTTGTGCCAGTGTCTAGAAACATCACATTAAAACCAACCAAATAAAATCATATGATTGCTTTGAATGTGGTTTTTGTTAGTTTGGGGTCCTGGATGGTTTTCTGCAAAGGCCTGGGAAGCTGAGCAGCCAACTTGCTCACAGTCCTACTCATCCTCACTGCGAGGAACAGGAGATGCTGGTACATTTACACCAGTGCAAATCTGGAGACTGTCTGGATTCCCTTAGGACCCTCACAGAGTCACTAAAGCCCACACACATTTCTTTGGAGGATGATGCTCTAACTTTCCTCCAGCTCTGCTGTGTCACTCAAGCTTTAAAGCACACAAGCCATGATAATGGGCCAAGGCCAGTCCCACAGCCAGTTTTACATTCCCCCTAAACGTATTCTTTGAGGAAAATAAATAGACTTGACTGCTGGTGTGACTCCCAGTAGATGTTCTTATAATGTTGGGCAAATCTGGAACACATGGATGAAAAAAAAAATGCCCAGAATGAACTCCAGCATTATCTTTTTCCCTTAAAGAAATCCTGTCTCAGCAGGACCTGACCCAAGACCCTCACAGGACTGCCAGTGTGGGGAATCTTTTCAGCTAGTTTAATCTAAGATTTGGGATTCAGTGATGCTCATTCAGCAAGGACATGGTGAATCAGATCCCTGAGGGGATGTTGCCATAAATTCCTACCGTGGTTTTTCTCAGATGAGCAACCACAGGCTGTGCTGCTCTGCTCACAGCACTTCTCCCCCCACCAGCCTGAGCAGTGGGAGCCAGGCAGCAGCATTTGCCTCTAGGAAATCCTGCAGAAACAAGGAGATGGCCATGCTGCAGCCTTTCCTGCCTCCCCAGTGCCAGGGGGCTCCAGGCTGTGCCAGCTCCAGCTGCAAATCCACTTCTGGCTGCACAGGAGAGAGTGGGCAGGAGGGGTCTGGGACACATCCTAAGGCAGGACAGCCTGGCTGGATCACAGGGCCACTTAAGCGCAAACATAGAAAACGTGGCATTTATTGAGTGAGCCCTTCCTGTGGCATGGCCAGGACCAATTCTGCAGCAGGAACCACGCAGGGGAGTCCCAGCCTCCCACAGAAACATCCCTCCAAGTACTCCAACTCCTGATCCTGTCAGATGTGACAGGTGTCTAAATCTCTTTCCTCTTTTTATAGGTCTGCCTTAAGACTGCAGCAGGCCACAGAAACTCCTGCTTCACAGAAAACCAGTCCCACACACCCTGCTCCCTGCCTTGGCTACAGCAGCCACAGCATTGCAGCTGAGGACTGGGATGCGGCTCCAGCACCTTCTCCAGCTCCCTGGACAGTCAGCAGGGCAGACTCAAATCCTTCTCCTCATATCCTTGTCCTCTCCTCTCTTATCCAGGTCAGGTACCAGCACAGCCAAGTCTCAAAGAGCCTAAAATCTGGCTACCCTTCTCCATAACAGCTGCCCTCCATGCCAGGACACGTCAGCTGCAAGAGGAGTGCAGAGAAACAAGAACCAAGCTTCACATTTTAACCCCAAGTCTGGCAGAAGCCTCCCCTTTGCTCTGTCAGTGCAGCCTGAGGAGCTGCATCGAGGCAGCACATTGGTCATGAGTGAAGGGGAAGAAAATTAATCTTGTCTTTCATGTTTGAGGACTTAACATGTTAAGATCAACCAAGCACATCCTGCACGAGATTTTTGGGAATGGGTGGTCACAGAAAATGGCAAGTCTTTGGTGCTGGAAGCCCTGCACTACTACAGAGCATCCACATTACCTGCAATCCATAACAAAATGCTCAAAACCACATGGTTTTCACTCTTATCCAAATAATAGAATAATCACTATGCAATAAATTTTCTTTCATCATTCAACCATTACCAGCAACTTCAAACCACCGAGTTCTGCTTCTACTTTGAGAAGCAGAGAAAGATTCCAGTTTAGTCCTTTCCAGATGAAATTAGATAAATGTTTAATGCCTTCTGCAAGATCTGCAGAGTCAACAAAAATACTAAAGGCCAAATCCAGAGGGATCCTGTTAACTAACTCAAGATCCATCTAGAGTTAAACAGCATCCACAGTGAGAACAGAAAGTTTTTCCCTTTGCACAACAGTGTCAGGTCAAGATCAAGGACATAAGAAAAATGTTTATTAGGTCTTTTCTGCAATAGCAAGAAGAAAGAAAAAACTAAATCTCAAGCATTGCAGCAGAAAGGCCAGTCAAAGGTAGAAATGTATTCCACAGCCCTGTGCAGAGAATCCATTTCTGGACATCTGCCTAAAACTCTGCATCCGCCTTGTGCTGGCTCAACCCCCACTGCTCTTGGCAGGTGAGATAGAAAATTGGTTATAAAATGAGCTCTATATTTTATAAGTTTTATAAACATTTTTTTGAAAAAAACTGGAATATGAGGTATTCTCAGAGATTCTGTGCCAGAGAGTAATGTGGTCTAACTTGGAAACAGAGTTACCACCTGTTCATGGCAACTGCTCTTTTAATCTTCATTTCTGTTTTATGAGCTGACCAACACTATTTTATTAGCTGACAATTAGTTTAGGTTGATTTAATTAAGCAAAATTGAGTACAATCCCTCTTTCTTCCCGGGCAAACGTTCTGCAGGATTAGGGGTTTGAGCAACTTGGAACCTGTATCAATAAAGTTAAATTCCAGATCTTTTTGTCAAAAACAATCACATAACTGTCCAGGTCAATATATGTCAGTGGACACAGAGATGTTCCAGGTGTTCTAAGAGAAAAAGAGATGTCCTAAGAGAAAAAGGCAGGCTCTGGCTGTCTGAGGGAAAGCAGAGGTGAGAGTTTGACACCAGCACTTGTGCTTAAGCTTAACTGGCTTGATTTGCCACCTTTGCTTTTAGAATGAGCGTCTGCACCTCAGAGAAGGACACTGACAGATAAGAAGGAGAAAGATGGAAATTAACAAAATCTGGAAATAGTAATTGATTATTTTTCAACAAGATCAAAACAGAAGAACATGTTAAGATCAACGATGCCCCCAAAATTGATGTTGCCTCCAAAATTGATGTTGCACAGGAGGCAAGGGTCAGAGTTAGCTCTTTTCTGCCAGGGTTTGCTCTCCTGTGGGCAAATGCTCTCATGCACCAGCATTTGGGCTGAAGAACCACATCTCTGCAAAGTACTGCATAGGACAGCATGGGGTGGACACCTCAGCTTTCATGTCTTTGGGTTTGGCTTTGCTTGTTGTTGTAATGGTTTCTTCTTTATTTTTTCCCTTTAATATTTTGTATAACTTTGTATTTGTAAAAAAAATGTATAATTTGTATAAAATTTGTAACATTTATATAATTTTGTATTTGTAGAGCTGTACCAAGAAGGAATTCCCACCTGGGCAAACATCTCTACTTTAGCACAAACTCAGCCTTACACACAGGAGCTTTAGCTCCTGTCAGGTATCAGGCTCAGAGGATTTAGCCTTCCTCAGACAGGTTGTAGGGATGTTTCTGCTTGGCTCATTTTAAAGATTCAAAGCAATAATTGACCAAAATCAGCAGCCTTTTGAGTATCAGCCCTCACCAAGATAAGCTCGAGTGAAATACTCAAGGATGAACTTCCTCATGTCACAAATTCTTGAGTCCCATCATTCAGCAAGGCAGAACCCGGTGGTTAATTCTATGTGCAGAGCTTGCAGTAGAGGTTGTAGCCACAACTCAGCCCTAGAGGACTGATAAAAATGACTGTAACAGTAGTAGAGGCTCGGGTGCAGTTCAGTGCAGACAATTTTGCAGTCAAATGGCTCTTCTGTAAGATATATGTTGCCTTTGACACTTACTGAGCCTTGAAAAGTGAGCCACCACCATTAGTTATAACTCCCTGGCAAGAAAAGCACTAATAATTCTGACTAATTGTCATGGAAAGCTACCCTGATTGCAAATTTGACAGTTATAAAAATCCAATTTTGGAATTCCAAACAGGCCAGGAACATAATGAGGCTCTACATTTTAACACCCTCTTGATCAATGGTGGGGTAATGGAGACCCTTCCAAGGGCTTTGTTTTGAAATGAATGGCGCCATATTGATGAAACAGCTTGGACCCAAACCAGAAATTAAATTGAAAGTTTAAACAATGCAGCTGTATTTTATCATCCTGTATTGTCAAGCTTTAACAAAAATAGCTCCTAAACAGAGCCACATGTTTTGCCTGTTGCCCAAAAACTGAAGGTGAATTTTAAAACCCTTTCCTAAGCTGCAGGATGCCAAGATTTTTCAGCTAGAAGTTATTATTAGGACACAACAGTATTTCATATAAGCCCTGACAATGGTTTTGTATGGTTTCTGTAAAAGCAACTTCATTTTTTACACCGGAGATGGCTCAGATGAGTGACGCTTCAAAAAAATGGAACCTCTGCTATGTATTTCTTCTTTTCCATGTACATGTGATAAAAGCAAAAAATAAAACCACATTTCAGTCATCATAACAACCAATACAGGGAGTGTAAGTTGGATTTCCCCCTCATCCTACATACCATTAATGAAAATTGTCAGCTGCCTTCTAATCCCTGGACCTGGAGACAGATTTAGTGAGGGTCTATCAGATATTTCAGTGTCAGTGAGAAACCTGAAGGCAGCTCTTACTTTGAGAGTTATCTCCTGCCTTTGAGGATTAAGAGATGATTAAAAAAAACACTTGTTAGTTATAACATTCCAAGAACCAGATCTTTGATTTTTCTAGCAAATTGGTCACAATACAGGAGACAGAAAATGTATAATGAGACTTAGTCTTTTTAATATCCAAGAATGGATTTGCACAGCTGGAAAATTAGGGGAAAACTCTGGGGTTTGGTTTGTAATCTGTTCAAATAGCCTAGAGGATTTTAGGGGCTGCAACTCATACAAATTAAATGGGATTCTACTGCATTTATTTATTGGAGTATAGTATTGCAGCAAGATGGCAAAACTCAGTTCCACATTGAGCAAAAATCTGCTGAAAACCAAAGAGCACATTAAGTTCTACCAGTCTTTCCCATAAAAGTTTAAGTGTTCAATCTCAGTTTTGAATATCCATAATCCCAGAAACAAGACCAAAAAAGCTCTGGGACTGTAACCCTCCAGTGGAATGGGTTCAATGGCTCAGCCCTCCCATATGCTCCAAGGATGAGGTATTTAAATTGGATCTCTGAGGAAGCTTGCAGAGGGGTGCACACAACTTTCATCTCGGTCCACCGGGGGAAGGAAGGGAGATGAGACATGAAGAGATAAAAAAGCTGAGAACAAAGAGGTCTGTGCAGTGCCTCCAGCCTCCCTCATGCTGGATAACCACGTCTGTCAGAGCCTGAGGTCAGGCTAAAGCCTCTGACATCGGGGCTCTGCCCGTCTGAGTGTCATTTATCTCCCTGTGCAACTCAGGCTTCCCAACAGCACCAGGACAAACCCACCCAGAAGGTTTTCATGGAGTGTCACCCATTCCCCTCCTGCTGGAAGAGCTGTGAGCTGGACACTGGGTGCCAGCACTGACAATCAGCACCACAGGAAGGGCTGTGGGGTGGGAGCTGCTGTCCTGGCACAACAGCAGGGATCCCCAGCCCAGCCCAGCAGGACGGGCCACGGGCAGTGCCCTGCTGGAAGGTAGAACTCCCCTGGGACTGGAATTTAGGCCATTTCTCCATGAGGAATGGTGCTAACACAGGGACACAGCAACCATCCCAAGCTCACTGAGCACCACTAGCACCAGGTGGTGACATGGCAACCTCTGGTGTACTTGTCAGGCATGCAAATCTCAGCCTCTGGAGATATCCCTCCTTCTCCCTCCTCCAAGGGGAGCCCAGGTGGCTGGTGAAAAGGAGACAGGCAGACAGGTGAACTTCAGTGAGATAAATGCCTCTCTTCACGTTTTAGATCACTGTCTAACAAACATGGTTGTGGTACATCCTTTCCTTGCATATGTCAGGGGTATGAAGTGTGTTACAGAGGCTGAGTGACTCACACTCATATCAGAGGTCACACGTGCTCCTTGGGCACACCATGAGAAATGTGTGTTTTTATTCATCTTTTCACCCAACATTTTCTTTCACTGCATTCTCAAATGCTACCTAAATGTCAGGTTGAGGGGATGATTTTTAATGAGGTTACTACTCCCATTCATCTGCCACTGTTCAAAATCTCATGGGCATTTTTATCTCTCTTAGCAGACTAACAGGACTATAAAAGAGGCAAGATAAACACCAGCCAAACAACTTGGGTATTGTGGCCTGGTATGTGAACATGGGCTTCAAAAGAGCACCCAACAGGCAGCCACTGAGGTGGCTAAGGAAGGAAAAGCACCAACCTGTATAAGTTTTCTCTACAGTCCTTTCATGGCTAATGAACATCCAACAATGCTTGATAAAAACAGTGTCTGCTACTGATCAAGTACTGGTTGCTTTGTATCACACTTGAATCTAACAGGAAGAAATGTCCAAGAAGATGTATTGTCTAAGCTCAATGTTTTATCAAAACCAGATGAGCACACACAGCCCGAGCTGCTGGGCAAAAGCCAAAACATACAAGCAGGAAACTGCAAGCAGGTAAAATGTGACACTTGAATTAAAAGAGAGGTGGTTACCTCTGTGCCAAAAACATTTTTACCATGATGGTACCGTGTATCTGGAACACCTCTGCCTCCCCAAACACAACACTGTAGTTGCTACAAAGTCTCCCCATGTCAGGCTCTGCTGTGTGGAAATCCCAGCTCAGACCACCTCTGGATGATGCATTCCAGTGCCTTTCCTTTTACACATTCATTTACACAGACATGTGCACACACCCAGAGGAAACCTGCTTCCATCACAGTGATTGTCTACACTCTGGAATACGACTGAGCAGCTTTTTGAATGATTTCCTTCATGCTATGGCCTTGGCCTTCAGTGAGGAACCTTGCCCAGTGTTCTCCTCAAAGACAGTGTTATGATGGAGAATAAGCAAAGCAGAACTGCCAGAGGTTTAGCCCTGACTTTCCAATGACCACCCATATCCCTCCACCCATCCCTTGCTCCACTCTCTGCCTGTTTCAGTCTAAGTCCCTTTGGAGTTCACTGAAGCCAGGTTTGGAGTCATTGGGATGTGGAGAAGTGTGTTTAAGCTGGAATGGACGTGTCTTTTCTGATGTAAAGCCCCAACATGTAGTTTCCTAACTCCCAGCTGCTGAGGAAGCACAGTTCAGTGGTGCTTACTGAGCCACCATTAACTCCCAGGACAGCCCACACCAAGGACCAGCTGGCTTGTGGAATTCTGATACCTGTCATGTGCACTTAAGCACAGATCCCAAACTCTCTGGGACAACAACATGAGGGGAGCAGAAGGCACTAAACCATCACCAAGCAATGCTTGCACATTTTTTATGTGCTAAATCGTTGTTTCCAATTTACTTCCAGCAAGGAAAACATATATTGAGTAGGTTTGTCACATTCCTGGTAAAGCCCAATCCAATTGAAAAAGCTGCAGGGCAACAGGAAATGTCTTAAATGCCCCCAAATTCCTCACTCCCCAACGCCATCCCAGTGGTATCTCTCCATCACTGTGAAACCTGGCTACACTTTACACCATGAAAATTAGTAGCAGAAGAGGCATTCTAGCCCCTGGACATTTTAAGTTTTCTGTCCAGCCAAGTCCATGGAAAAGGCACTGCCCCATCTACTGCCATAAATGCAATGGCCACAGTTCCTTCACTAATGTCCCCCTCCTGTTCCATTGCTGAAAAGTAACATAACTGTTGGAAAGAACTGCAAAATAGTTTTTAGGGTTCATTAAAATATTTCAAAAAGTCACTTTGATTTAAAAACCCACCTTAATAAAGCCATATTTATAGTTTCTTTCCACAGTCTTCATCCATTTATACAGCTGCAGTTCCTCTAGAAGACAGTTCAAAGAAATGCAGCTCCAGGCACCCAGTCAGAGGCTAAAAATCCACTGCTGAGTTGCCCAAGATTTTACTAATAAAATTTGTCTTCAGTGATATAAATTGAAAAGTCAACGCAGCAACCTGCTCACAATCTAGTGCAGAGGGGTTCTCAACCTGCAGCTCAACTCCATGAAAAAGAGTTCCACATGACTTATGATTGCTGAAGGGAGATAAGGAAAGAAACAGAGTAAGTAGGTGTTGAAACTTTTTAGAAATAAATCCTGGGGTATTTTCACCTGCTCACAGAAACAGGCACTTCACTTCTGATCTGAGATCAGAGCAGCCACTTGATGACTTCTAGGGGAACAGGCCACCTGCTTTCACAGCCCCTACAAAAGGACATTCTCCCAGTTCGAGCTCCACACATTCTCCACACAGCCCTGTTTTCCCAATGAAAAGACATTTTGATTCCTCCTCCCTGAGGTCCAGGATACGCCAAGGAGAGGCACCAACTGCAGGAACACAGCACATCAAAAGCTGTTCTCAAGAAGCTGCCAGATTCAGCTTAGCTGAAAAAAAGCACAAATAATTTCCTCCCAGGGCCTGGGTACAGCCATGCTGCTCCACCCAGGAAGATACAGGTCAGAATTCCAGACTAGGAACAGGGGATAAATTTGGAATAACTGAACTCATCTAAGAACCAAAAGCAACAGGAGTTTTATGCTGTGCAAGAATTACACAATATCAAAATTAGGATAGTATCAAAAGGTGCACAGAAAACCTAAAAGGTACTTGTTTTCCTACATTGCTGCCCTTGAGCTGTAGCATCTACCAATGCAGCATTTCTTCAGAGCCTCCATTATTTCCATGCAAAAAAAAAAGGAATGTTGAGAAGTTGCCACCTGGCAGGTCCTGCTGTAGCTGTGAGTTTGTTCCATGCCCACAGAGGGCTCTGCTCTGAGTGATCTCTCAGTGCTCCTGCATCATTGTTGTTAAATGAGAGAGCACTATTTAACTTGCAAAGTCAATTAATGCACAAGCCAGTCTGGGGTTATGTTTGCTTTTTTTAAAAAGAAAAGGAAAAAAACCACATAAGCTTATTGAAAAGTCAACAGGTTACAAACAGGACAAAAGTCAAGCGTGTTATCAGTGAATGGGGACAACCAAATCATTTTGAGCTTGAGATGTAAGATGTTGACTGAGAAAGGCAGGACCTGGACTGCACAGAGACTGCCTGTAAGACCAGCAAGGTTAATGTGAACAGCAGGACAGGGATATCTCCAACAGCCAGACTCTACATCCTAAAATTCTTTCATTTCAGTCACTATGAAATTCCAGTGCTTCTCTGATAACATCTAGAAGGCAAATGTTACCACAGCACAATCTCTGAGGAAGTAAATTTCAAAATTGAAATGACCTCTGAAATATTTGCCTCCATCACTTTTGCCAGGAAACTTGGGGCAGTTTCATCTTTCATCTTTGCTGATTCTCAGCTTTTGACAAACAGCAAGCATTAGGTTATTATTAGTAGCAGTATCTTAAATTAGTGCCCAGGAACCCATTTACCCTTTGGTATTGAAGGAATTTCAAAGGAAAAAGATTATTTCAAAACAAATAAACAAACACAAAAAATCCCTACCACTCAGAAATCCAGCTTAGCTAGCATGCCTGGATTCAATCTATAGCTCCTCAGAAATCACAAGCCAGTGGAAGATTATCTGAAAATCATGGGATGGGAATGCATCTGGAATTCTCGTTGTGCAGGGAAGATGATATGTCTTTAAACTCTGAAACTTGGTTGATATTTCAGGTGGTGAAATACCTGCCCAGCCACCTCCTGCCCATGTTAGATGGGCTCCACTCACATCAGCCTTGAGCAGGACACCATGTCCTTGGCTCTCACCCCTCAAGGGGTAGGTAGGAGGATCCTTTACCTCCCTACCAACGCTGTCCATACATTTCCAAGGAGAAGACATCCTTCCTGCTACATTCCCTGACAAAAAAGAAAATATTACTGACAGAGTTACAGCTCCCTCGGGACACAGACAATTGGTTTCTTATTTCACACCCCCTGGATATATGCATCTAGCTCCAGATGTCCTTGGAGTATTTCATTCTACAGCAAGCTACCCACTTCCCTCACCATTTTTCAATTAACAAGTGATTATGATTAGCACTGGCCAAGACATGGGCAGTTGTGAGCACACACTGAATTTCAGGAGAGTTCTACCATAAAGTCACACATCATGCCGTTGACAGGAACTCTGAAACCAGGACATTTTTGTGAAGACCTTCCCCCACACAAAGCAAGACAACCTGAGGGTCAGACAGACCATGAAACGCTGCTCAGGCCGTGCCTGCCCTGCTCACAGGACATGATGTATCCCTCCCTCAGATAACTTGGCCTGGCCTGTGCTAATCCAGCTGTTTCATTTTGTGAATTGGAGTCTGACTGCACAGGCAAGAGAGCCACGAGCTCAGATTTGCCTGCACAGGGGGATTTTCTCTGATAATCCCACTCGTCATTACGGAAGCTTGATGTGCAAACGATGAGCCGCTAATGTCCCCCGGGAGAGCCCGGCCTCAGACTCCACCAGCCATTCAGGGGCTGCATCTGCAGATCCTCCAAATATGATTAAGTGCCTCAGCTAGAGGGAACTGTTTTTTCTTTTTTCCCTTTTAATGAATAGCTCAGAGATCAGAACATGGGGAAGAGAAAAAGTGTCTGAAAATGGTCAACGGTGCATCAAAAGGATCTGGAAACATCATCTTGAGTGTCTTCAGGCTCCTTGCATGCCACAACCAAATTTATATCCCCTCTCTTGTATCTTAACCAGAAAGGCTAAGGGGAAAAGGTCACACTAATCTCAGAGAAGTAAGGATCTCCTGGTCTGGACAAAACCACACTAAAGGTCAGTGAATATTTTGACACGTCAAAGTGGAACCATGTCATTTTATACCACACAGAATCCACTCAGCAGCTCAACAAACAAGTCTCCCATTCTGAGCATAAAATGGTTTATATTAACTGAGTTAATGATGTCATGGCCAGTAACTCTTCCCTTCTGACTTTCTGTTATTTGCCTGTGTTTTTCACAGGACATAAACTGCAAGTTCTGATAACCAGCAGTGGTAACTGTGCAGCCTTTTACCCCATTCTTTCCCCTTCTCACTTTATTCTCTTCCCATAATCAGTTTCAATTACATGAAAAAGTTCTACTGATTGTGACTGCATGCAAAATGTCTATCAATCAACTCCCTGCAGAGGTTAAGTCCTGTAAGCTTCCAGTGCCTGCAGCTCTGTTTGCCTTGGGACACTCTTGTATGTGCAGTTTCTGTCCCACAGCTTTGCCCACAACCTTTCGAGACACTCAGGACTGACGAATTACAGCACAAAGTGCAGAGCAAGGAGCACTCCGATACAAAGAATGTGAATGATCAAGCAGAAAACCTGCTTTCGAATTTTTTTTAGCTGGTGTTGAAGGACAAATCTCAGTAAAGTTGAGACAAGAGGCAACCAACAGCTCAACTTCTGAAAAAAGTCACCAGTTATGTCACTCTGGCTCAGTTCTCAGTAAAACATCCAGCTCCAAGGAGCAACTTGCTTGAATTTCTCTCTCATGGCTTACATTAATTAAGTACTACTTAATGCAATATGATGTTTTCGTCATTGTATTCTAAAAGAAAGTCAAGCAAGACTGAAACTGTTCTCATGGCAAAGTTACTTGGCTGCATTACATCTCCTGCAGATGTCATCACACAGATTTCACATATGGGTCATTCCATCTGCGCAAATCGGGACGAGCTTCAGCAGAGTCAGCAGAATTCTGCTGCCATGTGAGTGAGAAATGGGGCTGCTGCCTCCATCCCTCAGCCATCCTGGAACACTGGAATGTGCCATGGAGGAGGCACTTCCTAAGAGGGGAAGAGGTGAGAGGGAAAAGCCGTGTAAAAGCGTGGAATAGTTCACATTTCTGGAGTATGGACTCATTGCCCACTTCAGACAGATTGTGACATGCTGGATTTGGAGAGGGTTTTTCTCCTGCACTTCGACCTTATGAAGGTGAAAAGGAGTCAGAGCAATGGTGTGGCCTACTCCAGCCCCACCAGCATCTGCTGTTTTTCCCTCCTGTGCTTTCCTCCTTTTTCTAGCTAAAGAGTCTACAGCACGTAGCATAATTCCTGTTACAGGAAGGAGAAGTTAATGCTGAATCTGGAGAAGCCAGGGAAGTATCAAGAGATTTCCAACAGCTGACGGCTGCTCTGGAGGAAAATCCAGCTGCTCCTTTCCATGCAGTGACCTGTTAAAGTTGGAACAGCAAATTTCCAAACCAGTCTGCAGCCATGCCTGGAACAATGTAGCATGAATAAATTAAATTCTTATCTCGGAAAAGCTTATGAGTGTCTCACTCTGTATGCAAGCTTTTCAGGAAACAGGGAAGAGGGAGAAAACCTTCCAAAATTTTTGCACTAAAATAATTTATACTTTTTGCAGTCAGAGAAAGGGAAAAATGGATAAGAGAATAGCAAGTTTTTTGTGGGATGGAACAAGCAATGCTGTCTATAGGAGAGCAGGAGAAGTTGATTTAGATTCTGGCACTCGCTCTTCATTAAAGGCAGAGGGAATTCGACCTCACACATGTACAGCTGAGACTGGCACAGGCTTTCTGTTGGATTCCCCCCCAGAAAACTCCCCTGAAGAGTAACTGGTTCTGCTGATAGCAGCATGTATGGCCTCAAAACAACACAGGCACAAATTAATGCCAGTTCCAGCCCCAAGAACTTGTATTCCCACCAGCCAAGGGATGAAGCCATCAGGAAGCAGACAGGGAGATGACCAGCCCTCTTTTAATAGTGCCCTATTAAAAAGGATAAAAAGCATCCTATTTTAAAGGATACAACCTATAAATGAGTGTTAACACATGGAAGATCTTTCACACAACTCCACACCTTACATGGACACTGACCAGTGGCAGCAGCTCCAACACTTTGCCCCAGTGATTATAGAAAAGGAATATTCAAGAAGACTCTCAGTGACATCAGGCAGTTCCACTTGTCAGGCAAAAGACACAAAATAACAAACACCCAAATTAAAACCTTTAAGGGCTACTGAAAACTGCCTATAATGACTGCTGGAAAGTGATCCTCTTGCTGACCAGAGCAAACCCAAGCTCAGCCTGCTGCTGTTCCCTGGGGATTAATTGAACCATGTGAAAACAGTGCAGGGTGTGCAGATAAAGAGCAGTCATGACATGAAACAAATGTCTCCTCAATTCAGTCATTTCCCACAGGGAGCAAAAGTTAACCACAAATCCTAAAGACCAGGCAACTGCATTTAAAAGTAATGATGCAAACCATTCCTGAAAATTACTTGCCTGTCCTTAGATTTTGACATTAAGACTATTATTTCAGTTTGACCTTTGTGTCACCTAAGATAGAACAAAATAATCCCCACTATCATAAAACAATACTGCTGGAGATACTTGTACATGTATTTTATGGTTTTATGAAAATATTTCTCCCAGGAACACTGTTAAATATCTAATGCTTTCTTAACTAATCAGGGGTTCTCAGCAAAAAGACCAAAACTTCCAATCTGAAATTTGTAGTTCTGGACTAAGTTTTTACATTAAACTACAAAGACTTTGGTCAGGAGAAAAAACAAAGGCAATTAAGTAACTTTTTAACTTAGACTAAATGTCAGCTCTCTCCCCTAAAAACGTCAAAGGCAAATGTTCAAACATCCTCCCTAATGCTAATTTTATTAATACTGTCAGCAATTCTCAGTATCTCAATCTAAGACAGTGAGTCAGGCAGCAAATCAATCCAATTGCCAGATCTCCAGAGGGAAAGAAACAACAGAGGAAGCAGGCCAAAGAGATTGCTGATAATGGATATTTAGTCTTTATGTAGGACAAATACTTTGCTACTTCCTCACACTCCTTTTGCTCTGTTACACTGGGGGCACTCAGTGAGCTGTGGCTCAAATGCCTAAATATAGCCATTTGGATTACACTGCCTGGAATTTTTGTATGGGAAGAATTCCTGATTTCCCAAGAGCATCCACAGCTGACTCACAGGACACCTCACCAAGGCTGGGGTCTGTGGCTTTCCAGGGTGGCACAAGTGACACTGCGTGGGGACTAAACCCAGCTGGGTCAGGTGCTGCTTGAGCTCTTTTGTCTGCAGCCCATGGGACACAAGGACACCACGATGACCACAGCTGCAGGTCCCCTGTTAGCACAGAGCCATTCCACACACATCAAAATCCAGCAGTTTCTGACAGAGTGACACTGGGGATGGTTGCAGCTGAGCCCATGAGGGCTGCTTGTTGAGCAAGCTACTGAAACAATTTTGTTGTGGAAACTGGGTTGCTCTTGTTTGTAGAAAAGGAACCAGACAATGGGGTCAATGTCCTGGACAAACACAACATGGGGCCTTTGGAGCCATCCCTAACAGTTTGAGTTTCACCAGCATGGCAGGACATGATGGCATATCCTGCCACCCTGTTCCCTCAGACTGACTATTCCCCCTGAAGCACCACGATCTGCAAGACAGTCCCTGCTGCACTGTGTGGGATTTACTTGCCCTAATTTAGGCACCTGAAAGTGAGACATTGAAGCCCAGGGTGGTCACCTTGGCCTCTCTTCATGCTCAGAGGCAAAGGGTGGGTGACTCATTCCTCAGTGACCAACCTCCAAGACAGTTCATCCACTCTGGAGGAACCTGTTTCTGCAATGTCTGCGTGGGGAGCTTTCAGCTTTCCACCCAAGTTGCTCGCAGCCATGTCAACTTTTCCTTTTTATGTTCTTTGCTGCAAACTTTTATTCCTGCCTCCAGCATACAGAAGATTTTCAGCTCCTAAAACAAGCAGACAGCCGGGGTTTCCAGTGCAGCATTAATGAAAAACCAGCACTGAAGAGTTTGAGACCTGCTGGGCACCAAATGGCCAATAAACACAGTTGTATTTCCTTGCCAGCATTATTTTTCCTGCTTGGTTATATTTAAGCTGAGGGACTAAGGAGAAGCTTCTCCACATGCCTGCACGTGGAGGTTTTATTTCCTTTTCATGTGGGAATGGGGGTCATATTTGATTTGCACTGACCCTTCTTCCCACACAATGCCAGATCTCTATCGCCTTGGCCCTGGGCCACACGCTGTGGTTTGAAACCTGCTCCCTCAGGTAATTATCTGAGGAACATGTACATGGAAATTGATGGTACAAACTCACAGCTGTCAGCCTGGGCTCTGAGTTTGGCTGAGCCAGAAAGGGATTCAAGGAAAACAGTCAGCTTCTAAATATAAATTAAGGGTTGAGGAATTTTTTTTTTTCTTCTTCCTTATGGGTTTTTAAGAGGCAGAAGTGAGGGAAAGGTGAAAAGCGGTTCTTCTTGATGGGACAAAGCTTAGATCCTTCAAGAAGTCTTAAAATTTCGATCAAATTACTTTGTTCCTTCAGCTGTTCTCCTGAAGGACTGGGCACTCTGTCAAAGGGAAATTGCACAGAGACTGAAGCACACACTCACTGGCACGAGAGATCAAGTCATCTGCTAAAAGTATTTGGGCTTCTTTGAGAAAGTTAAAACATTTTACACCACTTATTGTGTTAAAGCACTCCAGCTAGAAGAATCTGGTAAACCCAAACACAAAAGTGCAAAATTAATAGGTGGGATATCCGCTGCTTGCCTGCCTTATTTCTCAGTTGGGCCTGCACTACATAAAACCCCAGGGCTTTCTCTTGCCATACTTGGGTTGACTTCAATCAGTCCTTAAGATCCTTTTTTCCAGTTTCCCAGCTTCTTTTCTCTGTACTTTTTTCTCTGGGTGTGGGGGGAATCCACATTCAGGCTGAGCCAGTTGGGAGGTTGAGTTTCTGGGCATGACCAAGGTAATGCACAAAGTTTAAAAATGAAAGGTTTTACAATGTGTCTCTCACAAACACAGCATCCAAAGGAAAAAAAAAATCTTGCTAATTATTGAATTATTGATTTATCAAGTCAATAATTGGCAATTCGAAGTTTCCGATTATGTCAGTCACAGTATCGTCAGAGCACTTAGAGAGTGTTCTGGTGAGTGACTGGTGAACATGTCCAAGAATTTCTGGAGGGTATCCTGCGATCCTCTGGGCAGAAGGGCAGGATGATGCTTATCTCTAAAAATGGAGAAGTGAAGCCAGCCATTTTTACATAAATACCCAGAAAAAAATGAAGCAGTAAATAAACAGACTATTTATAAGCACCTGGAAGATAACCATCAAATCAGTCAACATACATCTGCCCAGAGCAAATCATGTCAAACTAATTTAATTTCCTTCCGTGATGAAATACCAGGCCCCTTGAGGAAAAAGTCACAACAGTAGTTTGCACATATCTTCATTTTGGTATGGGTTTATTCTTATTTTTAGTGCCTTTCTCCTGGTGAACTCAGAATGCAAAAGTGGTTCTGGAGCAGAACAGGGAGTGCTGGATGCCACAAGCTGTTGTTTCCCCTTCCTCCTTGCTGCAGGTTGGAGAAGCACAGGCAGGAATCTCACCAGCCTGCACATCCCAAAGGAAAGCCCATCAATGCAGAGCTTCCTAACAGCTCCCAGCCTCTCTCTGGAATGTGTTTAATTTAAAAGAGAAAAAAGAGAGAAAGAGGTGGGAGCAGGAGGAGAAGAAAAGAAGAAAGATTCCAAGCCTAAGATTTATGGAGAGCCAGGTCAGTGGGAAGGGGGAATTAATAACTAAGGGTTGTGGGGTTTTGTGTGTGGATGATGATAACTGGAAATTCACAAGATATAACTGGCAACGGGGGATGAACACCAAGCAACCAAACCCATCTGTGTGGCTGGAGCCAAAACTGATGCTTGCTGCTACACGAGTGCATATAGTTTCTCTTCCAGAAAGAGATGATTTTCAGGTTGTTTGGGGGCTGGGGGTGTAATTGCTTCTTCCAGTATTTCCAACGGCAGATCTGGCAAGAAGCAGAGACCGCTCCTGGTTCTGCATGAATTGTTAATTGTTTAAGTGATCAAAACTGAAGAAATTGCAAGAGCTTCCAAGAACATAATGATATGTACTAACAGCAATAAAGAAAAACACAAACAATCCATATCACCTTTACTTCCATATTCCCAAATCCTCATCTCAAACAGGAGCAAGAGCCAGGGTGAGCCTCCCCCTGCTGCTGGAGCAGTAGTTTGGGCTAAATGAACACAGAGGTGCAGTGAAGCTTTTCTGTCCCTTGCAGAGTGATGACTCCCATGTACTAACAGCAATAAAGAAAAAGCTCCATCTCCCGCAGGGTCAGAGCTCTGCAGGCACTCACCTCTGTTCTCTCATCACCCCCCTACCCACCACAGAGCCAACACCCTCTAAAACAGTCTCAAACACCAGAGGATCACAAGTCCAGGGATTTTTAACAGTTTTAAACCCATGTTGCAGCCAGGCTAAAGCCTCCACTGCAGCTCCAGGGGTGAACTTTCAGACCTCTATAAATTGCTCACAAGGAATGCAAGGGCTTTACAGTCACTGATTGACTATAAATCAATTAGATGATCTAATTTCTGCCCCACATGTGGAGTTCCATGAAGTTACAAATGAAAAGGTGCAGGAATGATTTCTCATTCTCAGAGAACAGAAGACATGGATAAATCAGCCTTTTCAGAGTTTCTGCTCTGCATGAACAGAACAGACAAGGCAACAGTTTCATGTTTCATAGCACCAGACACACTCAGTTCAACCATTGCACAGGTGTTACCCACCCTGAAGAACATTCCACCCACCAGGAACAGACCTGACACCAAGGAGACTTTATTCCTCTCCTCTTTCTTCCCTCCTTTCTGGAGATAAGCATTTCAGATTCCTTTATCAGGAAAACACCAGATTCTTCTTACACTCTGCTATGGAGGAGTCTTGTGTCTGAATGTGACAAGGACTGTGAATTCCTGCTGAACCTGGGAACTCTTTGCCTCTGCAGAGCTTTTTAATGATATCCCATTCACAATAGCATCCTGCATCTTGGAGTTTTACACTGGAAAACCCACATTAAGAGCACATCCAGCACAAATATTAGGCATAATAAAGACAGCAGAGATATGCCTGTGTTTTTTTCTTTAAGAAAGAGAGAAACCAAATTAAAAAGAATTGAAAGAAAGAAAGCCTGGTTTTATGGCTTGGGCTGTTGGAAGTCACAAAGAAATCAGATTAAGACCATATTGCTTAATTTAATATATATATGTTTCTATAAATCTCTCAGCCCTAGTATCTGAACAACCTCTAAATATTATCCTCCAAATTCCCTGTGAAACAGGAATACATAATCCCCATTTTACATAGAGGGAAACAAAATGCCTTGACCAAGATCACAGAGTTCGTGGCAGAAACTGCTCTTCCACACTGCAAGCAGTGAAGCTGTGCAACTGTTTGCCACCAACGTTGCACTGTAACATCACCCCAAGGACATTGCCCTTGACCAAATTTTTCACAGGTTCACAAAAGGATTGGAGCAAGCTACATAAAAGTCCACTGAGGGCTAAAAAGAGGAGTAAAATCAGCTCACAGCTAAGGACATGCCTAAGCCATAGCTTGCTGGATTCAGGCCTGCAGAGAAGTCACAAGCATTACTACACACTTCCCTTTTTACTCACACTTTTCCACAGCCATCAGCGCCTGGCCAGTGTCAGAGACAAGACCAAGGGATAGATGGATATTTGATCTGATCCAACGTGACCAATATGATCCCTGGGCCTTCATTCTCCCTCTGCTTTCCTTAGCTTCAAAGATAAAGGCAGTTGATAAGGAATTCCTGTTCTTTATCTCAAACTTTTGAAGAACAGAAATCTTTGACATGGTTCTTGTTTAACCCACCTAGGATTCTCTCTTACGGAAATCCAGCCTGGAAGTTGACAGCACAAGGATAGAGGGATATCATCTGTCCTTATCTCATCAAAAAGCAACAGTTGCATCTCACCACCAACCTCTTGGACCATCACAGAAGAGTTGCTAAAATATGCAGCTTTTGAGGAGACAGCTGCTCAGGATTTTGCAGCAAGCAAATCCCATTTTAATTCTATCATGATTTTCCTGCTCTTTGGGATAAAGAAGACAGACAGAGGGATTAAGGCAAGAGTACCTGGAAAGTGTCTGCTCTAGCAGGACTAAGCCTCTGCTTCTTTTTCCAGCCCATAATGCTGGGGGCTGAGTGCCAAGTGGCACCCTGTCAAATCCTCATTGTAGGCACCTGGTGGAAGCTCCACGAGCAGCTGCTCCAGGAGGATGGGCTTGAAGACCATAAGGGATTGGGACTGTGGCCAAGCCTTAACATCACAGTGCTCCCTTTGATGTGTTTAGACAGTGCTTTCTAGACAGCAGATGATGCTGGAACAGGCCTCTCTCTGCCTTTGCACAAAGTGACCCAATCCCAGAATTTTTACACACATCCTGCTGGGATTCAGTTGAGGGGGAGACACTCAGGGTTTTGCATCCAGCAAAAAAAAAAAAAATACTTGCTGTAAGGCTGAGGGATGAACCTGCTCAGGAAGGAAATGTGGAAACACTGCAGACATGAGTTCCTGAAGGAAGAACAGTGCCTGGAGAGGCAGAGGCTGCATTTGTTGAACAAGGACATTCTCCTGAGCAAAGGGAGGACAGCTGCAGGGAGAAGGGTCAGACCAAGCCCTGGCTGAGCAGTGTAGGTCAGACACTGCTGCTGGAATCTTTTAGCTGCTGCACAGTCAGGCTCAGGCACCATCATGCTAAATAGTGCTGGGTAAGGAAACTGCAGCTTAGCTGAATAAAACAGTTTGTGGATGGCCAAAAGTGCCCACAAATAAATACACATTTGCTGCAAGAACTCCTAATACAGCAGGGGTACATCACCAACTCCAGAACTGGGACAAACCAAGACATGTTGGTTCACCTAATATATAAATATGGTTTTTAATATGAGTTTGAACACATGTGGCACTTAAAGGAAGACACCACTAACAAACCTCTGGCAGCTTCTGGGCTGCACCACAGCACTGTTGTGGAGCCTTGCTGCTTCCCAGATTGCCTCAGGAAAGGAAACTGAAGCAGCAAGAGTGGCATCTCAGCATTGCCAATGAGACACAGCCAAGGACTTTGCTGACTGCAGTTGCAATCACAATTATTTTGGACACTGGTGGCACCCTCCACTTAGAACATGCCACGAGGGGAAGTGAAGCAGAAGGATCTGACAGAGGTTGCTCCGCAGCACTGCTCCCACCTCCCACCTCCCAGGTCTGTTTTCCTGCTCTCAGCAGGCAGTAGCAGCATCCAGGTCAGCTGGGTTGCAGTCATTAGTGACACCCTGATTGATGAGCTTCACTCAGGAGACACTGCAGAGCATGGCAGCAATTCCTCTGTACAAAGCCAGTGCTGGAAACACACACTCAGCTCTGCCATGCCAGCACTGTAACTACATTGTGGAGCAGCAGCATTGCCCAAACCAGCACACAGACACTGGCAAACAGCTCTGTGACCTGGCTAAAAACAGTCTCTTTATGAATTTGAAAATGATCTGGGCAAATGCAGATGAAGGTCACTACAGGAAGGTTCCGTGTTCAGTTACTCAAGTTATGGGTAGTAACAGTGGAGCCAACTTCAAGCCATGCACAAGCTCTGGCTGCTACAGAGAACAAGGCTTTCAAAGCCATCAGTAGCTTTAACAACTTCTGGATGACCCCATGAGTTATTAGGCTAATCCATACTCTTTGCTAAACTGGTAAGAAAAAGAAATGCAGCCCAGCAAGGAAGGCCTGAAAGTTTGTTTGAGGGAAAACACATTAGAGTTTGCTGCAGGTAAGGGATTACCAGTCTTTCTGGGAGGCCTTGTGGGATTTCCAGATAATTTTTCCTGTAGCAGCAAGAAATGATCCAGTTTCAGTAGGAAAGGCTACAGGGAAGATTGATCCTGCATATGTTTAGTCTTCAAAGGTTCAGTAATTTCAGCCACTTGGCCAGGCTTCCCTGCTCATGTTGTTTATCTTCACTGATTGTTTGGAGATGCATTCAAAACAAAAAAATCAGAACCAGATAGGGTGGGTCCAGCACAGACGTCTCAGAAAGGCTTCTTGTCCTCCCTGAACAAGCTGTAAATTTATTCTTCCTTCAGTATTACTTTAGGGAAGGAGTCATTTTTGACAGGACTCTGGTTTAGGAGTTGGCTCCTGGGGGCTGCAGGGCTCAGCAGATTAGCCAGGGACTCTTTGCCTCCAAGAAACGCAGATTTTTTTTTCCCTTCCTTTCTTTTTCCCCTCCCTGTTTCTTTATGTTCTCACCCTCTGTTAGTGGTTTCCAGAGAAGCAGCAATCAAATCAAGGATCCCATGTAGTGTCCTTGATAAATGACAGAGCTGGTGAGCAGCCTCAGCAGACGGGGCTTGGAAGATGAAATTTAATCCAACACTGTCTCAAACCATTGAATAAAAGAGGCAGCCTGGGAAACAAGCACTGTGGATGGGCTTAGCTCATAAAGAACATTTTTTTCCTTAGTGCCCAGGAGTCAAAACTCTTACAGCTGCTTTGAAAATCCTGGCTGGTCTCTGAAATGTTCTGGACTCGCCCAAAGCACATGCCAGCCCCCAGAAGTGGTTGCTGACATCATATAAAATTAAAAATATAAACCATGGTCCCAGCAGCATTGAAAGATCATTAGTTAGACATCAGCTCATTTCTTTGAGATATTAATAGCTGTATTTTTTTGGAAAGCTCTAGATTCAGAAATTTGTACAGGAGACACGGCGGTTTTTTTCATGAAAGCCAGCATGCAAATTTTTCCTGGTTTTGAATTATCCTTGCAAGACAGAGTAATTTGGAGTTTAGGGGGGCTTAAACATGAACAAGGATTGCCATGCCACATTCACTGTTACAATCTATTTGACAGAAACACTCAAATACCCATTAATACTCCAGACCTGGAGCTCAGTGACATCTCAGGAGGCCTCTCTGCAGGAGGATCCACAGCTCCATCCCTGGATCCTCAGCACCATCCCTGGATCCACAGCCCCTTTCCTGATCCTCAGCCCCATCCCAGTTCTCCAGTTGAGAGCTGGCTCTGTGGGGCACCCACCTCCCACATTTGCAGCCCATTCCCAAGGGGAAAAGCTTCTCCCTGGGCCTCCTACTGTGATGTCCATGTCTGAGCTGACAGTTTCACTCTTCCTCCTCCATCACAGGTGGCTCTTCCCTGGGTTTAGAGGGAACTCCCCCAACATCCCAGCAGCGAGACAAAGGTGAAGGAAAAGAAGTGTCCCAATCTTTTGTCTTCTCCCACTGCCTCTCACCAAGGTAGCTCAGCAGTAGCCTGGGGTGAGGACAGAGTGAGGACATAACCAAAAAAACCCAAAACTATAAGAAATAAATAAACAAAACACTGAGAACAATAGAAAAAAAAATTACAAAGAGCATCTTGCATTTGTTGATCTTTCCTAAGGTTCATTGACTTCAGAGTTTCCTGCATGTAGGCTGAAAATAACACAATTTTTGTAATTTATCTTAGTCACTCAGCATAGGGCCTCTGTTCTCAGCTTGTACTTCAAATCTGTTCAGCAATGTATACCACATGAGTCAACTGTGTGGAGTAGCAGGCACTTCCCTGGAGAGCCTGAGTGTGTGTTTTGGGCTAAGAGTCACCAGGATATTTAAATAACTTGGTAAGTATGCACAAACATCAGTAATTCTAGTGCAGCCATAAAAACTGCACAGTATGGAAACATACAGAAAATGAAAATTGGTACCTCAGACAGCCATAAAACTTTGAACTAGCCACGAGTTTGACTTTAGGAGACCAAAGATATCTCTAAAAAAACCCATTAGCTTGTTGGAATAAACTTTGCTACTAACCACAGGGGAATGCTACAGCTCAAATCTTACCCCATGGTTTTTATTTTAATGCTGAGTTAGACCAGGTATAACCTTCCCTAAATTATTAAAGAACTGCTCACCAAGTGCTCCTATACTGGTTTCCTATAATGCCCTTTTTCAAATTTACTTTCTCCCCCCTCTCCTTTCACATAACATATCCTGGCCATGCAGCCTGTACTGCCTCTAGATCACCAAGTTCCTTTTGTACAGATCATTTCTCTGCACTGACACTTAAAAATAGCACATTTTAGAGAAGCATCAAAACTATTACTTCAGAGTTGCAACTCTAAAATTCAGCTGCTTCTATATTCAACACCAGCTGCTGGAGCACATCCCTTTCTTCACAAGCCAAATTAAAACCCCAACAAGAGCAATTTTAATGCTGGTCAGATGGTTGAAGCCTTGTGAAAAGACCTTCCTCTTGCTGTGTTACCACAACGTCTTTGAAAACAAGACTGCAGAAAGAAAACATCTTTGCAGGCTTTAGTCTCAAAGTGTCATCTCTCAGTAAAGTCTAACCCAAACCTACCCCTCTACAGCTCTGACCCTCTTCAAAAATTAAGCTGGAGGTGGCCATGGCTCTTTTATAGAGATTTCAAATTCTGATTCCATCCTGCCTCGTTTTGTTTCTCCAGGCTGGGAACAGGAGGTCACACACTAAAAGAACTTGTGACTGGTGGCAACTTAAAAGCTTTAAAAATTCAGGGTTACACTCAGCACTTGGAAGTGCCAACTCAAAGACCCTTCTCAAAAATTCCTTTGCTAAATGGAACCGTGGGGGAAGTTTGGGATGGGCAGCATTTCATGTCCTGAGAGCGTCTGGCTGAGACCAACATCAAAGCTGACCATTCTGCCAAAAGCACTGGGAAGATTAAATCACAGCAAAAAAAAAGATTAAATCTCAGATTTAATCTTGAGGTGAGAAATGAAACGTCTGCACGGCACCAGTCAGTGATCCAGACTCATGAGGAGAAGCCGTCTCCACCCCAGCCCGTTTCCCCCTGGTGTGGCTGACAAGAGCATTTCCCTGTTGTGGGGCTAGGAATGCTCTGCCGTGCCTTCAGACCCAAATCCCTCACTGGCAGACCCAAATCCCAGAGAACTGAGGGCTGGCCAGTGCAGGAATGCCACTTCAGAGAGGGAGGCAGTGGGAAGGGACCCTTCACCAATTCCCAAGAAGAGGAGAGTCCTTGAGCAGATCTCACTGCCTCCGTTCAGAGCTCACATTCTAGTGCTGACTGCTGTAGGAAGAAGTTCCGTAAGGAAAGCTCCACACCACATTTCTCCTGAACACCTTCCTTCCTCCCCAGGCACAGGAACAGGGCTGCCCCAAAAGCAGGTTTTCTCCTCAGCTCCCATCTGACCTGCTCTACCACCAGGACTTTCTGTGCTACCACGTGTGTAAATGCAGGACAGGAAGGACAAGGCCATCCTTTGCAGTAAAGCACTTCACACAAAATATTAGGCACAAATTAGATATTTTTAGCATAATTCAGACCTGCTGACAAAGACTGCACTCTTACCATGATGGATGCATGGTTGGGTGTGTGGTGCAGACATTCTTAAGCAAGCCACTTGCAAAGTCCACAAACCCATCTGCATCCAATTTGATGCTTACACTTATCCAAGCCTATTTATACATCGTGGCATTCTTAACCTCAGTGGCTTTGCAGCTCCCCACATCTTTCAATCACATAATTGAAATGATGAAATGGTCCCTGCTGCACTTATTTCATGATACTATTATCGTGACTGCACAATGCAAATACCTGATACTGGTGGAGCTTTGAAAAGTGACCTGTGAACACCAGGCAGCAGCAATGCTCCAACCAAAGTCAGCTTTTGTTGCCATTCACACTCTGAATGACAAATGCACGAAGCCATGAATGAGGTGCACAGCCCACTCGACTCAATCAAAGGCGAAGAGCTCTGCAATAGCTTTTCAGTGCTGACAGCCTGGTGATAATGCAGCTTAGTTATTCATTGCACTGTGAAATGCAAAGCAGAACATCCAACCTGGAGGAGGAAAAGGATAATGTTTGTCTAATTTATCATGTTTCCAACTGACAAATAACTTCAGCCCATAAAAATGAAAAGGAAGTGAAACTTTAATCCTCTCTCCTTTCCTGCTCAGTGGAACGCTTTTAAAGCATGTATTTGCATTCTGGACCACGGATCCCTGATCCTCCTAAAGGCTGCTGTGTATTAGTGGTTTCACACACTGCCCCAGTCCTATTCCAACAGATTCCAGCCATTAGGCAAGAAGAAATGGGCATTTGGGAGGAAGGGAGATGCAGGAAATACTCTTGAAAGCAAGAGAGACTGAGATTTTATCCCACTTCATAATGTAGCAGAGAAAGGAATTAAACACACTGACCACATAATCAAGAGGAGTTTAAAAAACCCCACCTCTTGAGCAAGAGCATTTGTATCACATAACCTTGGGACACAGCCGACATGTCTATGTTTGGTCTGGTCTCCCTGGGTTGCCTGTGATCAATGGACAGAGGAGTGAAATCACCTTCTGGATCTTTATCAGCTCCTGTTCTGAGCAGACCCTTGAGGACTCCTTTCCTCCGGCTCTGATTAGAAGGGGAGCCTTGCTAGACGAGGCTGGGCTCTCAGGAATCCTGGGGAGAGGGGCCAGGAGTGCCCTGCAAGGCTGAAAGGCTGGGGCAGCCACCCCACAGCTTCCAGCAGCGGCACACAAGTGTTGGAGCCGCTGGGCTTTGAGCTCAAGCACCTCTCCAGTCTGAGCAGCCCGGAGGGGCAGCAAGGGCAGCTCCAAGGTGGCAGCCACTGCCACCAGCAGTGGCAATGGCAGTGCTCACTCAGCACCAACATCCATCTTTCCTAAGGTTCAGCGCAAGAGACTGCTCAGATCTGAGCTCCCTGATCCTTCCACAGGGGCAACGCTCGCCTGAAAACACAGACCCCTGCTGTTAACCCACAGACAAGGATCATTCCTGCATCTCCTACAATGTCCTGCATGCTTCACACTGGGAATTCAAAGCATTTCTTTCTTGTTTGCAGTAGGTTTTCAGGGTGTGAATTCCTGTAAACTAAAACCACTGTTTCTCTCATTTTATCAGCTACACTAAAAGGAAAGGGAGGAACCTAAACCTATGTGTAAACAATGGGATTGTCCCCAAACAGACACACTGGAACCAACTTCTCTTTCAAAGTTTTGCAGGTAGCCTACCATGATCTGTGGAGGATCTCAAGGATGACTGAATTAGTGTATTCAAACCACAGCAAGAGAAAATGAACAACAACTGCGTTTTTTCACTTACTTATTTTCCTGTTAAATTATTGTGTCTGCCACCCACTCAACAGCTGGTTCCAACCTTGCCATGTGAAAATGGCTAAATAAAGTCAGACACACAATTGGGAACTGTGTGTCTAAACAGAGCAGAGATTTCCCACAACCACGTGAGATGAGAGATCTCTCCCATCTTCATCATCAGAGACCAGCAATTGTTGCAGAGGATCTTTTAGGAGGCACAAGGCACAGTCTGAGACCAACCACTGGCTCTTCTGAGTCACCATCTACCAGCTTAACCCAAAAGGTTGAACCATACAGGGGATTTGTTCAAGTAACCTCTGCAGAGTCAGAAGTGATGACCTACAAACAAACACTACAAGCTCACAGGCGTAAAAAACAGCTTAAAATCTCACAAAACCTTCAGCAATGCTGGATTCTCCTGGCTGACCCATTCAGTGGCCTCACCTAGGAAAAAAAACCACTGCAAATTGCATGGGAAAAGGGCCACAGTCTGCACTGCAGCCTTCAGCTCTGCCAGACAGTGGTCAGAGGAAATTAAAAGAGCTTAAATGAGTAATCAACCCCCAGGTTGCTCACACCACTGTGGCCAGAACGGAAATTTTCATGAGCCTGCAGAGGGTGGGGAGTGAGGATTCACAATGGACTGGAACAACACGGGGGAAGAGATGAAATTCAAGCCTGATCTCAATCGGGGCACGTCTAGTCCGGAAAATGCCACTAGGACTTCCTCCAGAAATGAAAGGCAACAGGGAAGAACTGCTAGAAGTGGAACATTATTAAATCATTTCTGGCAGCATTTTGGAAAGAATTACTTGAATGTTGGCACTTTTCTACCTCTGCTCACGATTCTGGTAGAGGTTTTTGGAGCCCATGGGCTCTCTCTGGAGCTTATTGCTTCTGTCGCCTGACGTTTCCTCAGTCAGCAAGCCAGCTGGAAGGTGGGCACATCCACCCACACTCTTAATGTGAAGTGACTTTACCTTACTGGTGAAATATTTGCCTAATTTCCTCTCTCTACAAGAGCAAGTCTTGTTAGAGGGATTTGTACAGCTCCTGCTGCTCTCACTCCTTATCAATAGGACCGGCACTTCATGAACACTGGTAACTAAACTAAGATGTAACCAACTTCCCTCCTGTGTTAATGTTGATCTGACTTCTGAACCCCTCAAGGGTCTTTAAGTATGAAGAAAAAAGTATTTTTTATTAAAAAGAATATTCAACCTCCATGTCTGAGAAGCCACATGCAGCCTTCCTTTTGCAGCATGACAGCGATGCAGGGCACCCACAGCCACAGCTATAACTCAGGATGGACTGAAAATATCTGCAGTGAAGGAGGTCACTGCCAACACCCCCAGCATCCACAGCAAATGTGCTGCTTGTCCTACCTGCAGTCCAGGTGCCATGGGACACATATGTCTTGGAGAGAAGAGAGACTGTCTAGACAAAAAAATATCGAGGAAAAAAAGTAGCAGGTCTGGGGTCACTCCACCAGAGGACAGTGACCTTCCTGAAGCTACAGGCCCCATCCCGACCCCTTCCCACGGCTGGAAGCAGCAGGTCAGCAGCCACAGCCCCTGTGAGAGCAGAAGGGAGGAGGTGCTCCAGGGTGCCCAGTGGGAGATGACAGTCATCTCCCCCGTGTCCACGCTGGGGCTGGGCACGTGTGTGGGTGGGTCCCAGGTCAACCCAATGACATCAATTCTTCCCCAGCCCCTGCTGGCCCCGTTCCCTGCAGCTGGAGCTGGGGCTGGGGCTGGCCAGCAGCTCCCTCCCTGCACACCCCACTGCCAGTCCCACAGCCCAGCAGGCACTGCCACGGCCTTTGGGACACCTTTGGGATACCTTTGGGACACATTTGGGACACCACAAGTGGGCTGCACCTGGGCCCCAGGCACGTCCTGCTGGGGCAGCTCTCAGAACAAGCTCCCCACTCCCAACCCAAAATACGACTGTAGACAAGGCTGGGAACAAGACAGAGGAGCAAAGGGAAAGAAACCACGCATACCTATCACCTATTTAGCAACTGCTGAATAAGCTGTTCTGTACACATTGCCCAACAGAGAGGAATAGAGGCTCTTCTGAGTGTAACTCAATAAATTTGAAGGGAGGGAATGCCAACACACACTTCCAACTCCAACCGCTAAATAAGGAAACATACGTGGAAATTACAGATGAACAAATTCTAAACAGACCTAGGGGAGTTTTCTCCTTTTCATCCAAAAAGCAATAAATGTCACAGAACTGAGCAGCAAATCATTCAAAACAATGTAGCTTACCAAGCACGCTGTCAAAGCAAAAAAATCTGAGTCACTTAAACAACTGGATGCTATTTCAGGAAGGGGTTTTTAAGGTTTTTTTTTTAAGGCTCATGAAGTGCAAGTGGCTCAAATTCTCCTTTTGTACTTGCTAACAATGGGCGTGTTTCTTGGCCAGAGCTGATCGGCAGAGGTCTGATTTTTGGTTTTTATTTTGTTCTGAAATGCCTCTCTGACCTCCAGCCGTGGGGCCAGGACCTCGGGAGGCCATCTGCCCAGCCTCTCATCCCAAAGCAGGATCAGCTCAGCTCTTATCATTCCTGACATGTTTGCCTAAGTGGTTCTTAAAGATTTCCAACACTGGAGGCTCCACAACCACTTCAGGCAATCTTGTGTGTGTTTTATATAAATCAGCAGCTCATCTCAAATTGAATGCTACATTTAATTTTGCTCACTTAGGTCCAAAAAAAACGTTTGAAACATGCATGCTGATGTTGAAAGAGTGGAGAGCACATGGCCATGAGTGCCCGCCGCCCACGCCGCTGTCCCAGCAGCATTCCCACACATCCCAGAAATGCACAACACTTGCACCCACTGCTGCAAACCAACACACCCAGCCCAAGCACCCTGAGATGATTGCAGAGCAGGCAGATATGCAGGGTTATTGAAAGCACCTTTTGTGATTAGAAACCATTCAGAGGTTTAAGCATCCAAAGCCACAATTATACAGCAGTTTCTCCTCTGCTGAGGAGGCTTCGGCACCAGGGACTGCCACATTTTGGGGGGGTACCAACCTTCCCTCAAGGCTTTATCTCATTCCACAGAAATGTTCACATTTTTACCACACTGAGGACATAAATTATAGTCTGCAGTTTGAGCTGGGATCTTGCAAATATTCCATCTGCTTGCTTTGTACTGGGATTCGCACATCCATTGAACCAGTTCCTTAAACATATAATTCCTTTATCTGCATGGTTTATCATTTGGTTTCCAGGATTTCGGTTATCAATCACATCATTCACAAGGCAATGACTTCCCTTACTTCTTGCAGTTTTCTTTTGATCCCTGTGGTTCAGTCTCTGTGGATCAGCACCTCTGTTCCCATCTCCAGACAGCCTTGGGGAGAATTCCCTGGATTCTGGACCCTCCTACCTCAGGCTGGAGCTGCTAAAACTCTCATTTCTTTAAAGAGAGCTACACTAGTAAATGGGCTAGGCCATTTTTCTCCCAATTATTTATTAGTATCTGCTGTTTCTATCTAACTGAAACTCTTTCTTTCTGTCAAAGACTAATTAAATTTAATCAATTTCCTTTGACGCTTATAATTTTTGTTGTTTCATGTATTTGTTCAAAACATACAGAGCATGTAATTAAAACAAACACAGCAACTGGATTATGGGAAGCACTTCCAGACCCACCACGTCAGAAGTTCTAAACACCCTGTAGAAAACACTTTTCACCAGCAGGGGGTTTTTCCCCCAAATTCTCAATATAATTGGCAATTTACTTTAAAGTTATTCCTTACCGCCTTGATCATGGTTTTGTTTTGCTTTTATTTGGTTTACCTTGTATTTGGATTATACTCAATTACACACACAATATATTTTGGGTAACTCCCTGAATGGGTTTACAGAGAAAAATCCTATTTCAGTTTGTCCTCATTGGTTTATTCAGTTGCTTCCACCATAAACCCAGCTCCAGTCCCAATCTTACAGCATATTTTTTCTATTTAATGTAATATACCATTTGAAGTGAACATTTCTTTCTAATTGTAAAAACACGTTCTCATGGTTAGAGTAACAGTTGTGACAAAGTAGAACCTCTTGGCTGACAAATTAATTCTGTAAGTTTCTATTTACATCCTTTCATAGAGTTTGCTGATTTATAACTTCCAGCCAGAAATGAAATGTGCTTGTAACTAAAAGTGTTGATTAAATAATTGCCTGATATTAATCAAAAGAAAATGCAGTGTGAGGTGCAAGTCATTTAAAGGATGACATAAATCTGCCACTTATTAAAGTTTAGTTCCTCCAGTGAGCCAGTAAGATGAGTTACAAGGAAGGTGTGACTTCCAGGAGTCCTCAGTCTCTGTATCCCAGTGACTTTGGGCAGAGCTGCATATGCTCAGCAATCTCTGAAAAGTCAGGCAATGAACCAGAAACAACGAAAACCACTGAATTTCATGCCAAAGGGGGACTCATCCTTTCCTGGAAAGTTTTGCTGCTCTCAATTTGGGACCAAATTATGGATTGCAAATGACTTCTCCTCCACACCCCCTTAAAGAAAAAAACCAAGAAAGCAAAATCTTTGTCTCTCTCTGAAAAAGAGCTCAATGAAGCAGGAAAGCACCGCCTGCCAAGTCTCAGATGAAAGAGGAACTGCACATCCAAGAGCGACCCAGGCAGACAATCCAGGAGGGAATAAGTGATGCCTGTTCTTCCATGCAAGGCAGCTCCATGGTGTGCTGCACTTCCAGCTGCTCCTGGCGCTGTGGCAGGGTGCTCCAGGCTGTCACCTCCCAGCTGCCTTCCCATCCATCTGCGTGGGGATGGGGGCAGCCGGCGGGAGCTGGCACGGGGCAGGATGGATCCTGTTCCTTTGCAGACATTACACACAGCTGGGATGGTAATTTAGAGCCTTTCTACAAAGAGCTGTGATGGGAAGGTAACTGTTTTCCCTTCCGTGCCAGATGAAAATCTAAGCTTCCTCTGAAACTTGCTGAGTCAAAGTGGAATAAGAGAAAGGAGCGATAGAAGGGCCAGACTTGCACAGGGGATTTCCTGGTCCTTCGGCAAGCAGAGGGAAGTGGCAGAGCAGCCCTCCTGACCAGCTTCCACATGGGCTGTCTTTGCTTCAGGCACGTGGGATGTGCATTTAGACACAGTGCAAGGACAGCTGGAAAACAAAGGTGCTAAAGAAAAGGACCGCTGATCCAACCTATGTGATAGGAGGGGAAATTATGGCCTGGAAAAAACCCATCCTGCTCTGTCTGATGCACAACATCAACCTGAACTACAACTCCTGGATTAGGCTTTGAATATCTTTGTGATTCACAGTACTTGATCTGGGTCTGCCTCAAATCACAATGAGGACACTCAGGAATTGTGACATTTCCATCAAGCAGCTGCCACTCAATGGCACCTCCAGCACGTTGTTGCTCTCTTTTGTCATACAGCACCTAAAGCCAGCACTGTTTTGCTCAAAAACATGTAAGTAACACTTGGTAAGGCCCAAAATTTAGGACTTTGGGTTATCTAAGGTTACACAAATTTCCTTCTGCATATGACAATCTTGTTTTAACAGGCTGAAGAAACTGCTTCATAGGGAAGAGAAAGAGTTAAAATGTGATAGAAGAGGCAAATGCTGTCAAAGTATCACATACAAAAAAGTCCTGCCTGAAAAGTTTTTAAAATCTGCACTCAGGAAGGCACTGAAGGCCAGCAACCCCCTTAGTTTGGTCTGGTTTACCTCATGAAGGAAGAAGATAAAGCCTTCAGATAAAGCCCAGGAACTGTGCTAAGGCTGCTCAGATGGACTGAGGGGATGGGAGGGAAGAAGCAACAGCTCAGGTTGTCACCTGCTACACAAGGTGCCAGTCACAGTAAACAGCAGAATCTCTTCTCTCTTCCACACAAAGAACTTAACACATAAAATACCACTTTAAGAATTCAGTCAGACCCATGTCACAGGTTCCCTGGGATCCCAACTTCCACAGCAGCCAAGAGCTGCTGTGTGTGGAAGTGTACAGGACAAGCACAAAGCAATCCTTGACCTGGAAACCCTCCCAGACTCCAGTGGTTTGTGGTTCAGCAGCTTCTCTGGACTGTGCTCAGCAGCACAGAGCAGCCTGTCCTCCCATCCAAGCACCTGCTCCCAGCTCCCTGCAGAGACAAGCATTCTTCTGCACTGGTTACACTTCATTCACTCCTTGACAGCACTTTCAATCAAAGCAGCTAAATGTCTCGTGGAGTTTTTTAATGAAAAATAAATGTTTGCAGCCTGAGATGGAAGATGAGAAGCACCAACCTGCCAGGTGCCCAGCCCCATCCTCTGAAGAGGTGGCAACAATTCAGCATTCCCTCCTCAGTCCCACCTTAGCACTGCAGAGACTCTCTGGAGGAGGAGGGAGAGCAAATGGCTCTTACTGGAGAGACAGATGGGAAAACATAACCCAGAGAGGAAAGGAAACAGCTTAAAAACTTTTCATCTGATGATTTTTTGGGCAGAGATTCAGGATACTAAATTTGGGCTATGGATTGGGGATGTTGCTACACATCTTTAAAAAAGAGAGAAAAAACCAAACCCCGAGGCCAAAGCCAGGAGTCCAATCACTCCAAAATTCCAGTGACTCAGACACTGGTTGAGATGACACTAAGGCACTGCAAGGCAGGGGTGAACATGTGTCAGGAGAGGAGGAACTCCCCAGAGTGATTTGCTGAGCGGCCAACACTCTCGAGCACTGTGGTGCTCCTAATCTTCACAATTCAGAATCATGCTGGCCATAATTACATCCACTGGATGTTTAGGAGCATTCTGATCTTATCAGCAGATCTGAGAAGCTCTTGAGGAGACCATAAGGACTCGAGAAAGGAATGTACAGATTTTTCTCCCTTTGAGCAGTAGATTGAAAATGCCCTGGAGAACATCAGTGAGGACTCTATATAGCATGTCTTGGAAATTAATCACCAAAAAAAAGTGGGAAATACTTAAGGAACAGCTAGAGCGACTAAAACTGAAAGCCAGGCAGGTGTAGGAGTCAAAATGAAGGAAGAACTCCTCTAGGATAAAGAGCATGTTTATACAGATTACACATATCCACCTCACAGAAGGTATCTACAGCCAGGCTTATCACAGGAGCAAATGGGAGTTCTGAGGGAAAGGAGGTGATAGCCAAGAACAAAAGCTACAGCACTGAACACTCTGCAGCAGCAGAGCCTCTGCAGGGTCTGTTTGCTTGGAGTCCTTGATCTCAGAGGTCTTTCCCAACCTTAACATTTCTACAAGGGAAGCCAATTAACAACAGAGGCAGAGATCAGTTGCAGGGTCAGGCAGAAGTTCAGTGCCTGGGAAATAAACCCAAGGAAATGAAGAATTTGTGCCTACGTGGTTTACTTGGGAGTGTGCACAGAGAGCATTGACCAGGAGAAGAATCACCAAGAACTGAAACACAACCAAGACACTTCCAGCTCTGGCAAATTGAGCCCCACAGGGTGAGAAATGGCTCCGTTTCTACTGACATCTACTGACTGCTCACTTCAAGGTTCTCACAGGCTCTGGATCACACCCCACACAGAGCAAGTCACTTGACACCTTCAAGGAAGGATGTTTGATACAGAAATCCAGCAGTGCAGGGAGAATCAGGTGCCTCACCCCCATGAAAACTGTTAAAATAAGGCAATGAATAGCTAAACCAGCCTCTACTCCCACACTACACCCATCCATGGCACCAGAGCACCCTTCAGTAGCAGTTTCAGTGGCAGGAGTGTCCCTGACTTGCTTTGGTTTTGTTATTCTACTCCCAGGCAAGAGGGAAGTGGCCTCATGGTTAGTGACTGCACTCAACTCTATGAACCCCCATTTCACATTCCCTCATTTCTGGATTCCCAAGTGATTCTCCCTCAGGCACTGAGAAATGCCAAAGGAGCACTGGTTTGCTCCCATTTGTGATGTCCCTGTATTGCACTAAGGAGTGCAAAGCTCCCTGTGACCTTTCCCAGTCCCTGTGCAATCCCCTGAGCTCTCCCCAGTGCAGATGATGCAGCAGGGAAGGCAGAGCAGTGCATGGCACCCTGGCCTTGGCAAGTCTTCCAAACCTCCAAAACGTTTTATAAATGCTAAAACCAGAGGTGATCTCATGGACAGAGGAGATCATCTAATTGAGTTTGAGACCAACAGGCATGCTTCTGAATAATCAGGGGATGTAATGTGAAAGCAGCCAGAAGACTCTTAGCTAAAATTGCGATGTATGGAACTTCCTGAGCCAAGTACCTTTTTACTAATAATTTTCCTCTATCTTAATTCAGGCTGATAATTTGCAATTACAGTTGTAAAGGGCTCCAAGTGAAAAGCCCTTTTATCAGATGTTTCTGTTGTTAGTCGACTTTACGAGAGGGAATCAGATCCAGATGAAGGCTCGGAAAAGTCCAAATCAATCAGCCTTTGACAAGAATTGTAGCCCTCCAGCAAATCCAAATAAAGCATCTTGATTTAGGAAGACATGAATGCAATTAACTGAGGAATCCACATTAATTTATTTCCCTTTGTAAATATTGTTTATTTCCTTAACAGGTTACAAAAATGGTGACACACTGAAAACTCAACAACTCTAATCACTGGGCTAACAAGAACTAAGTGATTCCAGGTCCCCCAAAGGGAGCTCAGCTACTCTCAGATACCCAAGTACTGATTGTCAGAGAAGTACTGGCTAACATTTGTTAACCCATAAAAACCACTGTCTGAAAGGGGCATTGAAAGTAAAATCCTTGGCCCTCTAAAGTTTACATTTTTCCTATGTGAAGCATGCTGACTCTTTGATTAGCAGCCAAGAGAATGGACTCAACTCCATTCCAAGTCTTAAAAAATTGTATGAAACAAAACATTAGTGAAGTGATTTTCCCTTGTTTTAATGTGGTTTTCAACATTAGGTTTATTGTTTTGTGGTTTTCTGCATGGAAAGCATATGTTTGCAATATGTTTACAATATTCTGGGGGTTTAAAGCTACAGCATAGTCATTTAAAGAAAAACAAAAGAGAAAACCCTGCAAATTGAGGAATACGCTAATGAAATAACACCTGATGTTTTCACTTGCTGAGCCCATTTGGAAAAGGTACACTATAAGTAAAACAGATTCAGTGTTTCTGGCTAATGAATGAAATTATTTCAGACATTATTTTTGACATCATATTGTAGAAGTATTCTGGCTGGCCCACAGTTTGCAGTGCTCACCTGCTAGAAGGTGCCATCTTTTTAGGTCTCAGTTTATCCAATTAAATATCCAACTCATTGCTCTTTAAATACACAGACTGTAGAAGTGCCCTTTAGGGTTGGGATGATCCCAGCAGGAGTGGGAGATACTCAGCACATCACCAAACCCAGCCCCAGAACCCCACTCCAAAGTGCCAGGGTGGTAACAAAGGGGAAAATGTCAAGTGACTGAAGTGCTTTGGGGCACAGACAGAATCAACCACTGGCCCACAAGAGGAGGCAGGGTGGAGAGGCAGGAAGGAAGAATAAGCCAGTAATTCCTAAACTACTGACTCCAGAGGTGAAGGAAGGAGAACAGCTCCTGGAGCAGCAGTTACCTGACCTTAGCACCACAGTGTTATGGCAATCCCAGGGGGATTGGAAGGACACAGGAGGAGCAGATAACACCTGTCCATCTGCAGGTTGGGTGCTCTGGGCAGGCTGAGGTGACCACAGCCTTTGTCCATGGTGTGACAAAAGAGGTGGCTGTGTCTGCTGAAGCCAGACACCCACACCCACAGGACCAAGCTGGTGCCTGTCTGGGAAATTTGGCTGCAGGCAGCCCAAAATCTGCCAGGAGAGCAGTGTAAGTGGGTCTTAAACACAAAACAGAGGTGGTCACATAAAATGGATGTAGCACTTGATCCACCCAACCTGTGCAAAGCTGGGGAGTGAGAGCCAACCCTCTCTCCAACGTGAAGCAGAGCAAGAAGGTTCCTCGACATCTTAATGTCTTCCAAGCTCTGATCTGAGAGAAGCAGAGGAGAAACTGCTGACATGACTCTTTGTGCACAGTCACACACCCTTCCCTCACACCTCCCCCAGATAGCCTGGCTCCAAGGACTAGCGTCAGAAGAGGAAAGAAGCATTTAATTTTATAATTCCTACTTAAATGATTCACGAGCTGCTTTTGCAAATTGCAGGAGAACACCCTATGAATCAGTCAGTGACAGAAATAAATTGCATTAATCCATAGTAGTAATATGCTCAGAGTGCTAGAGTTTCAGTAGGAATGAGCTCATTTGTTAAGCTCCCCACACCAAGCCTGCAGGATGGCTCTGTGCCCTAACATTGTCCCACAAGACAAGGGCCCACTTTCCTGCTGGAAGGGACCCCAACATGCACACCAGATCTTTGTCTTCCATTTCAGACATTGCCGAGTGGCATCCCATCCTTCCCCTGCCTTCTCTCTCATCTTCTGCGTGCCAACATCAGTCTCTCACCTACTAATTGTGGCCTCCTCGCATCACAAACACTGAATTAGTCAGCAGAAATGGGCCAAGATCCAAACTCCATCTCCAAAAGCAGTGGCCACAGCTACACAGGGAACTCAGCCACTTCAGGATGAAAAGAACCAAGCCAGTGCCTCTGAGGGTGATGGTGAACTCTTCTAATGGCAATGCAAAATTCAAGAGAAATGACAATAAACATCAGAGAAATCTGAAATCTGGGGATCTGTGAACACAGATTGCTTGAAATGCTCCTCAGGCAGCATCACTTTGCTTCATTCCCCCATCCCAGGAGCTGAGCCCAAAGAGCTCTGCAAGGTAAGAACTGCACACACAGTCATGCCATGGACACCAGGGAGGCTGGTCCATCATTTTTGTTTCAAACACCTCCCATCAACTCCAAGGGATTAAAAAAAGTAACCTATCCATTCCACCGGAAAATTTGAAATTAGAAAGGAAGAAAAACCACCTACAGACACTTTTACAATGTTAATAAAGGTGCAAGAAATCCTGATGCTGTGCCTTTAGCCTTGCTCACCCATTTCCATTTAAATAAGATTTCCTGTGAAGTGACTGGTACCTGTAAGAAACAACAGTGACAACCTGAATCCAAGTGCTGCTTCCAAATCCTCTGAAGCACGACTTGACACTGAACAACTTGCACCTTTGTATCCAACAGCAGCTTCACTTTAGAGAACTGCTGGAAAAATTGTGATCAGATCCATGAAAAATTACAGTAACTATAATGAACAGGTTCCCAAGTGAAATGATGGTCTGGGGCCAGTTTCACAGCCCTCTCCTCTGCCATGACTGCACGTTAGGGATGGGGCAGCCAGTCTGTCTTTCTACTACATTTTCCTATCTGCTGTAGCTGGATAAGCACAGGATGACCTCAGTTTTCCCCCTTCTAATTTGTTGCAGGGTTTGTCACAGCCTAATCACATATAAAAAACCCAGAACTGTCCTTTCAGGTATCTAACTTCTGATGTTCTGAGTATTCTGTAGTCACAGCTGCAATAAAATCTGGTTTTAGAGAAGCAGACAACCAAATGCAGGGAAGAACACATACAACTGAGTGGTCATACAATGCTCTTTTGTGAGGACTCACTTGCAATTTAAAGAAAAGTGCACTGTTTTATGAACTGTTTGGGACAGTGCACCATAAACTGGGATTGGTTCCCCTTTTCCCTGGTGTCTCCAGAGCATCAGGTCTGTGTTAGAGCAGGGAGCAGGGGGCCAGCTGGGATGTGCAGTCTCTGCATCCTGCACACCACAGCTGGGCTCAAAATCTGCCTCCTAGCAGAGAGAAACATCAGTTTGACAACTGAAATCAACACTTCAAGCAATGATTTGGATCCACTCACATTATTAAAATGGAGAATTTGAGAATCTTTCCTCTTTCCGTGCTTTTCACACTGTATGGTTTCAGACCCTGCTTCCCTGTTCTGGATGACAGCTCCCAGCCTGTCACTGAACTGGTTCTTGATGTCTTGGGAAAACATGGGAGTGCTGGGGATGTAAAGGATACCACATTCTGTATTACACACACACATCTTGGTGGAGGAAAAACATTGCTCTTGGTAGAATATTTTTCAGAGAAAAAAAATGTTCTATGAAGTCCAAGTCTGAGAGAAATGTTGCGTGATGTTTTTTTTGAGCACACAGGCTCTAAATTTGGGGTGAAATCTGACCTTAGGTTCTTCCTTTATGTCTGCATTTTCTTTTGACTGGGTGGACTATTTTCCCCCCTTTTGCTGGGCAAGGATTTTTTAGTTAGATTTTCAAATGTTGCTCAGCTTTTGACATTAAAGTGCCAAAGAACCCAGCATTTCTTCAGTAAAGCAGTTCAACATATAGAGACCAGGTTTACAAACTTAGAACAACTTCTGAAATGTGTTCAAGTTACATTCCAGATAAAACCTGTGGCTAAAAGTCTGATCATTAGACCACTAGAGGTCCACAGAGCTGTTTCTGCTAAAGCAGCAAAAAAATGCACAACAGTTTTTATCCCTCTGACCTTGAAAGTTTCGAGTGTCTCATTTTAAGGGTTGAGCTTCTCTCCACACATTTAGATTGCTGGATTATTGCAGGTCAAGGTTGAAAAGGCCCCTTTCTTTTTTGAGTGCATCACTGGTATAAACTCAACCATGAACAAGTTTGCTGCTGACACCTACAGCAATAAAACTGAGGAAGATAAAGCAAACTGGAAGTCAATCAGCAAATATTACAAAAGGCAACTGAGCCAGATTTCCTTGGTCGTTGGCCGAGCAAAATTTCTTCTCATATTTGGTACCAAAATATTCAAGTCTCCGAGATGAAAGGAGATGCTAATATCCATAAAAGCATCTAACCCAAGAAAGCAAAAATAACAGCCCCAAGACAAAACGGGATGGAAGCAATCAAGGACCTGTAGCCACTTCACTGAAAAGATTTTTTTGTTATTGTTGTTGTTCTGACTCCCCTAAAAACTCCACTGTTATTTTAACCAAGCCCTACAGTTTAACATGAAAGAGATAAGGAGATAAGCAGGTGAGGAGGGGGAGAAGAGCTACCCCCAAAAAGATAGTTCAAGGCAAAGCCATGCTTCAAAGAGAAACTCTAAATCACTCTGGGCATTTAGAGGTTGTCAAAAGTTTTCCCAAAACAGACCCTTTACTATTACTATAGGCACTGCTGAAGAAAATCTCAGGACTCACACCCACAGGACTGATGCCATGGGGCTGTCCTGACATTTCTGTTTTGCAGGGTATTTGCAGGAGAGGATTCCCCAGTTTTCAAAGATCCTCCCCCTCTGCATCACTCCCACCTGGAGCATCCCTACACTGCTCAAGCTGTCCCAGTGGGTTGCTATGGATGGGATTACACAGTGCCACAAATCAATATCTTGACTCCAGGTGCAGAACAAACAGCAGGAGCAGATAAACCCCTACAGAACAAAGATCTTCTTGTCAACCAGACAGCAATGGAGAAAGCAGAAAGAGAAATGAGAACCTGCCTGCAGGAAGAATGTTCCCATCTTTGTTAAATGAACAAGGACGTGCACGACAGTCCATCCATCATCTGTAATGCTGTTATAGCTAAGACAACCTAGAGTTAATATGTGAACCATGCACAGCTTGTAAAGTTGAGCAAGGAAGGTTAAATAGGTTCAGTTTGTATGGGATTGGGCAAGAGTGAAGGCACACACATACACACAGATATCTGCTGCCCTTCTGCCACAGACCCTTCAGAGTAATTCCTTTTTTCTTACTGAAACATTATCACCTACTTACTCTTATCCTGCCTACATAACATCTGCATTTAGAGTCAAAAATACTGAGAAAATCTCCATTAGCCAGGTCCAGCTTTCACACTCACAAAGCCTCTCTCAGGTATCAGAAGAGTTAATTCTCTCCCTTTTCACCTTCAGTAAGAAACCAGGTTATTTTCTGCAGTTACATTGGCTGTAAAGCCATTACAGGCAATGCATTCATCTTTTATGTCTCCAGCACCTTTGCAGTCACTGCTGTAATTAGAGGGAAGATAGTAAAGTCTGTCTTCTATCCCAAGTTTTCCACAGGTGAGCTTTTACTGTTGTTTTGAAGTTCCAAAGTTGTAACTCCTGGTGACATATTCAGCTGGGTTTTAAAAAATCAGCAATATTTGCTTGACAAAGCAAAAATCACAGGACTGTCCTGGAGCATGACAAGTAAAAAGACAACAACATAAAGAAAGAAAGAAAATGTCAGATCCCTTGCAGCCTTCCCACACATAACTTCTCTTGATGGAAGTGAAAAGCACTGCTTACTGTAAGATCTGGCTAAAATAGGAATATTTTTCATTGTCCAGCTGAGAAACTCAAATGGCAGCAAACAAAATCAATGGCCAAAACACAATTGTTAAAACCAAGACCCCTCCCTATGTTACAAAATAACCATGGCTTATTAAAAGCAGAGACTTCTAATTCCTTGTTTTCAATACAAAGCTTCTGACACCATCCCTTTTAAGAAGGAAAAAACATTCATCTGCTACCTTCAGCTTCAGTAATGTCTGCTGGATAAAGCTGTTCCTTTTAAGGTAGAGGTGAACAGCAACACCTGAAATGCAGTAATCATACAATCTAAAAGTTTGGCTTTGAGCATGAAGGATAAATGGCAGGAAACTGGAGGAAGAAGAGTTTTAGCCAAAGCTGGATGACTGAAGACCAAAAATACTACCGTAAATAATTCACAAAGGAACACAGCCAGGGTCTAACTATGGAACAGCTTAGATCTTCTGCAGGATAATAAATTTAATGGAGATGCCTGATAGCATGAGCAGCACAGATCAGTAATTGCACGTGTTTGAGAGGAGCCTGAGCACTGAAACATAAGCATGGGGTTGGAAGGGTGGTCTGAGGAGCACAGCAAAGGTCTCAGTTTCCATTCCCAACTCTAAGACCAACAATTTTGGCAGACCAATAATAAAACCTCTAAATTTATCTTACTCACAGACAGATGTTATGTGATAGGCAGATGTTACTCACCTGGCTGCCTGGGATCTGAGCAGGCCCACTATTTGGAGAAGCTTTGAGAGTGATAACATTCCAGGAATTGTCACCATAATTTAGTTTTATTTATTCAAAATTAAGATGAAAAAGAAAAAAGCATGCTGGTTCAAGGATCTAGGCCTCCCGACAACCCTCAAAACACAAATCATGCACTAAAATTCGGCTGCTCAAACAGCTGAACTCCCAGCAATTTAATCAAGCAGCCAGACAACAGAAAAACACCCCTGTTCTTCCCAGAGGCTCTCACCCCTCCCACCCAAAGCCTGAAATGCTGGATCTGTCCTGCACCACACCAAGAACAATTAAGATAATGCTACTCCATATCAAGGTATAGGATAAATCCCAATGGCAAGGGCCTATGCCAGCAAGCCATTTTAAAAACGAGGTGGCCATCAGTGTATCCACAATTGATTGACCTGGAAAGCACAAAACTTCCCCACTGCAACACCAACCCTGCAGAGCTTTTTCTTCATGGTGCTGCAAGGGCACAAGACTCAGCTTTTTTCCAGATGTCACTGCCAAATCCCATGGGCACCTTTCCAGCAGGGCAGCATCCAGCTATGTCAGTGCTGGGATTATCTCTAAAAATGCTGGTACTGGCCAAAATTTAAAGCAGGTGTGCAAACTGTGAGGATGCAGACTCTGTGCATGCCCCCATCACAGTTCTGGCCAAGAATTGACTGAAGGTCTGGATGGGGAATGAGAAAAGAGGGTATTTAGAGGTACCTGAGGCAACCTGGGCTAGTGGAAGGTGTCCCTGCCCATGGCAGGGGGTGGAACAAGATGAGCTTTAAGATCCCTTCCTACCCAAAACCATTGTGGGATTCAATGGTTAACCTAAGTCAGGTGAACCATTTCCTAGCACACTCAGGTTGTTTTAGCCAACAGATTGTCCTTTGTGTCACAATATGCAGAGAGGGACAGAATGGCAGCAGCCTGCTAAACTGAAATCCTGACACTCATCAACCTGCAGTGAGCAGAGCACATACCCACCCCTACTCCTAATGCAACCCAAAATAACCCTTTCTACGTGGGACCTGCACTAATTAAAGTACCAGACTATCAAAGCAATTTTGAGTTAAATATCTGCATGTGGATATCATCTAAACTTGGGAGGGGACAAGCAGCTCCTTCTCCCTGCTAGAACAATGCTTTTAATGACCATAAGCTGATTTGCCCAAGCAACAAGCTGGCAAAGTTACCTGCACCAGTCATTAGATTTCAAAGAGTATTTCCTCTAGAATCCCTAAGTGACATGAACAGCCCCATCCCCTCAATCAGTGTGCACAAGAACAGTTATTTCCAATTAATGCAGAAGAGAAAATCAATTTGTGAACTCTGCCAAGGATTTTAACCTGAGTTGGGTGAACTGCTACACACCTGGTACAACCACTGTCCTGTCACAGATGCAATTCCAAATCCAAGGCCAGGAGATCTCACCCAGATCTTCACTGCTTTAAGATTTCCTTTGCTTGACCCCATGAGCTTTCATGGTGCCTTGCAAGCTTCCCCTGCAGTTCTGCTGTAGCTGTCCCTTGAAACCCCACAGGATATCACTCAAAGCAACCTTTCCCAGCATGTCCCAAGGGATAAACGGGAAAACATCAACTCACAGCTCTGAGAAAATAATCCAGATACAGCTCTCAGTACAACAAACCACCACGGTCCTGAAGTATGCAATTAAAGATTTTAAGAACAAATTACAGTAATTAAAGAGGCAGGGCATTGATATAATTCAGGTATTAATGAGTTATGTGCAGAACAAAGGCACAGATTGGACAGAAGGGGAAGACTGAGCTCACTGAGAAAGGCTGTGATCTCAGTTTATTGGGCTTGCAATGGAAAGTACAATCTGGATTTTAAATTGTTTCAAGACCAAGGATAATTTGAAAAGGAGAAGTCCAAGAAAGCTTGGAGGAAGCATCCTCCTGCTTTTTCCTTGCTTTTTTTGGTCTTTGTTATAGTTTATTGGGGGTTTCCAGTATTAAATCTATGGCAGGTCCAATTGTGAGGAAGGATTTTAAGGGAAAAAGGAAAAAAGAAACTATAGAAAAAAGCTATATCTGATCACTCAGCCTGGAAATTATTGAGTCTGCACGGCCTTGTTTCAAACCCAGTTATTATAAAAGCTTTGGGGAAGATTACTTTCAAAGTGAAATCTTCTCTGTCAAAATTTTCATTAATAAGTTCTATTTCTTAGTAGGGTATCATTTTAACAGAGTGCTCAGAGATCCTGCATTGTGGGAAGATAGATTTTAGAAGTACAGTAATTTGCTTTAGGATCATGGTAGCTCATTTTATTTTTGGTTTTGAACCAGAAAGGTCCTCAAACTTTACACACATATATATGATAAATGATTTCTCTTGGGCAAACATACTAACAGCTTTTGTTGGTGGTGTTAATACAAAAGAGGGGAGAGCACAAATGAAAGTTCACAGAATAACAGGAGGAGAAAAGCAGAAAAGAGGGATGGGGGAAAGGGAATAGACAAATACTTACTATATAGATGACACCATCACTTCCCAAAAACTTTAACGGCAATGCACATTCCTGGAAGCATTAAAAAATCCCCAAATGTCTCCCTTCTTTCCTGCCTGCAAACCAGGCTGTAATGCCATGCAAGGATTCAGGCACCCAACCAGAGGATGGGAGACACCCCAAGAACAGCCCCACGCTCTGTAAAACACAGAGGGACAGTAACCAGCTCCTCTGTCCTGCCTTGCAAACAAAACCAGAGAGGCATTTGTTCTTCAAAGACAATTCCAAATTGCCAATATTTGGCTGGCTGTGCAAGAGGAGTAAAGGAAATACCACACTGTAGAGTTTCCAAGACAAGGATTCATCCACTGGCATGTCCCTCCAGCCTGGGGGCAGCTGATGAGGGGGGCATTCAGGTGATGAGCACCTTCCAGTGTCCCAGCTCACCCCGGTTTCATCCCTGCCCACCCTCCCCAGGCAGCCACAAGCCCACCAGGAGACCTGGAGCTGGTCACCAGCACCACTGCTGCCTCTCTGGCCCCTGCCAGCAGTTTTGACACATCTCTCACAACAACAACAGCAAAGGTTTCACAGAGTCAGTGTTTTCTGAGACAAATCAGTTCTGTTGGAAAAATCCTGACCAGCTCTAGATGCAAAACAAAGTATGGAAGACTTGGAAATATTTCTAGCCTAAGGATAAATCCGTGCTGCCCAAAATAAAGCCCAGCTGCTTTTTGCCAGGACAGCCATAGGTTCGGGGCATGTTCATCAGGGGACACAAATGTAGCTGACTGAAATAAGATCACAATTAATTTGCATTTTGGAGCTGTGCTGTGGTCCAGGGTAGTTTCCTCAATATGCTGCAGATCCAACAGCACCTGAGCAAAGCATATGAAAGGCTGGGACAGAAACCCCTCAGTTGCAACTGTGAAGTTGTGGAATAAACATCCAGGAGAGAGGAAGGGAGTCAGGAGTATTGGGGTGTAGACCCAAAACACAGCCTTTTATCAAAAGTGTTTCTGCAAAGTTTCCTAAAGCTTTCCAGCCATAGTCAGAGTAGGAAAGGTTCTTTATTACCTTAAATATAAAACAATTAACTGGGCATTCCTCTGAAACTCAACACACACAGGTTTTATGCATAAATAATAAAGTGATTTCTAGCTAAAATATCCCTACATCCAGGAAAAACGCTGGAAACCTTCATGGCCTTGAAGCCTTGCAGAATATGGCTGCATATTTATCCCAAAGCAAGGAGTATAATTATGCATCTTTGGGCCAGAGAATGAAACATCCACATCCAAAAAATGGCTCCATTTTAGCCTGCATTTGAAAGTCTTCCTTACGATTCCACAAGGTTGCCTCAAAGTATATCTTAGAATATAGAGTAGGCAGGTTTGCTTTGGATCAGGAAGCTGATCTCTGTCCCAAGGGCACCAATCTGCAGTAGTTGCTATGGTACTGCAAGTATTTTTGTTTGTTAAACAGTAGATTAAATAGTCACATAAAACGATTAGACTGGACGTTGGATCATTCCCTGGGAAGGCTTAAGTTACAAACTGGCTTTCTGGGGAAATTATTTAAGCTTTTCACTTTAAATAAAAAAAGTTTTTTGAATCTTAGGCTGATGTGTTTAAGAGACTCTACTCCTTACTCAGATTTAAACTTATTTGTGTAGGCAGGTAATATTTTTAGGCACTTTTACACCTATTAAAAATGTTGTTGTAACTGTTGGCTTCATGCAGTGAGTGCTTTAATAGCTCCTGTTTTATCATCACTATCCTGAATGGTCAGGGCTTGGATTACAATTCTTTTGCAAAAGGAATGGATGCGTTGCCTTGGGCTGTAACAGTGATGCAGGAGTTAAAGATTAAGTGTTAGTGTGAATTACCAGACTGAACAACAGATTTCCCTTAAAAGGCCAAGTGCTCTGTCTCCAGAATCAACTTGTTTGGTTACAAAAGTTACTGGGGGGATATGAGAACTTTTAGTTTTACTTACTTCATTTACCTGCCTTGGCATCTGCACCACAGTCCCTTCATTAGGTCCAGGCGCTGTGATGAAGGAGACACAAAAATGAGCATAAATAGTCCATGGTTGATGAATGAGCCTTGGACTAACTGCTCACATGACTTAATAGGCTCAGGAGCAGATGGTGGCTGAGCATAAGGCAGCACAAACATCACATGTGACAGTGACACAAATGGAGAAACTGTCCTGCTGGCTCGTGCTACCCAAGAGGTACTTTTTTTTTCAAGAGCCTACCCAAGGTGCCAATCTGTGTGACAGAGCAGTGCCAGATTAAAAATAAGGTTTTGTATCTTATCCAGCCAACCAGTGGAGAGCATTCAACTTCTGAAACCACAACAGCTCCTTTCCTGCTGATGGCTTCTATCAGAATGTGACTTTAGAAAACACAGAGTATTAAAAACAAATCTCAGCGCAGTAAAAGTGAATCATACACATAGATACCAACACAGATAATTCTAGTTGCTGAGCAAAGATGCCTGATTTCAGAGAACTCCACTTTTTTAACAAAAACTTCTCTACAGAAAGGTCCAGCTAAGCAAAATAATATTACCATTAAACAAGTACAGCTGTAGATATCAGATAAGAGCAGTTCTGAGGATAATATTTGGCATATATTACACTTCTTCATCTGTTTTTCCTGTACCCCATAAATGATGACAGAACTCTTCTCTGCAAGAGTTCCCACAACCAAATGCATTGATCACTGGAGCTTCCAAAAGAAAGGCACAAGGAGCCAATACTGGCTCCAAAGAAAACAAAATGTGTACCAAACTTGCAAGAAAGAAGTCGTAAAATTCCCATCAAAAATGCCAGTAGGGCTGAAGCATATCAACTGCAGACGGACCTGGAAAGTTTAGTGCTGAGTCCCCTTCTTGAGCAGGGGTGCAACAGAGCAGATGCTGGACAGCTAAAATTACAGCACCAAACACACTGCCCTCAGGCAGGAGACGACATGAACAGCCCCTGCCTTTATCACAGCAGCAAATGCAAATAAAAATGCCCATTTAATAGAATCTAAAAGCTTTCAGCCTCATTTCAGAGACCACAGCCACCATTCAAACCCCCAAAGGTGCAGCTTTGCCACTGTCTTCCTGGGGCTGTTGCTTTGGAGTGATCTCAAATCACCATTTTCTGGGGATGAACACCATCCTGCTCAAACCCAATGCTCTCCATCCAGCCTGCCCTGGGAACTGGGCTGTTCCAGATGACTGCACAGATGTGAAAAACAAACTGGAGAATGGGAACACCCATGTTCAGAGAGGACAAGACTCACAGGAGCCTGAAAAGAAATGCTCTAAATTAGTTCAAAACAGAGAGTTACACCGCATCTGAGCCTCCCATAGAGACGGGGCCATCATGAAAGCCTTGGCACCACATTTGTTTGCTTCACAACTGTTTCCTTTGAGGAAGCTAACTTTTTTTTTTTTATCCTTACATCCACTATCAGGTATAAGCAACCGGTTGTAAAATTGTTATTTTACGGATGAAGAAACAGACAAAGATGAAAGTCAACATTTTCTGGTGTGGAAAGAGGACTTGGGAACTGGAGACTTTGGGTGTCTGAAGCTGGGATGTCTGAACAGCAGCAGCAGGGGGTGGTGGTTGTTTGCTTGTTTAAGGCTCTGCCTACCCCGAAACACCAACAGAAGCCAGTGGAAGCTGCTTGCATTTGGAAACTCCCAAACCAGACAGCCCAAAAATTATTGACTGCCTCTGAAAAGCTGGCCTGAGTACTTTGGTCCCCATCACATGCAGGAGTTGGTTGTGGAGCCACAGAGCACAGCTCGGGGCCCCGGTTTCAGAGCTCGCCGTGCTGGGCCAGGGTACTTCCAAAAACACACAAGTCAGTTTTTGTGCGCCTTCGGAGCAACTCCAAGAGTGAGCAGCAACATTCAGCTCAATTTCAGGCTGGACCCTTTCCCTCCTCTTCCATTTTTCTTTTTGAAAAGAGGAATTCCTCCATTTAGTTTTAATCCTATTTCTCTCTCTCGAAGCTGCCAAAAAAAGTCGAGCCCAGTTCACATCAGACAGCAGTTTATTTCCTTGGGGTGAACCAGCAGCCCCACAGAAACACAGAGTGCCCTGGGCCTCCTCCTGCCTCTGGAAGGCTCTGAGGCCATGCCAGCAGGATGTGGGGATGCTGGGATGTGTCCCTTGCCCTGGGCGATGGCTGGAAGCCCCTCCAGGCCCCTGGATGTCCGTCAGGCCTCGATATCCATCAGAGCTCGCCTGGGGCTGCAGTCCCAGAGCCAGCACAAAGAGCAGCCCAGGAGAGGTTTTATTTACAACCTGCTGACAACAGAGTGGAAATTGATAGAAGCTGCAGGCAGCAAGTGACTCCCTGTCTGTCAGCACCAAATGGCAGCTCCTACCATTACTCCCTGGACAGGAGCTCTTTAACTCTTTCTGGCTCAGCCTGGGATTCACAGGGGTGCTACAGGTCTCCACCATGTTTCTGTTTATGCCATCTTTACTGAAATGTTCTTCCACTGCCTTTGGCTGAGTTGCTTCCAATTCCAAGCAGTGAGAATGGCTCAGGACCTCCAGAGTTACACATTTACTGTACCCAAGTGTTGCTGGACAGACACTGCTCCTCCAGCCTACTGCAGTGCCAGGTGTCAACACAGAGCATGTTTGAACAATTCATCCTCTTTTTATTTCTCAATCTCGCTGAAGCTGAATTCACAGCAAGCCCTTATCAAGATCATCAAGATTAGGAGGAACCTCAGAACCTTTTCAGAACCCACTAAAGCTCTTTGTGAGCCCAAATCCACCCCTGGGATGCACCACTTTGGAGCCAGCATAACTTCCTAAACCAAGTCCCATATTCCAGCCTCCCAGCCTAAACCCAAAGTGACTTTAAACACAAGACAGAACAAAAATGTTAAACTGGAATTATTGTTAAAAAAAAAATCATTTTCTGTAAGCTTTTGCCTTCCACAGCTACCTGCTGTGAGATAAGCAGGTACAGCCACAATGTCACCATCATCCCAGTGATCAGACAGAGAATGAAAAAGGAAAATTAGATAAATTCCAGATTCTTCAGCTGGCATCCACCTGTGCTCACTGTAAGGGTAGACACTGAAGGGCACTACAAGTGCCTTAAACCTTTTTGGTTTAAGAATTTCTTTGGTGGAAGAATCTATGGCAATTTCTGTCTCAAACAGAAGCAAATGCAACAGCTTTGATCCAGTTCACCCAGACATCTAATGGCATAAACAAAATCATGTGATCCCCAACAAAAACACCAAAAGTGCTCTATGATTACACTGGGTCCAACACTATGTGAGAAATGCAAAAAGTCCCTTGTAAAAATACTTCCTCCTGTTTCACCAGAATTTTCCAGACCACAGAGTTGGTCAGATCTGAGCAAATATGTGAGAAGATCTTCTGAGCCTTGCTTGTCATTCTTAAGATGTCCATCAGAGCAGACAGACAAACTTACTCCTGATTTCTGGAGCTTGTGTTAAATCTGTGGCAAACCATGACATGGTCACACTGAACCGAGTCTCCAGACTGACAGCAGCACACCAACCCAGCTGAACCAGGAGAGATTAAAGCCCTGTGTACTACTGGAAAAAGAACCCAATACAACCAAACGGTTAAAAACCTTTATGGAACAAACATAAACTTTCCATCAGGCAGCTGGTTCTTGCTTGGGGAAAATATATACGTTGCTAATAGGAATTATATCCTGTTTCCTTTCTACTGCTTAAAACATACAAACAAATTATATTTCAGCCTAATGACATATTATTCATGGATCTTTTACTTCACTGGAATTTATAGTTCAATTCCAAACCTGTAATTTTAAATGTTGGCTGTTTTTCTAAGTAATTCACCAGAAGGAGATCCCAAGTCTCCTTTCTTCTCCTGCTGGCAAGGAAAAAATGCTTCTGCCAACCTCTGCATAAATTGTTGTATATCACAAGCCATGCCACTTAAATGGTCAGAAAGAGCTTTTCACATCAGAGCTAAAGTGAAAAAAAAAAACCAACACACACACATTATTACATAGAGCCTTTCTTCTCTGAGGGTCACATAGCTGGTGTTAAACTGGTGGCAGCAGAGCTCTAAGACCCAGAGAAATAAATGCAGCATTTAGGAACAAGGCAAAATATCACTATAAATGCAGTGTTCAAAGAGAAGGAAAACTGCCACCAATCTCTTGCTGCACAAACCCATTGCTGAGTAGGGCTGTGCTGAGGGAGCATCTTTGAGGGCAGTCAGGGGAGAGCTCACCAAGGCAGGTGTCCTGAGCAGGGAGCTGCTCCCCACCAGCCCAGCTCCCCTGGTCACCCCCGTGTGACAGGCACAGCCTGGGGCACGGCAGGGATGGAGCAGAGCCCTGACACGTGGCACTGAGGGCTCCCTGCCAGCTCACAGGGAAAACTGCAGGCTGGCTCCATCTAACCATGCAAGAGGGTCTACAGGAGCAGGCTGGCACCTCAGTTGTGGAACACGTGTTCCAGTCACCTGTAGGTCACATACCAGAAGGCTAAATGCTAAATTTTGGCTGGGTAAGTCTCCCATGTCACACACAGCTCTGGAGGAGACCTGTACCCAAAGTATAAGAATTAGCAGGTCCCCACAGGGACCACAAACTGAGTCATGCCCAGCACAGGACAGGGAACTTCCCCTGCTGGGGCTGAAGGTTGTTGGGCAAAGCTGTGCTGCAGGAAAGGCATGGAGCAAACCACAAACCACATCAGCTACACATACAGGGACCTTCCAGCTGAAATAAGTGACAGTGGAGAAGAGAGTGACATTTTGGGAGCCCAGAAGGACGCTGGGAGCCCACACCCCTAAGAATGGTCCCTGCAGAGCTCACAGTGCTTCCTGACCCAGTGCTGTTTCACAGACCAGTTTCTCTCCCTGAGCAGGTCATGGGAGCAGACACACGAAGATGGGACTTGATCTAAGATGTTTCTTTGTCAGATGCTATACTGAAGTCCAGGGGAGTATTTTGCTCTCACCCCCTTGAAGTCACAGGGGCTGCTTTCTTGCTCTGCATTATGTCAGAGTATTTTATAGCAAGAAAGGGTGGAAATAAATACCATCAAACTAGTCTTGCCTTTCCTCCCCCATGTTCCACTTTCCACCCCCATGTTCCACTCAAGAAAATCCCTCAATCCCCACAAAACAAGCTGAAGCTTATGCCAAACCTAACACAGCTCATACAGACATTGTTATCTTTTGAAATGACACCTTCAATTTAATTATCTCCAAGATTAAATCATCTCCAAACTATTAAGCAAAATAACTCAGTCGTGCCAAAACACTGCATCACACCATGATTTCTCCTTTTTTTTTCTAACCCCCTTTAAGCCCCCTCTCTCACTAGATTCACAGAATGGCAGAAGCACACAGATGTGCACTCGTGCCTGGCCCCTGCAAGGGCCATCCTCCCTGCACGGCTCGCCAAGTTTCCCATCTGCTTTAATCCCAACCCCAGCTCTGCTGGGGTAAATTCAGAGCAGTTCCAGGGCTTGAAGGGGCAGAAAGGAAACCAATTTAACCTGCTGGACCATGAGTAGTGCAAGTAAAAGAGTACCTGGAAGTTCACCAGCTTCATCTGAGAAAGTGCATGAGGAAAATCAACCAGCACCAAGGCATTTTAAGCATCTTCAGTGTTGCCTGGCCCACAGTTCCCACAGAGCCATCCCACTCCCTCACTGCATGCTGCATTTGCCCGTACAGCTCTGTAGGCTGATGCTTGCTGTGCTTTATTGGGCACAGCATTCTTAACCCATTTCCCCAGTGGTCCGGGAAGTCATGGCACCAGCACATGGCACTGCCCAGCCTGGATCACCCTGGTAACAGCACACTCCTAGTGTTTGGTGAACTGCAGACACTGCCTCAACAGCCAAAACTGAAGTATTCCCTTCCCTTTCCCACAGGAATGGACACCTGCCTCAGCAGGGACCAGGCTGAGTGAGCAGCATCACCAGCCCATGGTAAAAGATAAAGATGATTCCCTGATCTCACTGCACAGCTTCAAGTCAGGGGGAGTATTTGCCAAGAAGGAATGATTATCCCAGCCAAGCCTGTTAGAACTGCAGTGTCCTTTACCATATGAAGGCATATGGAGCAACATAATGATGTCTGAAAGAGCAAGGGAATAATTGCAACCTTCTGGCTGCAGGGCCCAGACAGGAGCACACAAGGCCTAGAGGGGCTCCCTTGGCCATTATAAGCCACTAAACCAGAGTGTGTCTCTAAAGATGATTTTAGAGCAGCTGATGGACCAAGGACTGGATGAGGACCACTAGCCAGTTTTACTTGGACCCCAGGAAAGCCAGTTTGCTCAGAGGTCAAGTGTTTGGGGCACCACATCCTCCAGCAGGCCATGCTGGGGGCCAGGCAGGTGCAGGCCAGGGGCGTTTAACCAGACTCTCAGCAGGGCTACACAAAGTGGGCTTGGTCTAGGAGAAAAACGACAGGGGCAGAATTCTACATGATCAAGGCAGCTTCTATCACTCAAATATTTGTCATTTCTGTTCCAGAGAGAGAAAATGCAAACTGGATTGAGGCACAGAGCTGAGAAGCACCAGCATCTTCTACAGAGTACTCTTTGTTAACCACAGGAAAGGCACTGGAGGTTTCCTTCAGTGTCCCAACCTGCACAGCACCTGAGTGTGCTGCTAATTCCTCCTCTGTGTACAGGCACACACCATTCCTCCAAAGGAGCTCTTAAATTTATGGTGGTAGAACAGAGTGCCATCTAGGCCCTCAACAGCAACGTGCCTCAGGTACAAAACAAGGTAAATGCCAATAGGAAGTGCCAGGCAGAACAAGTTTTTGAAAAGGGAAGGCATAAAGGACTATACATCAGACAGTTAACAGAAAAACTCATTCTTCATTAAGGTTCTTCTCAAGCACCACAGCTGGGCTGTGCTCTGGGAGGTTTATCTGCTCTGATGCAACCAGAAGAGATCTCAATAGCAGTAAAAAGTTCTGAACCACACAGAAATTTCAGCTGTGTTCATGTCCTGTGACAGCGAGATCTGGAGACCATTCATATGCAGACACACAATTTCACAACTGCCTTAATTTTTGATCTTTTAACTAAAGCAGACAGTGCAGACAAGAAGAGCTTTCTGTTTGAGACTCTTTTCTGTGTTTATAGCACAAAACAGACCTACAGCTGTTATTCACAACATAAATAACTCCACCTTCTCCACTCCTTCTCTGGTATTCTTATGCCTTGGCAGGAAAATTAATCACTTGAGTGGTGTCTGTGCTGTTTGTTATTTCATATTCTGTCCTATCTCCCCCTGCACAGGAATGCTGCTGAGCTGTGGGCAGAGGAACAAGAGTTTCCTATTTCTACAACAGTTTGCCTTTTTAAAAGTTTGAACATTTGGCTCTCTGGAGACCTGGAAATGAGATCCTGGCACAGGAGACCCGTGTGCTAATGGCATGACACCGTATTGGATTTAGCTGAGCTACAGGCCTGTGAATGACAGTGCCTGCAAGTGAGAGGCAGCTGATGCAGGGCAGAGAGGGAGGAGAGGAGAAAAACATGATGTCAAGCCTGAGAACTCACCCGTCTGAGTTATCAGGCTGCTCCGAGTCAGCAATTTATTTTATTAACATTATTCCCTCTGGTCTTACATCTCAGTTACCCCAGCAACCCTTCCCCAAACTCCCTGTACTATCCCTGTGCCTAAAAGCAGCACAAATAAAGAAAAAAGTCTGACAGAGCAAGAACTCATGGCTACAGTTAACAGGGCCATTATTACCTTCCAGTCCTCCAGCCCCAGGACTGAGGCATCAGAAGCCAGACACACACAGACAGAATGGGGTCCACAGCAGGGAAACTGGGACAGTGCAAGACAAAGTGTCTCCTGTGAGATCCCTTGATGAAAGAAAGAAAACAACAAAACAAACTAACAAACAAAACAAAAACAAATAAACAACAACAACAAAGGCATCTATTTTATCATGCCAAAATATTCTATCTTTAAAAACCTTTCCACATGTTGACAACAACTGTTGGTCTGACCTAAAAATCAAAGCCTCTGCTCATGGTGATCCTGCCTCTGTGCAGAAACTGATTTGAAATCCTGTGCTGTCCCTTTGGATCAGTCTCTTGCTCCAGTGTCCATCTCCACCACAAAGTGAACATCTGGCCCAGGCCAAACCTCACACTGGGGTATTGCAGTGGGGAGGGGATGCAGGACTGGGATTCCATCATTGTGGGTGGGATTTTAGTTCATGACAAAGACAAGAAAAAGGAACAACTCCTGCAGAAGCTATCAGGCAAGTGGCCACTGCCAATTCCTCCCCAGGTGATCATTCCACAAGCAAATTACCACCAAACCCCCGAACTTCCAGCAGTTCTTGTGTCCCTGCTTCCCTCATCACCTGTGAGTGTCATCTGCTTCTCAAACCCCATTAACATCACCAAACAAGGAAAAAGACAGTGAGGTGGTTTTCAGTTTTCATTTTTTCACCTATGGTTGGCACAGAGATTTGATATAGTCAGATAAGCAGCAGCTCTCAATTTTTACCAAAAAAAAGGAGATAAACAGCTTCCCTTTAACTGGTTCCTTTTCAAGGTGGAATCCCACTGAACCTAACAGGGTCTTATACAAGCAGTCATGGATAGGCTTTTAAACTGGACTACCACTTCCCTTTCCAACTTTCTAAACAAATCAAGGGTGTAAGAGTTATTGCCTGCCATGCCAGCATCCAGAGTTCCTCATGGTCCTTCAGCTCTCCTTGGACTAAGAATAAATTGCTTTCCTTCCTACTAGTTTTCCAGTTCTTTCTACCCATCAATTGTGCAAAGACCTGTGAGCTGAGCACAACACACTGAAGGTTTTCAGAAAAGTTCAGGATACATTGTGTGGTGTCCAGTTCCAAAATGGCATAAATTATATCCTGGAACACATTATGTCCTGCTATGTTAGACAAGAGGAAATGTGGTATACAATGAAATAAAAGACATCCTGGAACCCATTACATACTCAAAAGACAAAAGAAACGACATTATAGGATCGATGTGGCTAATAAATGATGTGTTGGCATCTCTTTTCTACCAAGATGTGGATTAACAACAGATGTATTACACTAATGTCTATTTGTACACTAATCTAAAACAACTGCATAGCTGTTGCAGACAGGAATTTGATAAATGCAGCCCTATTCCAGCACCATGAGTGCTGCTGAGCTTTAGGAAAGGTGGGGAGGGAGGTGAGCCACTCCCAGAGTTTTGCTTTTCAGAGTTCAGGCACTTGCTCTCACCTCCTTTTCTTGCTGGGTTGTTCCCTGATGATTTCTTGCCTGCACAGCTGGGATCCTATGGATGCAGGGGAGAAAATGGACTGCCTTGCACATCCCAGAAGGCTCAGCTCAGTTGCAGGACAGTTGGGAAGTAGGGGCTAACTCAGCATGTTGAAGCAGTCTGTGCAGAGGCTAAAGTGTTAAATCCTGGAGTCTGGCAATTTCCAAAATATCACTTTCCTTCTCACAAGCCAAGAGCCCTCCTGCATTTACATCAAGCCCTCCAGGGAAGGCAGCTGCAGAAAGCAGGCACAGGAGATACCTTCCTCAGGTAGCTGAGGAATAGGAGAGAAGGTCCTGCTGGATTCACCCTCTGGTTCCTCTCCCCAAGGAGCAGCTGCAGAGGAGTCAGAGGCAGGGCCTCCACACCCCTGTGCAGTCCTAGTTTGAGAGCTATGACATTCCCTCACCTTCTTCAGCCTGAGGAGCCAAGCACAGGAGAGCAGCCTTTGCCATTCTGAAAACCCACAGTAAGGTGGAGACAAGGTGGAGACAATCCTTTACCAACCCTCTTGGCACAAGAGTGAAATTCATTTAGTACCAGTTGCAGAGAGGCTTCCCCAGGCATTGCTGCTCTCCTGTGGCACACACAGAACAAATGTCTGTCCACAACCTCCCAGGTTTGGGGTGTCTCATGCCAGGGAGATGAGGAAACAATTCCTATTCCTTTTCTCATATCCAAAGCTTTGCTAGGGACTGATGTGATTATTCCCCATTAACAGTGCAGAGGAAAGGCCCTTGTAGAGTGCCAGCAGAAGAGTTTGGAATTTCTGACCCAGCAGAAGTTGTGGATGATGGCACTGGTGGGAGCTGCTCTGAGCCACCAAGGACTGGGCACAGAGAGCACCTGGGGCTGGGAGCTGGGAGCCCAGCACCCCAAAAATGCTCTCTGCCTGTTCCTGACTCCAGCTGTGCCTTAACCACTGGAAGAGAAAAAGAACAATGGGTCTTGGGGGGAAACAAAAGAAACAGAAGCCTGGGAGGAGGAGGGAAAGGAATGTGAAGCTGGCTAGATGAGAAAGCCTAGGTGAATATATCTGATCCTTCCTCCCCAGCCAGCAGAGGCTTGCTCTGTGAAAAAGATTTTCTCTGAAATAATTTGCATTTGTTTCCAAACTTAGAGCAGATCTGTCACCAGTCACTCAAAGCTCCACTTCAGGAACTAGCTGAGATTATAGAAATATGTGATAGAGTCTGTCCTCACAATGTTCACAGCCTGGCTTGCTGCTGTGGCCAGGAGCACTCCTTGGAAAATGGAGAGACTGAGAGTCCTGCAATTACATGACACAAAATGCCAGAGTGAGTTGTCAGCCAGAGGAAAACATGGAACATGGCAATCTGTGAGCAAAGATGCTTCTTTTCAGCACATCCACAGATGCCACACACATTTCTTTCCTGTGTATATTTAGAATTTATATAAAGGGAAATTGTTATTTTATGTTAAACAACACAGCATCTATTCAGAATCAGCATCACAGCAGGTTTCACACTACATTCCATCCACTCCTTAACTTCAACAGGCATGTTCAGTTCCCAACAGCATTGACCCAACTACAATGTGTGAAAAGCTAGTCCCACTGTTAACCAAACTGTAACTTCCTACAAGTTAAAATTCCTATTAAAATTAAACAATTCTGTTAAAATTAAACAAAACCTCTCCCTGCAGAGTTCCTAGTGGTGATACTTAGAGAGATGTTGTTAAGAACTTTAAGAAGCTCTGCTTCATATTAAGAGCTTATCTATGCACATACACTTGCTGAAGGCCATCTCTGAGTAGAAAGCTGCAGAATAGGTGCTCTTCCCAGAGATCATATCTCTTCCCTTCCCCACAAAAATCCTACAAATTCTGAAGCAAAGGGGAATCTCATATCCAGGCCATGGTCTCTGCCTAAGCAGCTCTGGTTCACATTTTCATTTCTTGCATTTCTGCTCCTTTCCCTTCTCTGGATGTATGTCAATGCCCTTAAGGTGCTGAAAAAGCTAAGTTACTCCACATGGAGTAGAAGTGGGAAAATTATCCAACTTCCACATAGTTCAATATTCCAGTACAGTCTGAAGTTTTGCTTCCTGCAACACTTCAACACTTTGGAGAAAGTTAATTTTCCCTGGGACAATAGGATTTGCAAACTTCCATATGACATTTGTTTGAAAGATGGCTCACATTGACCCTGGCAAAGTTATGTGGTGATCATTCCACAGGAGAAACACACACAGTGGTCCATTGGAGAATTCCCTTTGTTGGCACAAAGTCAAGACAAGGGCAGGCCTCCCTACAACTGAGGTAATGCAGTGACCAGGGGCTCAAAACCAGACACACACCCCACACACACCCACCCCCAAGGCAAGATGGCCCATTAGTGACAATTCCTATGCTAATGAGGGCTTCTATTTTGTGGGCATTTGTAGTAAAGGTTCCAGGAACAGCAGAAGCTGGCATTCACAACACACACTCAGCAGCAGGACCAGAACCCTTTATCCAAAGAAACTGTTCCTCCACTGGAGAGCACTTCCTAAACACCATAAAGCAGAACAGGGTGCCAACATAACTCTTCCATGAGACATTAATTGTTTCTCCATAACTTTCAGCTCCCACAGACCATCAGCCATCACTACCTGTCCCCCTGTGCCCAGGAAAGGGACAGGTGCCAGCTGAGCCTGTCCTCAGAGAGGGACAGCTCAGTATTCTGGGAAAGGAAGCCAGCTCCACCTGGGCAAACAAGAGCCTTGGAAGGACAGGATGAAAGGGGAGGTGGGGGAGAGGTAGAGAGGGAACAATAGTGAAGGACAACATATGGAGGAACCTACAGCATCCTGCCCCAGGTTATGCAATTCCTGGCTGCAGCCCTGTCCCTGAGCACCAAACACTTCAGATGAGTTAAGACCCTGGCCTGGGTGCTGTTATGGAGCTGGATCTCTGCTGCTTTCCATCTGTTTGTACTTGAGCTGATCAAGAGTCTCATGAAAGAAAAAGAACCTCTTAAAAGCCATGAATAGGGAAAACTGGGACAACTGCAAGTGGATATCCTAGAAGCAGAAGTGAGGACAAACTTTGGCTGACAGCACTTAGAGCTGTAATAACACTCTCCTCCTATGTTTAATAGCTATTAAAGAAAAAAAAAAACATCCATGTACAAAAACAATCACTCAATCAAAAGCTGAAAAGGGGCCCTAAGGCCACCTCAGCTTGTGCAAGACATTGGAAGGGTGCAGTGGGAGTTTTAATTTCTTCAGTGCTCTTAAAACAACAAAGTATTCCAGTGGCAGCATCTACTCCGTGGCCTTGCTTCAACAATCACTTTATTTGTGGATCTCTGAAGATGTTATAGCAATTTGTGGTGCCTTCATAAATACTTCAAGGTTGGTGCCCCCTGCACAGAGCATTAACTCCTCAGAGGACACTGGGCACCTGGCAGGATGCACAGTGTTCACCTTCCACACACTGCCCTGAAGGCAGCAGCAAAGCTGGGGACAAACACAGAGAAACAATGCAGCAAAAAGGTCATTCCTGGCTGATAGGGGACAAAGAGGCCAGGAGAAACAATGGATACACCATCCAAATGAAAACAGGTCTTGCTGTGATCCTGAAAATCAGGACAGCAAAAAGGACCTGGAGGCCTTTGTACATAAGGACCTTTATATAAAGATGTGGTCAGGACAGGAAAGCCACAGTTCCAGAACAGAGCTGACATCTATATGGCACAGGGACAGTTGAGCTGATTGCTGTTCTACCAAAAAAAACAGGTGCTGAGAGTGAACCAAGGCTTAGGGCTTCTCTCCCTAAGTTCATGGATACCAAAGAAAAGTCTTCCACACCAGCGGCCAGTGTGGACACTTCAAGTTCATGAGGCTGCAGAAACATGTGCCCCTTTGGAATTGAGAACATTGCTGCATATGCTGAAAATAGAGTGAAACTGTTCTTCAATGTGTTCCAAAACTGTCCCCATGGCAACAAGAGCAGACCAACTCCAGAATCAATTGCCATCTCTGCTTGCCGAGCATTAACAGTTGTCTCCAGAGACCTGTAGCATAGACAGCTTCCAGGAAACAAACTGATGTGATTATGGGTTAAAGAAGACCATGAGATGCCCAGATATGACAATCCTTGCTCTCAAGAGGACACACAGATGGCAGACCAGGTGGCTGGGGACAGCAAGGTGCTTCTCAGGTAAGAAGAGATATCGTATTTGGACCTGGCAGCAAAATCCACAATAGGCTTCTACACAGAGAAATTCTAGATGGCAGTTTGCTCTAATGGAGATGACTGAGAAAAAGCTTACTAAGAGAACTTGAGACCAAACACCAGTAAAAACGGAAGAATGTTCTTGCCAAATTCCTTCACTTGAGGACTGTGTAATTAGGCCAGGAAAAGCACAACAGAATACACTATGGAGAACAGCCCTGCACTGGCTTGCTAACCCAACAGGCCACCTCCACTCCAAAGCCTACATTTCACTGCAGCTACCTGGAGGTATAGATTACACCAGGTGGTAAGCCAACCATTCCGATCTCACCGTGAAATTCAGCCCAGGCCAAGTGTGGGGAGCTGAGTTTTGACAGGAGTCAGAGAGGCCAGGCCCTGTCAGCAGGGGAGCCCTCCCTGGGCAGCACTGGAGGTCTGCCCAAGTCCCTGCTGCTGGGCAGGACACTGATTTCCTCACTCTGCTCACTGATTTGCACAGGTTACTGGCTGATTTGCACACACTGCTCACTGATTTGCACACTGCTGCTCACTGATATGCACACTGCTGCTCACTGATACGCACGTGCTGATCACTGATTTGCACACTCTGCTCACTGATTTGCACACGCTGCTCACTGATTTGCACACGCTGCTCACTGATTTGCACACGCTGCTCACTGATTTGCACACTGCTGCTCACTGATTTGCACACGCTGCTCCCCAGCACCTGTGACAACCATCCCTCCTCTGAGCCTGCAGGGCTCGAGCCCCCAGGTGTGACACTGCCCATCACCTGTCACCATCATTCCCCTGAGGGCTGCAGCAGTGACTCCAGACAGAAATCCAGCTCAGCTGCAGAGATGACCCTGCTGTAAAAGGGGTCCAACTTCCCCTGAAATGTACGGCCCACGCTGCCTCACTGGGATGCTGCCGAGACTCCAAATTCTGAGTATTTGGAAAATCAGGCACCTGGGCACTACAGCAGAGTTCTCTTTCCCCTACCACCCCATAAAACAAAGCTACCCAAACTAGCAAGCCAAATTTTGGAAAGGTTGCTGTACATCACCCCTTGTGTGACCTTGCCTGAGTCATGACTGGACCCAAGAGTCTTCTTCTCCAGCTCTGGACTCTGAGTAGATGGCTACACTGCTTCCCTTGAGATCCAGCGAGGCAGAAATAGGAAATGAAATGGAGAACAGGGAGGAAATTCCATCTCCCAACACAAAAAAATTAAGAGGCAGTCACAGAATTCTCCTGGTAAGAGGTAAAGAAATACGTATGCAAGAGTGAAGGCTAGAGACACAGAAATATCTTGTTAAATTTTTACAGTTTAACCACTGAACAAGCTACTTTCTCTCCATAATTTATACCTGAATTGTGTGTCTAGACATGACATCATTTTAAGGTATGCCTTGTGTTCTGTGGTAAGTTTACAATAACCAGAACTTATAATTGCTGTGGTTCAGGTCAGCAAAGGCGGAAAAAATATTCAAAGCCCCTTCTAAGCAGCTGTTCTTGGTAATCGCTTTAGTCTGTTGTTTTCTGTCAAGGAGACAAGGCCTAGCAAATGCTAAAAGCCAACACTGAACCAACTCCCCTTCCTACAAGCGACGAATACCACAGATAATCTTCCATCCTCAGTCAGCTTTATTTGGTATGGTTCATATTAAAAGACTGAGGGACAGCCAGATAAGCAAGGGCAATAAAAATATCCACTGTGCCTCTGGAGATTGATGGCTACAGGCACCCAGATCCTGCTGTATGCCCATTATCCAAATATCCTGTGGGGCTCAGGTGGGATCACCACAAATCCCAGCGTATTCTCACTATGGAGGCAGAAATCCCAGGGCTATGAAATCTGGAACCCCGGTGTAGTTGAAGTGCACCAGCCACTCTTACTGGAGGAATGGAACCCTGCTGTGATAAGGGCTGCTGGCCAAGTGACTTTAATCACACGAGGAGCTGCAATCACTGCCCTGGAGAACATGGCCTGAAGCATCCTATTGCATCAATGAAGTGGAATTTAGTCACTGGAGCGAGGGAGAGGGCTGTGCAATTTGAATACTAAATGACGTTTGGGGTTGGCCTGTTTGCAAGGGCAAGCTGGATACCCCAGGAGCAGGAGCTGGGAGCAGAGCACTCAGGAAGATGCTTCAGGACACATCAAAACTGTCTTTATGGCAGCAGATCCAGAGAAGCCCCCATGCTGTCAGATCCAAAGCAACTCCAAGATCCCAAGGAGACACCTGGATCTCCAGGTGCCTCGGATGGAACTCGGCCCACGCATCTCAAAAGGCACAGGTAAGTCACACGCAGGGAAATTGTTTTCTAGAACAGTCCCTGTTGGAAGGGACCTACAACAATCACCTAGTCCAAGTGCCAACTGTTTTTTTTGACAGGAACATTAACGTTGCTGAGAAGGAGATACACATGAAGGTTACACACACTGTGCTGCTTCCGGTTATCTCAATGGGCAAACAGCAGCCAAAATAAGGTCAAAGACAACAGGCAGAAGCCCAAAGCAGTAGTTACTGACATTGAAGTAAACAAACTCCCAAGTCAAAAGGTAACATCATAACTATTGCTGACATATGGGAGGCACGAAAGAGTCTCCAAAATCCAGCTTTCTGCAACAGCTTGGAAAGACTCAAAAGACAGAGGATGTGACAACCACTGTCCCTTTTTGTCCATGTCCAACAAGTGATCCAATCCAGATCACACAAGTGCTCACAGTTGCAAGAATGTGAGTCAGATATGACAACATATTGATGTTGATATATTGATGTGTTTTGAAATAAAACCACCTTCCCTTTCTATACAGGTTCCACAGAGTTTTGTTATATAAACATCAGTGGTCCAACTCTGTCATCCGTAGTAGAAAAATCTTGATGATTACTTCTTAGCTCTTCCAACACCCTCTCAGAAACTGGGAACCATTTCCGCTAACAGCAAATGGGAGAGAGCCCATACTACTGCACCAGTAGAGGCTGATTATTGCACCCAAACTGAAGTTAGCTTCAGTTGGTTAATGCAGACCCAGAGCTAGCTCAGCCCTGCCTGCTCCAATCCACATGGATGGGACATCAAGCTGCACAGGGATCTGTGCCCAAACAAGGGATTTAACACATTTCAAATCAGCAGCACACCTGGACCAGCAAACCTGGCACACTGTTGTGGTGCAGGGTTTGTGCAGAGCTACAGGAGGATTCCCAGGGTGCTGCTCAGTGTGACACTGTTCAGGGCCATGGGAGAGCTGGGGAGCAAAGGAAGACCATGACAGATGCTGGCAAGGACTGCCCCGAGATGGCTGGTGCCCAGTAGCAGTGGTGAAAAGGAGAAGAAGTGCCCACTGCTTTTCCGTGCCAAAGCAAAAAGCAGCCCTGAGAACACCATTTCTCAATGGATCCCCTGGGAGGAAGCACATTCCTGCCCAATGGTGCAGCTGACCCACTACATCCTCTGTCCCAACCTGGATGTACATTAGGGCCTACAGCTGGCTCATAATGAAAGTCTGAAGTCATCAGGGCTGTTCTGGCTTCAGTTCTGTTAAAGATGTTGAACATCAGCCCAGGTTTGGTCAAAAGGTTACACAGGTTTTCAAATCGTTCCAGCTTGCAGTGACCAAGGGTTGATTTAGGGTTTTCTGTCACAGCATATTCACATTTACAGTTCTGCAAGGTGCCATAAAAAGCCAGGTGAAGATCAGAATTTCTTCTGATTTAAAACATAAATAAGGTACTAACCAATGTGGATAGGAAAAAGGATACCCATCTACTCTGTGATCATCACAATTTCAAGGAGAAAGGACTGATAAATAATCAGCTTTTGATATACTTCAGGAAAACCATCCTCTCTTACCCCTGACCACTTCCAATGTGTTTGAGGCAGCAAATTTACTTTTGTGGTCTCTTCTGCATCAATCAGCAAAGACCAAAGCTTAACAGCTGCACCTATAGCAGAACAGATTCCAGGGTGAAGATTTATATTCCAGTGTGTACAACATTCACATTTGTTCAGGTATAGGAGACCAGTGCTGAGTGTCAAAAGACAGCCACTGCAGAAAAAAACAAAGTGCCCACTAGGCATTAATGAAGCCATGTCAATGCTCATTCGCGTTCCCCATGAAGGCTGTGAGGGATCTGGTTACACTGGTCTGTAAGGAGCTTACAGTTTTATGGTTGGTGTCTCAACCACCATTGCTGGTAGACATTCTACTTCCCTAAGAAAAGGGCAGGGTAAGAATGACCCCTTTGTACAGACACATCACGCTGCAGATGAGGGAGTTCATTGCAAGGAGAAGGGACTGCTTTCCTGGGTAGCTAACAAAGAACTGCTGCCTTGCTGCGAGTGCTAATACTAAGACAAAAGCAAGAATCTTCAAGTTTAGGTTAAACATAAACCGATACCCATCCTCTGCATCCCACCCAGACAGAGCAGATGCAATAGAAATAACTGCTTATTTATGTTCCCACAAGGACCAGAGAGTGCTCAGCACAAGGACAGTGTTCAAGGCATCTCTGGCAGATCACACTGCAAGATGTGTTTAGCAGAACACACAACTGGAGAATGCTTGAAAACACACTGTTTGCTTAATCACTTGAGGCTAAGTTAGAAAAGATCAAACAAGCCAAGTTTAGGAGTAACTTGTTCCCCTCCTCGAATGGGTTGTAACTTTTTACAGTGCAGAGCCCTGCAGCAACCCAGCAGAGCCACCTCTACACAAGTACTCTGAGCCATATGGGTTTAACAAGTCTCCACACCAGTAAAGAGAAAACCAGAACCTTTGTTACTTAGCCCAGGCCCCTGCCATTGAGGCTAAAACACTGGCTGACAACAGCAACAGGTTTGTATCTCCATCCAAATTGGCCGCTGAAGAACTAATTAACCAAGATACTTCACAGTTTCTGTCAGTGTCTCACGGGTACCGCAGCACTTTCTACAGCTCATGCTGCAGGAAACTCTCTTTCCATGAGAGCAAGACCTGACACCTTCAACAGAAAGCTCTGGTGCTTGATCTGGGGAGACACATTTGACAGTCACTGGCAGCAGGACGTAGTCTAATTAAAGCCCTTCTGCCATAGGTGTCCCTCAAGGTTTTTAGAATGAAGGACCACCTAGCAATGAACACAGGCTCTGCACTTCCCACAGTGGATACACTTCTGCCAAAACTTCTTTAGCATTACTTCTACAAAAGTCATTAGGTACACACAAATGAAACATCAAACTGAATCCTGACTTGGTCTGGTTTCTACTCTTTTAGGCTTGAGTGTATTTCATTTACAGAAAAAGAAGAAAATGCATGAGTTTTTTCATCTCTTACCTCCGCAACCAGGTAAAAGGCTAGGATATCTTCTAGCCCTAGATTTCTTTAATGCTTCTGAGTTTATTAGAATTGCTGCCCAAATTCATTTCAGCCACTCCCTGGGGCAATCCCGCACCCCTCTCTGTTACTTTAATGCCCTTCTCTTGGATCTGCCTGCAGTGGCAGCATCAGGCACACCTGGCACTGCATGGCTAAAGGAGCAGCAATAAAAGTCCCCAGCATTATTAGCCTTTGAGTCCTCGTTTGATGGGATTAGCAACCAGAAAACCGCAAACGCTACAAGAATTCTCCTGTCAAGAAGGAACACATGTGAGATGTGGTTGCATCTGTAGCATGACCCTGCTGTTGCCTCTCTTTATGCTGCACCCATTGCTGTGCATCTTGAAACATCTGTGCCTTCCCAGTGACTGATTACCCAGAGACACGCAACAGAGCTCGGTATCTGCGCGAGGCCGGGGACTGAACCCTGAGTTTATTACAGAAGAGAGCTGGAGGGAGCTGCTTGCCAGAGATCCAAACTCTAGCCAACAAGTCCCTCCAGGCTCACTTGGAAAGGTCTTGTAACCTCACTGCTGTATGCCTGCTGGGCTCAAAATGAAATGCAAACTTGCATGTTACTTGTGGATTTGGATGCACTATCCAAGGAGAGACAGATCAGGAGCCCAAGAAAGAAGCATATGTTATGAGTCCAGAATAAAGTTTATCAGTCCTTAATGAACTTCATGATAGGGGATTTTCACAGAGCCATTCCTCAGTGTCTTTCTTGCTTTGTTGGTTGAGGGACCTAGTACAACTTGGTTAAATGGTGATGTTTCGCTCACTTACATGTTTTGATGAAGTCTTATTAAATGTTGTTCAAATCTGATGGCAGATAAGAGCAAAGCTCATTTCTCCAGTAAGTTTTTCCCAGCCTTCATTTACTTAGGAATGGTAAAGTTGCTAAAGAATCATCCAACAAGATTTCTTGACACTGCAGTGACAATCAGGGTACCTTGCAGTACCACACTCGTAGGAAACATTTAATCAGTTCCTAGACTTTCTGTAATCACGTGCATGTCATCATCAGAATGAGTCTATACCCACTTCTTGTGCAGCCTCTGAAAACCATGAGTTAGCCTAAATGACCACCAGTCATGGTATATTTAGAACAGCTGTTTGTGCTGATGCTATTTTCAGCTGTGTGTAACACACACATACTGACTCCTCCAAAGCTAAGCAGTCTAATTATTTAACTGTACAACATATTCACACACCACAAAAAGCACATTCCTTTCTGAGCCAAACACTTCCCTTCACAGATGCAACACATCCCTTTACACTATTTAAGGTCCTGGGGCTCACATGTGCAGCACAATTAGGACTGGCTTTCACATAAGTATAGCAGTTAGAAGTTTGAAGTTCCAATAAATGCTGAAATTTGACCTCTCTGAGAACCACCAACACAAACACATGCAGGTACCACAGTCCATGAGTTGTGTGTCAGGCAGTTCCATGGATTATTTAGTAGTAAATGTTACACCTGGTCAGAGTATCTGTAGCATCAAACTCCAACATGGCATTTCTTCTCCTGACTTTAGAGCAACACTTCATTCTGACATCTTCCACAACTTCTCTTCCCACCCCTGGGATCCCACTACTTTCAGAATCTCTTATATAAATCTGTGCATTTAATTATTCCTGCCTCTGTGGCTGTCCTTAATCGAATCTCACTTCATGGATTCTTGCCCAACTCTACAATTCAATCAAGATTTAACAGCACTTTAATCCTACTCTAATACATATTCCCAGCACTGCTTAGCCTCCAACACATACAGATCCCATTAGGGAGGGCTCTCCATTCCTTACACTAATTTGGAAATGGAATAACAAGCCATGCCAGGCTGAGCACAGCCCCTGGTACAACCCCATTTGACACCTCTGCCCAAACAGGCACAGTCTGAGCCCTCACTAATGACAGAAAAGTTTCTTTTGAGTGAACTGTGTGTTTTCCAATTGCACATTTCTGTAGCTTCCCAAATGGAGCTGTACTAACTCTGCTGCCTCTATTCTTCTAACAGGCTCACATAGAGAAGACAACATTGAAATGCATGAACATGCTTTTGCCTAGCACTTCATGTTAAATTGAAATTAAACTCTACCAGAAATTATTATTTGGAGGAACACTTTTGGTTCCCTATTTAATAACAAGGAATGGAGTAAGAATAAATTCTAGGATTCAGCAACATGGGAATTCAATGCTTACCTCTTGCTTTCACCTTGAAGTCTACGAAATAGGAACCTCAAACTTCTCTGGAAAATCCACCTTTGTTCCTACTCCTGGGCTTGCAATCCCAGTTCTACTTGGATCCCACTTCCTTGCAATCCCATTTCCACATGGCAAAGCATCCCAGGACAGTTGTAATGGGGATTTAGGTACCTAGTAAATCTCTTCTTCCTGAAGCTTGTGTGGATGAGACTTACCCTGCTCACATCCTGTCCTTGCATAAACCCTCCTTGTGTTGATGTTTTTGAGCAGCCTACAACTGGAATTAGTTACCACAGAAAACACAAGTGTTACTGTACCAATCACATTAACTTGTTTAATGAAAAACCTACATTAAAAAGAAAGGGGGGGGGGAGGGGGGCAAGAGTCCCTAAAGTAGGAATGTGTCCATCTGCTTCACCCCCAAATCTTGGCTCCAGTTCAGCTTGCTACCAACTGCACCACCCCGTGTCCTCTGTGGCCTCCTTCAACCTCTCCCCTTGGTCTCACACCCCCTCAGACACATCTTGCCACTCACACATGCAAAAAGCTTGCACTGTCAACAGCTTGGCTTAAACTTATTAAGAAACTCTTTGCAAGAATCCCTTGGCCTGTCCATCTGCTCTCTATGGAAAGCTGGTGATGAAGTCTCCCACCTTCAGGATCTTCCTTTATTCCCATGTCTTTAAATCTCAGGAGTACAACATATTTCTCCATCACTCACACAAAGTGACAACTCATTATCAGATCAGTTCTGCAAAGGTCTCTTAGAACTTGTGTGGTGTAAAGCATGTTCTTGTCTCTCCCACAGTATTTGACAAGAGAGAAATAAGAGAGGGCAGCAGGGATTCTGAACACAGAGACATGCCTGGGAGTGAAAGTCCTGAAAACCTGGAACTTTGTCCCTCATCTTTCCCTTATCCTCACCAACATTCACATCTGCACAAGTCTCCACTGTTTCTAGAGTCAGATATCAAAGATAATTAAAAGTAAAGAAATAACTGCACTAAAAAGAAATGGCACTCTGCAAATCAGGCCACTCAAGTATTCTCTTGCAAGAAATTGAGTAAGTTCTTCCTCAAGGAACCATCCCATTCAGCACTGTTTAACAGCAACATTAAATCCACACATTTCATAACTAAGCCCTTGAAAAGCAATGGGGAGGGAGCTGTAATTTCATAAGTGCTCAAAAATTAAACACAAACCAGCTGGTTAAGTGGGTAATAAAAGTGCAAAGTGAGTGAAAGAGAGAGACTCCTCACTGCCACCCCCTCCAACCGTGGGCATTTCATATCAAAGGCCTAAGCCTCATTTTCTAATCCTGATTAAAAAAACCTAGTCAGCACAGCAGCAAGGAAACTTGGAAACAGCATCAGCAGGTGGGTTTAATTCTTCCATTATTATCTGTAATTCATTTGAAAGGCATCAAACTGATCAGTGGACACCAGTTAGAAGCTATTCCTCTCATTTAGCTCTTCCCTATGCAAATGGGAGAGTGCACTCCAAAAAGCACTAACCTTGGTATAAACACAGCTCCACCTTTTCCCCACCTCCAAGGGAATGTCTGTGGAAAAGAGAGATAGGGTGGAGTTTTTTGGGACAATGTTTTTCCTGACTTTGGTACTAACTACATTTGCAGGATTCACAGCAAAACATGTCACATGTCCCTTTTTCCAGAGGACACTACACTGTCAGCAACTCCCAAAGGCTCTAACAGTGCAACACTCACACAGGGGAAAAAAACAACTCCCTTCTAACAGCCTCAAGCAAATAAAATTTCATCATTGTGAAGATGAATGGGAAACAAGTGATCATTTAGGGGAAAACAGGAGACAGCTACGTGAGAAAGTAGCATGTTAAAAGCTCAGGATTGAAGGAGGCAGTAAGGACTATGAAAGAAAATGTCAAGAGGTTGGATGGGCTCTTCAGAGCCCACACCTCCCAAGTTCTGTTCCAAAGTAATTCAGGAGCTCTCTTGGGGGCAAAATTTTCAATATCTAACTAATCAACCACTAGAGACATCTTTGAGCTTTTGCAAGTCTAAAATAAGCACAGAATGGTTTGGGTAGGATGGGACCTTAAAGTTCATCTTATTCCACCCCTGCCATGGGCAGGGACACCCTCCATCAGCCCAGGTTGCTCCAAGCCCTGTCCAACTCTAACCAAGGAAAGATTATGCTCAGTCCTGATCAGAAATAAAGCAATTTTATAGAAAAGTCATTCACTATAAACAGGTGGGTCCTTCACTTGTGAATTAACACATACACAGCAGAAATCATCCAATGTGTTTGGGAAAGCCAATAGCTTATGAACGTACAAAAAGATTCTCTACATACCACAGTAATTTGATGAGAGCTAAAAAATTTGGGACAGTGTAATGGTACAGAATACAGCTTTCCCACTTATGTTAAGATAACATCTGCAGATATTTAGCACTTCAGATATTTTGACATTAGGTGCTCAGTAAAGTTCTCCCTGGTCAGATTAGAAATGCCCAAAAAAATGAAACTACTCAGATGCTGGAATGCAGTGTCAAAATATTTGGAAATCTAACAGGGATTTATTCTTTTTTTTTTTTTTTTTTTCCCCTATGTATCAAAAAGGAAGATGAACATTTAGAAATTGTTCAAGTAGTCACAGAGTGCTGATGCCAGAAAGTGCTCTCAGCAGGCTGTGGATACTTCCAACAGTGACCACATGCTCCAGGAACTCCTCAGAAAATCTGATCAATTTGATCAGGGGTGACACAAGTTATGCCTGAAGCCAGAGGTTGCTCCGTGGTCAGCACAGTGATGGGAGCTGACAGCAAGTGGGTGACACATCTTAGGGTGCTTTGGGTAACTGCTGGTGGATCTTGTATTGCAGAGGCCACCAGAAGCACGAGCAGGAGGTGGAACACTGGAGCAGCAGGAGGGGTGTGCTGTGGAAGAAAATACTGGGTGAGGTACTGCCCAAAACCTGTGACCTACATCACAAACACCAGCAACTCAGGAAGCCACTTCCACACATCAGCAACTCCATCATGAGTGATTCACATGTTCTTGACATTTTTTCATAAAATGTTTTTGAAGGTAGGTTTACAGAGATAGTTACCACATTTTACTGCCTGCTTACCAACTGGAAAACTATTAGTAAATTCACATTGCACTTGATGGTCTATAACATGTATTCACATGATTCAGTTACTGTACATAACAAACAAACTTTGGAATGAGAAGATATTTCCAGAAAAAAATTTGCCGTGTGGAATCAAATGTACTTGGCTTCAAAGGTCTCAAGTGAGAGCTAAGTCACATTTCCCTAAAGGAATTACTGAACCAGTCTCTAGTAGAGAACTCTATCCCTGTCAGATCCAAACTTCAAGGGAAGGAACCTCAGTCTGCCACATTTGCAGCACAGAACTGCCCAGCCAGTCAGAGGGCACTGAAAAAACCACCCTGGGGAGAATTTCACTGTTCACATGGAAGCTTTTGTTTTATGACAGGAGTTGGACTCAGCTGCAGTGGGCAAACATCACTGAACCAGGATTCAGCAGGAGCAGGCACTGCAATGCTCTGACTCCCACTGTTTTCTTTTACACTTTCCCAGTTTCTAAGGGAAGATGGAAAAGCTCAGTGGCAACAAAAAGCTCTGCTGAGGAAGGAACTGAGGGACTGGAGAAAAGGAGAACACACAAGCTCAACTCCTGGAGAGAACTGCTGTAATACTACAAGAAATGTTACTTCATAATCTCTGTGTTTGCATTTTCACATCATGGACAGTTCTGTGTTTTAATGGTTCATGGGGAAGAAGGGTAAGGCTTGGAGAAGTGAGGTCCCATTAACACCACTTTGAATTCCCTTCCCTTCAGAGCACTTCAATGGGCTTTCAAACCTTCAGGTCTCTTGTCTTGATGTCCTTTCTCACAGTCTCATCAAATTTTGTCTCATAATTGCATTTGCTCATTTAAGATTTTCCTGGCAGTGTTGTTCTGCATCTCTCCCCCTGGGACCAAGAAGTTTTGTAAACCAGCAGTAAAAATGAAAAGGGTTTTTGCACTCTCTCATACCAAGAGGAAAGTCCTCATTTTCCTATGCTGCTTTGAAAACTGCAAACACGTGGGAATCTAAAGAGGCTTGAAAAATATGAGGATGACAAGAAAGATGCAAACAATAGTTATTAGACGTAATATTCATAATATTCCAAGAACTGAAGTTCTCCAGTTAAACCATTACTTGAACAAGGCTGCTCAAATTTCCTATCTTACATTCTTAGGGGGAAAAAAAAAATAAATAAAAAAAGCTTGGAATGACAACAGCATCACTTTAGAGGTGCTGAAGTTACTCTGGGAGCTGTTTCTTGCCCAAACAGCTGAGCTGTCTACCATCAATCTGCTTGTGGGGTAAATAGAATACTGGCTACTGTCCCAAACTCAGGCAGTACAAACAAACAAGGAAGAAAGCTTTGCTATATTTGTAAAGTAAAATAAGACCTTGCCTGGCTGGAGAGCTCCAGGGCAGTGCTGAGCCCCTGAACTTGCTGGGGACACTTTTCCTCTCCCAAGAGGTTGCACTTGCCTTTGAACTTTCAGCCATACAGGAAAAAAAAGGCTGAGTTGAAATGTCAGCATCATCCTGGATTCAAATCAATCAGCTTGATGCATGATTGCAACAGCTAAACCACTTCACCCCTGCACTGCCCTCATCCATATGTTCTTTATATCAGCAGTCAGCAGACTGGGTGGCTCAGTGCATTCATTTCCTGTCCTAGGCTTGGGCTCCACTTTAAACAAAACAAAAACCCTCTGAAACTGGAAAATAAAAGTTATTATCTAGTGACAGTTGTATTCACCAGACTTGTTTGCATCAAGTCTTTTTCTCCATCCAAAGAAGGTGCAAAAAACCCTTTGGGAAGGCCTGGTACAACTGGTGATTTTTGACTATCAGCTCAATGAGCAGGTCACAGTTCTACAAAACCAGTAATGGAAGTGGAGATCTTTCAAATACTGGCATATCTTGGACTGAGTAGAAAGCAAGGAAAGGAATGGGAGAAAGTCCCAGGCAGTGTCAGCTTGAAAAAGGAAACAGGTTGGAAACAGGTTAATTTACCTCAGTAAATTAGTGGCCCACTGAGAGCAAAATCTCCATCCACATCTAGAGCTGGGCTTCCTCCAGACAACGTTGCTCTTTATCAGCTTCAGTGCAGGAGTTAGAATATCAGGCTAATTTAAATCTAATGCTGCTAAAAATGTGCACCTTCAGTGGTAATGTGGGTGCCTCTCAGCTGGTGACAGTGAAGTGCTTATTGTCTCAAACTTACCAGCTGAGGATGGAGACACTTCAGTGACTGAATTGCATTTAACAGCTTGCTCTAGCAGAGGGGAGGTTTCCCATTGAAGGTGTGTTACAGCAAGCCAGTCTCATCAGGAGTCTGTCATACTTTGGGGCTAGACACCCACACTGAACTGCTGCTTTTGCAAAAGAAAATCCAACCTGCCATTTAGGAGATCACAACAAGTTATGATATCAGAAATAGCTGCAGCCTCAGAATGGCTTCAAATTCTTTTCCTTGGTTCACCCTCTCCCTGTCCTGTCTTCCCTCATGAAATGCTAAAAGAAATAATTTTTAAAAGGGCAAGGAAGGCTTGATATAAGGACAGCTAGTAAAAATAATCTATCCTCCAGATATGCTACAGTGGTTCCTCCAAAGACACTGTTCCAGAACAGCACAAAAAAGGAACAAATATTAACTCTGCTCCCTGGGGGTTAAATAAGGAATCAATAGACCTTACAGACAGATTTATATCATCAGGATGCAGAGACCACCATCAGCCATGCCCATGCACACACAACCCCCAGAGCTCTCCTGTTAATCAATCTTAATCAATCCATTATCTGGTGGTTTAGTCCATCCTACTGAGGGAAACACAACCTTGCTGTTCCAAGACCCACTGGGGAGGGAAGTGTTTCCCTCCAGTCTCTGGAACAGGAGATGTTGCAGTGAAAGCTCAGAGCCACTGCAGCTGCCATTCCTTTGGCATCCAGGGCTGTCAGAGGATTTGCAACACAGCAAGGAAGCAAGTTAAAAATAGTGCAGGTCCAGGCTGCCTCCAGTCATGCCTACCTCACATCAACTTCTAAAGCACCAGCTGCACACACAAGTGAGATGAAATATTGAGGGGAAATCTAACCACCAAAGAAAGATGAAAGCATTTTGAGGTTCTGTCTTGCTAATTCACTGTGGCTTCATCACTGCACTGTTTTTGTTTTGCTTCAGTTTAGTTTTCTGTTTCCTTTTGTCTGCTGTTTCCAGGAAGAACTCACACTGATTAGCATCCCACCCTCTCAGAGGAACCAGGCTTGCAGTAGGGGAGAGCACAGAAAGGAGAGAGTATCAAAAGCCTTATAATGGATTGCCAAAAACCCTAAAACAGCCTCATTTTAGTCTTTTTCACTTTCATTTCCAAGTGACACTAACATTAAGAATTAACATAAGGAGTAAGTAAATATTTCCATTTTAAAATTGACAGCTTGAAGGGCCATGCAGACTGCTAGCACCAGTATTTACACTAAAAACTAAGTGGCACAACCCTGCTGCACTAGAAAGGGGTCTCTTTTGAATTTTCCTCTTTCATTCAAGGATATGGGACTGTCAGTAGCACCAGATGTTTTAAGGAGAGGGAAAAAAAAGGTAAAAAGAATCTCACACATGAAAGCAAGGGCTTACTACTGGCTTTCTTCTCACACTCCACAGACCATATCCAAGCCCAAAAGAACAGTTTCACCTTGAAAAGTAACTGTATAAAATTGTCACCTCGTTCCACAGACCTGCTCCTGCGAGATCGCTGCCGGCTTCCTCACACAAGCTTATGTTGGCTTTTTATTTCCACTGAACTCTGCTGAGACAGATCTGGCACTGCAGGAGGGAGCTGGAATCTCTCCTTTGCACCAGCAGCACCACTAAGCTGCAATAACTCACACCTGTCCAAACCTACAGGCACGAACAGGCTGCACACGGGGCTCCTCAGGTCACCAGGCACATCCCCAGCTGCCCTGGAAGTGACAGCTCTGCCACATCCCCAGCTCCCCTTTCCTTGCAGGACAGGTAAAAACTCAAGCTGCACGCAGCAGCTTCTTTCTCTGGCTTGCTTCTTTCAGGATTATGTTAACATATAAAGTTCTCTCCTGCAGACTGCAGCTTTGGGTATCTTTGCCACTTTGTAAGACTTTTCTGGAGCTTCTGGGAAGCTATTGTTTCCTCAGCAGCCTGGAGCCAGCTGCTGTCTGCAGCCATCACTCTTTGGGACTGCAACAAGACAACTTCCTAGTCAGAGATTTGCCTGAAGTGTGTGATTGGTATTAAGATATCACAGCACAAAGAAAATGAGTACAAACAGCAGACTCAGAGATGTTGGACACCCCTAATGACCCTTCAGCAGCCAGAGGCAGGCTTTGACCTGATGCAAATAAACAGAAAACTCCAGGCTCAGTCTGTCCCATTCATAAGCTGTGAACTCTCAAGTCAGGTGCAGAGGATGCCTTACTGCCTAAACCTGAAACTTGGTGGAGAAGCAGGACTTGTTTCAAACCCTGAGAAGTGACAGTTAAAGTAGAAAATGTTAGGAAGGAAAATGTAAAACATGCCCTATTGTGATAAAAAAAGGAAAATATTTTTTCCTCCTGCTCTGGAAAAAGCCCTGTGTTTTCCTCTGTGTGGAGAGAACTGTGTTTTCACATGCACTGTGCAACATGAATGTTGCACCAATAAGTCAAGGAGCAGGTAGGAAGGGGAACCAGAGGTATTGATTCCGAGCTCTCTGGGAGCACACATTATTTATGTCCAGACCTTACAGGCATAAAACATTCAGAAGGAGCCATCCAGGCACCAGCTTTTATTGGACACAGCAACTGATGGTTATAACAGGGACAAGATAACACATAAAAAGGAGAAAGCACATTTTCTGAACACAACAGGGATGCCAAGCATGAGCACATCACTAAACAGGTCACCCCTGATTCCCTTTATTCCTTTTCCCCTTCCTCTTCAGGCCTGTTTGCAGGCATTCAGAATGATCTGTTTTCCAAGACCACCTTTCAGAGCTTGTGTGTGACACTCAGGTAACAATGGGGAGTGAAGGGAACAGGTGATTTGTTGCTGTGTTTAAGAGGTGTAGGGCATATGAAGAAACAAACCCCAGCTCAAGGCAGCAAGTCCATCCTTGCTGCTCCATAAGGACAGAGGCACTGCTGGATAACTCACCCTCCTCACAGTTGCTCCCTGTGAAGCCAGGACAGCACCTCCACTCCAGCGTGGTCACAGTTCTGTAGGACATTTTGTACGTGGGCCTGATGAGAGTCCTGTAACTAACACAAACAAGGAGTCAGCAGAATGCAGTGACTTGCTTGAGGACAGTGTTGCTACTAATAGCTCATCTATTAGTGTTGCTACTCATAGCTCATCTTAGTATCATCTCATAGCTCTTAGTATCATCAGTGTTGCTACTCATAGCTCATCTTCCCACCTGGATAGATCCCAGAGCACCCAGCCAACCCCAGCCACAGAAAAAGGAGTCACACAAAATATCAGCAAGGATTTATTAGAGCGTGGATCTGGTTCAACAGTTTTGCTTTTCCTCCTTAAGCCCTCATGCTCTACTGGCTCTTCCCCACACCTCTCCTCCCACAGTGCCACCAGCAGCTTTTGGAGATCTCACCACTACAAAGTCCTGCAGGTAGCAGAGATGATGACTTGTTTCCCAGACCCTGCCTTCATGCGGACTTCTGTGACATTGAACAGAGGCTGGCAACAGCCTTTCCTCACTCAGCAGTAACAGTTTCCCATCTCCCAGGTGCCTTCCCTTTCCCCACCACTCAGACTTGGGATGTACCAACACATCAACATGACAACTACATCAGTGACCTTCATGGAGCCTTTTTCCCAGCTATCTGACCTCAGTTCTCCCCCCATGTGAAACAGGGTCACACTCTTCTGGACCACAGCCAAGGTTCTGGACAGGTTTGTGAGCAGCACAGCATCCCCAGGGTCCCAATTACAGCACGAGCACTGCTGTGCCCCTCTGGGAACTACAGGGTGACCTGCAGGCACAGCAGGGCTGTGCAAGGCACCAGTGATTCTGAAGTCAACACAAAACAGACAGTTGCATAAGTGGCAACTTCTCCTTTAAAACAGCAGCTCGTCAAAGCTGGCAACTCAGAGTTTTCCCAGTACACAGCCAAACAAGTCACTGCTGCTATTCATGAAGCTAAAAGCAAACACAGAAGTTGTACTCCACAAGCTCCCCTCGAAATTCCTACCCTTATTTAACAGCCAAAAGAATTTGGCACACGCAGGGAGAGTCTGAAGCTTTTGGATTACAGCGTTGCAGGCTGCAGCTTATGCTTGTCTCTCCAAGCCAGGCAGACACAAGCCCTGAGCACCCTGTCCCTGGGGAAGAGGCTCCTCCTGCTGAGAGCCGGCAGGAGACACAGCACTGCCCCGGGCTCAGCTGGGCACAGGGGAAAACAGAGCTGGAGGTTGCATGAATCTCATCCAACACTGCTCCAAGGGCAGGCAGGTGTACACCCAGGACAGCACTGCAGTGACTGGTAGGTACCTCAAAAAGCAGTAACAAAGGCTTGCCAGGAGAGGCTGCCCAGGTGTGTCTTGGAAAGAAGGGAGCAGCTCAGTCGTGGTTAGGCTAAACTTTGGGAAGCTAATTTGTCATTAATCTCAGCTGTTTGCTGATGATCTGTGCCAGCTGCCAAACACAGAAACTAAGTTCTCCTACAGCCACTGGAGAGGGGGGGCTGCACAAGCTTCTTACTGAGCACAGGGCTGCCTGCTCTGGGAATAGCCTCACCCAGAGACAGGAAAGCAGCACTGTCTCCTGAGAACACGATGTCCTCACCCTTGGAGCTGCCAAAAAGCACACCAGTCACTGCTAATGCCCACAGCTGTGATCCAAGCTCTGGTGTGCTGTGGGCTGGGCAGAGCCAGCTCATCCTACCTATTTCTTTGCTCTTCTGCATCCAGTGGTGTTCAGGAGTCCACAGTCATGTGTGAGTTTGAGCGCTTGGAGCATGCTGATGTAGGTAGACCTTCAGTGCTTTTTCACAAAGAGACCTAAGGCACAAAGACTTTAAGTGTCTTGCAGAGGGTCTCAGAATAGCTCTGGCAAAGCCCAGGAATTGAACCCAGGTTCTCCCAACTCCCAGTCCTGGCACTGGACTCCGGACACGTTTCCACACATAAGCCCCGAACCATCAGTCAGAAGTTCATGACTTTGTCACTAACACCACAGCTGGGTTTGACCTGCAGATGAAAGTCTCCAGCCTTGTTACCAGTGTCCAGAGCCAGCGTGTCTCCAACCACACCGTGATTTTAAAACCATGCTTCTGCCAACACCAAGATGTTAAAACTCTTTCAAACTTCATTATGAAGTGTGGAAAGTGGCTTGAGCCAGACTGGAATCTTGGCAGCAGTTCTGTGTCGGGGAAGTAGCTCTAGTTTAATCCTCAAATGAGGGAGGACTTCTCAGGGCATGACAAGCGTGGAGCTCAGCTGTCACAGTCTACCACCCACCCTGAATTCCCTGGAAGAGTCCTGACAGAAGTGTGCACCTCTGTTCAGCACTGGGCACTCAGGCATCTGAAGTGGGTCCAGCTTGCAAGTCCAGTTTGTTCTGAAGTTGCTCCATTCTTCATAGCATCATTTCCCCTCAATTTTGTGACATGGCACCAAAGTTTGCCATGACCTATGGCATCACATCATGTACATTTCTGACTGCTTTTCCAGGAGGGGAGCAAAGAAAGCACCTTTAGCAAAGCATCACCACCATCTGACACTTGCAGTGTTGCAACTGAAGGAGATGAAAAAAATATATGGAAAAGGAGAGGGAAAGAAGATACCTGTTAAAGATCAGAAGCCCCTGAATGAAAATGTGTGGAAAACACAAGAGGCAGAAAAAATGATTGGCAGCAAAATAGGGAAGCCTTTCCTTTGGATGTCACTCAAGCCACAAACACTGGCACAGAAATCTGCCAAAGCAGAGAGGAAGAGGTTTGGAGGAGCCACAACCTTGCACTGCTCTGCTCCTCAGGGAGCCAAAGGATATGCTCAGCACACACAGCTCCCTCCAGCAGAACTCCAAGCACTTCATGGAGAAGCAAACTACCAGGATCTGCCATTCCAGTGCAAGAGTCAGGAGTCATTTCCAGGGATTTTGCTCAGGCTTCACAACAATATCCCAGGGAGTGGGGCAACTCCCAGGGAAGAGCCCAGAAAGCTCAACCAGCAGCCACTGCTGTTCCCAGATCAGAGCCACACATGGCTGTCCTGGGAGCTGCCTGATCCCCGTAGGATGAGCCACACGACCTTGTCCACATACAATTATCATTTGGGAAATGGCATCTCTTGCTTGTGGCTCTAAGTGACTGCCAAGGAAGTGGTAATTTGGGGAAGGAGCATGAGCTGACTGATGAACTCATTTAGCTGTCATGTATTTCAGACTCTGTGCTGCCCAGGGTGCAGCTCTGAGCTCACAGTCAGTGTCACTCAGCTCTGCACAGAGCAGGGACACAAAACAAATCCTGTTCCTGCTGCACACCAAGGACAACTTTCAGCCCAGCAGCACAAACAAGGGTGGCTGGAGGGAGGGACAAGCAGGATGGGACCTCACAGCCTGGAGCTGGAATTGGACAATTAAACCCCAATATGCAAATGGACCGAAATTTATAAAAATGTAAGACCTCGTGACCGTTTGTCCATTTTGGACCATTTTGGGTCCACCTTGGGTGCAGCCCTGGCCAGGCTCTTGTCCTGCCCAAGGTGTATCCTAAAGGCCTTTCAATAAATATCTACTTTATTCTCCAGCTCTGTCCAGTCTCTGTTCCAGGTCAGCCTTCCCAAGGCATCAGGGGTATAAAGTTATGAGTACTGGAGAGGTCAGGACACACCAAGGGATGGCAGCCAACAAGTCTCACCCCTCAGCACACAAGGACATGTCCCCCTTGCTTTCAAGGAAGTGTCACTGAACAAAACAGGCAGACATGACACAAGAAAGGGGAAGAGTGTCACATTCCTGGATCAAAGCCTCAAAAATCAGGTCAAAAGAGACAGTGATCTCTGCCATGACCCAAGCAGGACAGCCTGTCACACACAGGAAATACCTTTGCCCTTTCTGGATTTCCCCTGCCCTTTGACACTCACAAACAAAGCTGTTTGTGCACAAAGACCACATGAGAGGGAAGGCGTGAAACTCGTTTCCACATCACAAGAAAAGGTTTTGTTACTCTGATTCATTCAGCCACTGCAGTCTGTGCCCAGGGAGACCTCAGTGACCCTCAGAGCCTTCTATTCATTTTTATTCAAGCCCCAGGTTGAAAGTTTCACCATCACTTACTGATGGGTTTCAGGATCACAACATGAATGAACTTGCCTTTTTGACTGGCAAAGAATCCAGAAACCAAGGAATCCAAGCTGTGCTTTGGCTACTTCTTCTATGGCACTGAAGTCAGGTACCAACCCAACAGGTCCAACCCCATACATAGAACTGCCACATTGTCTTCCAGGGACCCTCATCTTCATTACAAAAGTGCATCAAAAGGCATTCAGAACAAAGCTTGTGGTAGTTCTAACTCTTGGTACCAGTGCCCTGATTTACAGACATGCCAAAACCCTGCAACTCCCCACAGAAAATCAGAGTGTTCTGAAATCAGATTTCAAATCCATCAGGTTAAGTAACCACATCTCAAAGCACTTGGAAAGAAGGGAGTTTAAGAGCTCAGAAAACCTATCAAATATATATTTGGTTCTCAACAGCACCACACCCACACAGACCATCATAACCATCCTCTCAAAGCCTACCAGACACCAGGCAGCTCCTCTGTGTGACACAGACAAGACACCTTCACCTCAAACCAGTGCCACAGCTGATGCAGGGACAAGAAGCACCTTTGCCATCATATTTGCACTCTCAGGCATGGCAGAGACCATCACTGCGAATCAAACCTGTGCTCCTGTTTCCTGCAGCCCCAGCTCTTCCAGCTTCCCTGCCACAAACTCAGTAGCTCCCCAGGGAACAACATAACCAGAGGAGTTTCAAATGTGCTCCTGCAGACACCAGATTAAAAAAAAAAAACAAAAAAAACCTGCAGCTGCAGGAGTTTGGAGCTCATTGTGTCTTCTGCCTTTGCCAATGGGGAGGAAGAAGACTCTGTTTAGCTCTGAACATGTCTGGTTCAAACAACTTAGCAAAAGACTAAACCCAGGAAACAAACTTCTCTACCTGCCATGTCCTGCTCTCCACAGCAATACTTGACAGTCTCTCAGTCCCAAGAAAAAAAGGCCAAGGACACAGAGACAGACAGATGTTTCCATGCCACCACAGACTAATCATCAGCTCCTGTCTTTTCTAACAATCAGATGTCAGTGCTAGTGCAGAGCAGCAGGGAGGAGGAGTGCTCAGAGAACGTCTGGGCAAGATCAAAAGGCCTCAATCAGCAGCCTGAGCACAACCCCTGAAACAGGTGACCCTCCACCTGTGCCCAGCCAGCAGCACATTGTTCAAAGCTGAGAATGCCCCTTTGTGCTGCAGCCCTAATCCTACACCCCCAGAGCCTCTCTCTGTCCTGTTTGTAGGAGCACTGTTCATCCTGCATTCATATCCCAAGTGTGCTTCGGAGGGCAGATGCCTTTTTCCAAGCACATTTCTCTCCAAGATGTGGAGTTGTAAGGGAATTAAACACATAAAAGAGTTTATGTGTAACAGGACTTCAAATAGCAATCCTGATGCACTGGAATAAGCTCTGGGATTTATTATTCAATTGACTGGAAAGCAAGAAAGAGAGAAGGATTTCCCTGTGGCATTACTAGTTCTGAAACTGAGGGGAAACATCATCTACAGGCCAATCTCCTGGGTGACAGATCCCCAACTTCTCCTACTGACCCTGTAGCAACAGAGTTTTCAAAAGCACAGAAGACCAAATTGGATGAGCCTGCAGAATTCCTTCTTTGTTATTCTACAAACCAGCTTGTAAAATCCCTCCGGGAGCAGTAATGTGTTCAATTTAAATGAAAAGAACCAAAAAAAAAAAGAAAACCCAGCATTCAAGAAACACCAAACAAGAATGATCCATGCAAGATGTGTAGCCTGCTTACATTAAATGCACAGAGCATTTGTGATAAGCCAAACCAGCTACAATATTAACATAAAAAACCAGGCAGTGACAGGCAGCTGGAAAGGGCATCACAGCCCAGATTTGCTGTGTTGCAAGAACACTCTTCCTTCCACCTCTCCCACCTCTGAGTCAAGTTTAAAGCCAACAGATGTATAATTTAATGTCTGGAATTTCAATGTCTCTTATCTAAGTAAGAGACCAGGTAAACCCATCCCTGTACAAGCCAGCTGTGGGTTTCCTGGAAAATCTTCAGTCTCTGAAGGCAGAAAATGCTGCAGAGACAGGAGACTCAAAAGCTCAAGTGAGACAGCTCTGTGACCATGGAGTATAGCAAAGCACAGCAGGATAAAAACTCACACAGTCTTGCTGGTAACACTCATTTTCAAGGATGGGACAAGTAGGAGAGGAGCTGGAATATCCTGATCTAAGTAAGAGACCAGTCCAGGGATGGGATGGGGATTTTCCAGAGATGAGATGGGGATTTTCACAGCAACAACTGTTTGAGGCAGAAAGTGTTTGTCTTCTGAAGGCTGTAACAGCACATGATCTGCCAAGGCCATTCATCCCATCCATGACATTACTGACCACAACAATCATACACAAATATTCTAATCAAAAGTAGGCTGATTTTGGTCAACTAGAGTATATCAAGAAAGTGCCCTATTGTGTTATAAAACAGTAAGACAAAAGCAGCACTGTTCCCATCTTACAGGTGAGGTAGCATTGCTGGTCTGAAGGCACAGGAGGTCACAAAAGCTCCAGCAACTGAATGTAGGTCTCAAATCCTTGCCTGGTCTTCAAGACCACCCTTCTCAGTGAGAAGTGCAGTGTCCCAAGCAGGGCAGGACTGGGCATCACCCTGCAGCTGCTGCAGCAAAAGGATTGCTGAGGAGAAGGGTTACAATTTGGATGCCTGGGTTTACTGGGAGCTGGGGCCAACCATCCAGGCAGTAGAGAACCAGAGATTAGGTTGCCATTGAAACCCCAAGGTAGGGGCTGTGTCCCTTCCTTCAGACAGACAAATGGCATGGGAGCTGCAGCCCAGGAGTTTCAGCCAGGCTGCTGGAGAGCTGCCCATGCACCCTGGGGCATGACACAGCCTGTGGCACACAGGAGCTGAAGCCTTTGCTGCACAAATGGAGAGAGTTCAACAACAGATCTGCTAAGGGGAGTCCTCCAGCTAAGACTGCTCCAGAGCAACTCAGCACCCAAGCTAAATAAAGAGCCTGGGGTGGAGGGCAAGAACAGAGCAGCTCCTCCCAGCCAAGATGACACTCCTGCTAAAGCAGCTTCCCAGCAGCAAGTGAATGGACAGCAAGGACATCTCACAGCCAGGGCTGCAGGGCTGGGATCTCACAGATCCTCCTCTGGCAAAGGCTTCACCCTGAGCTGCAGTTTGTGCAGTAAGGGAAAGAAATCCAGCAGGAATGAATGGGAGACAGGAAAGGGATTAAATCCTCGTCTGGCCCCACTGCTGTCTGCTCGTAAGCCGAGTCTGTAGCAGAGAGCCCCTCTCAGCTGTCACCACCAGTCTGAGAGATGCCTTTTTCCTTGGCTGACGTCCCTTTTGCTAGTGAGCAGCCTGATAACGGGTGCTGGCAGAATGAAAGCTCTCCCAGATATGGCTGACTCCCTGTAAACAAGGAAATGAAAACAGTTTGTTTCCAATCACAGCTGGGAGAAACACTATAAAGCCAAAACAGTGCAAGTGGCTTACTGACATTTTGCATTGCTTACAGTCACACAGAACACTCTGTGCCCTTCAATTCAAGATCAGGCACCACAAATCTCCCTAGAGAAGGAGAAGGCCAAAAGACACTTGACATTTACTCTTTTAGCAAAAGAAAGGCAGATATATTTATATTACCTCAACAACTGCAGGGATATAGAGAGCAAGAACTTTTTTAGCCACTACCAGACCTGGAACAAGCCTGACCTTGCCCGAAGCTAAAGTTGCAGAAATCCCAAAAAAGAGAAGCTGGTACAGACAAGGTAAGGAGGAAACAGATACAAACAGGACATCCAAGCTGAGTTTTGTGCTCTGCTCATCTTCTGCAGGGATTTTCAGAGATTTGTCAAAGGAAGTTGTACAGCTTGGTGGCTGAGAAATGCTTACAAACCCCTTCAAAGCCAGTTTCTTAGCAGGAAAGGCACCACACTGCCTTGTGACTTTGGGAACTGTTTTTCTTATTTCTATCCTTTATACACAAGGAGTTTTCATCTGAAAACAGAAGATGGGGTTTTCACGAATAAGGAGAGAGATTGAATATTGTTTTTTCCTAAAAAGACAATATTCATTTTGGTGAGAGAGGAGGAAAAAGTATTTTTTTAAAAAAAGTAGTTTTAGAATTTCAGCTTGACTCCAAGTATAAAGAAAGCCAGCTCAAGCATCCCTATGGGCTGGCAACAAAATACTGCTAGGCTGCTGTGGGCTCAGAAAACATCAACTCAACCACACAACCTGGCTCAGGGTACCAAACATTGTCCACAGCAGTCACACGTCACAAGATCCTTCATTTTCAACAGCTCTTTTTCATTCTCTTATCCAAGTCAGGTGCATTGCTGAAAACAAGCAACCACTTAAAAAAGATGTCTTGGCTGGGGATAACAACAGCCCATCCAGCTCTCAGGATCTCAGAGGATCCACCTTTGTTGTTACTCTTTGGTGGGGCTCTCCCTTTCAGACAGTGGCAGTAGGGGAAATTATCCAGGACCTGGTTTACCTCTGATGATAAGTGCAGAATTCCAGCATTTTGTCAGCAGCTTTCTGAGAGGTCTTTGGGAAGGAGGTGCAGGATCTTTCTCTGCTTTATGCAAGAATGTCATACAATGTGTGGCTAGAGGACAGACAGTATGAAGGGTTCCATCCTCTTGTCCTGCACTTCCACCCAGCTCACAGGGAACAGAGCACTGAGGTCCTCCCATCTCTTCTGGAAGGCTTCTCCATAGTGATCAACTTCCAAAAATGCAGCTCCTGTTAGCTGAGCTTTCACCAGCTGAGATCTTGAATATTTAATAACCCCAGCTTCTTTCCATGATATTTTCACACAGAAAGAAAAATTGAGATGTCTGCTGCTGTTCTGCATTGTCTCCAAACAATTGGACTCATCAGACAAACAAACCAAACTACATTTGAAACTGAAAATGTTCCATGAACAATGTCACAACAGCACATACTACTCCTAAAGTCTCTGGGTTAATGTAAGAATCAATGGCATCAATCAACTGCAGGGGCCCACAAAAAGAATTTTTACTAATAACACGATCAAATGTTTGGTTCTTATGAAATTCCAGTTGTGTTAACAACAAAAAATAAGCAAGACTTTTGGCAAGTTTAGGAGACAAGGTGAAAGCTCACAAGTTTCTAATGACAATTATGTGCCTTAAAAGCCTGGGAAATGAAAAAGCTTCAACAGAAGTTTGGCCATGACAGTGTAAAATATGAAGTGTTTCAACCACAGCCTTTCATAAAGACCAAAGAGACACCAAAGCAGATATATTACAAGTGAAAAAACTGAGACTGACCACTGGCCAAGTGGAAACTGGAGAACCGACAATGGGAACAGCCCCATGCAAGATGTGAGTTCTAGATGAAGTGTCACAAGAACAAGGAGGTGGGTCTCAGCCTGCAGTCACATTCTGGCCAGGTTATCAACTACAGGAGGACCTTAACCAGTGCTCTGGGGGTGAATAGGTAACAATAACAATAAAATGACTGAGCTCTGTGAGCTTAATTATGGCTTGTCTACTTGGGAAATTGTTTTAGAAGCTAGGTGCAAAATTTAGAGCACAATGGCTTTTTTGCCCCAATTCCCAGATGGGTGGGTAACACTATTCTGCTCTGAAAATGCCTTTCAGAGAAGGCAAAGAACAACAATGCAAAGATGTTTTACTGAAAGGTGGTAGCTGGGGACAGCTATTTCACACTTTTTTTTTCCTTCTTATATGTAGGTTCCAAGACTATAAATGATGGAAAGGCAAAGCAGGCTCAGGGCAAGTTTTTGACACTGCAGCTGTTTTTAAGCTTTGTTTCTTGTCTGAGGAGGGGACATTCTGTTTTGACGTGTCTTTAAAGGGTACTGAAATCCAGGAAGTCTAAAGAAACTCCACCCTGAAAGACACAGAGCACATTACCTTTGTCCCTCACTGCCTGTAAGGGGTTTGATCACAGCTTCCCAGGGTATGTGATCAGCATCACCACTACAGCCCTGAGTACAAGCACTTGACACCAACAAGTCACACAGAAGCACTGATGCAGCACCCCTGCTCACCCTGTGCAGTCACACTGAACATTTATCTGCTTTCATGCCTGACCAGCAGCAGCCTCCTGTGTGGAGAAGCACAAACTGGCACTACAGCCTGGGCTAAAGTGCTTCACAGAACTTGTCCTAATACTGATGTCTTTAAATTGAACTCTCTGTCCCCAGGCTGAATTTTCTTCCCTTTTGTAAACGTAGCTGATGCTGTCAAATAACTTGTACAATAGAAGTTGCTTAATGAAAAAAAGAACTTTATGTTTCAAGCATCTTGTGTAAGATTATATCACCCAAATAAATAGGAATTAGGTAGGTGGAGAACGTATATTAGACAGGTGGGTTCATGTAAACTTTCCTGTATAAAAGATGTAATATTTTACCCCTCAGTGTGCTTGATTTGTGGGAACCTCCACCTTGCACAGAATAAACAATGTCTCCTTTCTAAATTAGACCCTGTCTGTGTTTAGAGAGCTCCTAAAATTGGACACAATGCTACACTTACCTTCACCTGGGATTACCCTGCAGTTACCAGCAGTGGCATTCCTCAGTCACTGAACCCCAAAGCAGGACATCCCACCTGACCCTCTGATCTCAGCCCTCTGTGCAGCACTCACCAGCCAAAGGGGAAGGGCAGGAACATGTGGGCAACATGAGACATGAAGATTTTTACCTCACTAAGTTGGCACAAGGTCCTGGCCACCGGCAGCTCTGATAAACTCTCTGGATCACCGTTTCTGACCCGTTCTGCACCTGGCAGGAGACTGTCCTTGTGACTGTGTAGTGACACCAGTGCCTGCAGAGAGAAAGGACACACATTACTGAGCCCCAGAGAGACAACCATGGATCAAACACACACCAGACTGCAGGAAAAACAGACCAAGAATCTGGGGGTGGGATGGTTTTTTCTGCCAGCCATCGTCAGGCTAACTTGCAGTCTTCACTTCTCACCCCACCCTCTCCTTCCACCAGCTGCAGAAAGATTCCCAGCTCCTGCCAACCTGAACCACAGATCCAGTAATGCATCTTGCTTGGTTGTCAGAGGCCCGAGTTTTACAGTGCATAATTTAGTTCTGTGACTTATCAGAAACAATAGGACTTGAGAAAAAAAAAAATAAATAAAGAAGTGTTCCAAATCTCCTGATAGTCAGCTCCCATTGTACTGGTCTTCATTCCATCCTCCTTGTTATGGTATCATTCCCCAGCCTCCCACCATCCTGAACAACAGCAGAGTTGGAAAGTTCTTTTCTTAAGCTTTTTGGTGTGGTGGAGTTCTCTGTCAGCAGGGCTCAAACAAGCTGGGTGCTGGATAAGTCCTGTTGTTGTCCTGCTGAGGTTACTGCCCAGAAATGGGAAAGGGAAAATTCAGGAGAGGGAGGGATGAGCGTCTGCCTCAAGAGAGACAAACCCCCACTGCAAGGTGTATGAGACAGAAGGAACTGCAGTGTCAGCACAGAGAATTCAGACCTAGAGACCCTTCAAGGNAAAAAAAAAAAAAAAGTTTTAGGTTCCAGTGACATGCTTGAGGGGGTACAAAAAAGGATACCTTCATTACTCCCTTGCAAGCATTGCTCATCTTTGCCAAGTACTGGATCACGTTTTTGTGAATATTTTGGTGTGGAATGTTTTGTGATGCTTTTGTACATCAGTGTAGTTAACAGGTTTGAGAGTCACTTTCCTACTGACTGGGGATGAGGGCTGGGGTCACTGTGGGACATGGAGACGCCAGCTTGTGCTCCAAAACACACCCAGTGCTTGTGTAAGCATTCCCTGCTGAACCAGAGCCAGAGTCCTGGCTCCTCATCTATCTTAAGGCAAGAGCCCTCAATAGACTTGATCCCTTCAAGCACCACAGTGACTCCCCAACCTTGCACACCCAAAATCCAAGTGGAAATGCACCTGCACATCCCCTTCTCCTTCCCTAACCCACCTCCTCTATGTCAGTTTGATTTCCCCAGAACATGCCACTTACAGCATTTGTTGCTTTTTCCCCCCTTTTGGCATTCCCCTCCCATCTCCACAGGAATCCCTGCTCTCTGGATAGCTCCCATCTCCATGAATAGGAGGCACAGATGCCAGGACCACATGGGGCCAGCGGGCTGCTCGCTGACCCTTGGGCTACAGCCGGCCGGGAACGCTGGGACACCCAGGGAGGGGTGGCTCTGTGCCCAGTGCCACCAGCCCAGCAGCAGTGACAAGGCTCAGCCGTGCAGCTCTCCCTGAGACACTGCTCCTGCTCACCAGAAACCCCCTGGGAGTCCTCATCAGGGAGCGTGGCCTGTGGGCACACCTGAGGTGAGCCCAGGTAGGCAGAGAGGTCTCACAGAGCCACTTATCCCAGATTTGTCAGGGATCGGTGGTGTATAAATAGGGATGGGGCATTCCAGCACCCAAAATGTCTCTACTGACATCTGCAGCATCAAAACAATGGGCAAAACAGGGGGAAAAGATAACGAAGCTTCAGCTCACATGATGGTATCAGATCCTTTAAAGGGTTCAACACAACTGCCACACAAAATTTAGGGAGCAGAACCAGAAGAAACAACAGGAGCTAAAGGCTGAAAATGTGAACATTCAAAGTAAAGTTTTCTTTTACATTTCACCCACACACTTGGTGCAATCGGCCATTTGGTGTCTCCGAGCCTTAGCAGTAGGGTTTGTCCAGACAGGGGCAATATCTCCTCAGGCCATGGGAACAGCCACTTGAGCATGGGAGGAAAAGCAGCCAGGAGAAAGGGTGGGAATGAGAGGGGCTGGGAAAATCACAGCCCTGCATTATTTACCCTGAACACGTTTTTAACCCAGTGCTTCCAGCCATAGGAAGGACAGCAGGTGTGCATGAGCCTCAGAGCAGAAGCATTTCATGTCAGGTAAAACAACCTGCACGTGCACAGAACCTGCCAGCATAATGGCAGAAGAATGTGTCCTGAAATCATGAAAACCAAAACTTCTCTTTAAGATGTGAGGAGTAAAGGAACTGCCCCCACAGCAACAGAGGAAGGAAGCAGCAATATCCACACTCGCAACATGCAACAGAGTATGAAGGGGCATAAAATACTGGAAACAAATTCAGAACAGTTACTGAACATTTTAAATCAGAGTATAATTAGCAAGGACTTGAGTGCCTCCCCTCACGTTAACGTTCATTTTTTCTGGGTTGTCAATGAAATCCAAATAAACATTTAATTACACATGTTATGCTTTAACTGTTATGTGTGTCCCTCTGGCCTTTTCCCAGAGTCAGCTGGGAAGAAGTGCTGTTTGCAGAGTACATGGATTACCCTACACTGATCACTTCACACTAATATTGATTTTGCTGGGCTTAGGAGATAGCTCATCCCACTTTCCTGGGTACACACAAGGTACTTCTGTGTCAGATGGGGAAAAAAAGAAATAAAAATCAACTGCACTCTGCAAAAACCTTTCATATCTGATGCTGAAATTAGACAGCTTCATATTCTTGAAGGCAAATGAGGTGAATGAAGGCAAACACCACCACATACCCTAGAAGAGAAAGGCAGGTGATAGGGGCAGACTCTGGAACAGCCAGAGGGAATCTGGCAGCCAACCTGCTCTTGTTAATGGACAGTGGCAGCTCAAGGAAAGAATGGAAACTAATCATTACCTTCTTTAGACTTCCCTTGCAGAGACACAAATGTAAGGTTATCTTGCTCCTTCAAGGATTATTTTCAACCAGTCTGGGAGTCTGGCACTTCATGTGTGGCTCTGGAGGTGGCACTGTGCAGGCTGCCTACCTCAAAAACTGCAAGAAAGGTTGATTATTCTAAGCTACACACAAGGCTGAATCTGCCAGGGCTCCTATTCAGGGGGTGCTGCTGCAGTGCACAGATTTTCTTGCCAAACAGGCCCCAAACTGCTCACATTTTTAACAGCTTGTTCTAAGGATCAAGTAGAGCAGGTACACACATCCCCTTGCAAGTCCAAGGAACTAGAAAACAGGTTGTAACTTCTGCCTGGGAACAGCCTTTCATGGAAGAGAGAGATGCTGAACAGAACTTGTTACAGCCTCGTGAGAGCCCTTTGGGCAGCAGCTGAAGATAAAGGCTGCTCCCATTCTACAGCACATTGGGGTGGGGACAAACCCAACACCTTCCCAGGTTCATTTCTTCCCATGACCTGCTCAGGACGTGTTATAAAATCACTACAGGAGTGAGAAGCTTCCCCGAGGCTCTCCAAGCATTGCTTTCCTTGCCAGGCTGAACAGGACTGACAGCCCATGGCAGGGTAACAGATCCTTCACTCAAATGCAGGACAACCTTTGACCTCCCTGAGGAGGAGCACAGAGAGAGCAGTGACAGTGATAAAGTACCATGCTTATCACCTCGTCTCTAAAGCAGAAACACCAGTGTGGGCATTTAAAAAAAAAAGAAGGCAGACCCCAAAGACACTTAGCTAATCAAATGTGAACACGGATTTCTCCAACTTCTCTCTTTACCAACAGAAGATAGAGTTTAGTTACAAAGGTACCCACACACACAAAGGCATATCACACCCTTGGCTTCCCATAAATAGCATCATTTTCCTCCAAATACAATTTTAGGGTTTTTTACTGTGGCACACAGGCAGGTGAGACAAAAACAGGAAGGCAGCTGGTCAAGGATGCATTAGGACATACAGCTTGGAACTCACTGCAGATAAAATAGCACAGTGATTACAACAGAAAGAAGACACAGACAAAACCATCCCAAGACTTCTCTTTGCAAGCCAAAAGTCAGCAAGAACAGCCTCCAGAATGCAAGCAGGCTTCAGACAACGTGACGAAAGGCTCCATCATGGCTTACAGAGATTATAAGTGACCCTTTATATTATATACAGATGCTAGGAAAGAAGGTAAAGGACTTTTACTGGCATGCATCCAGGATGGCAGAGAATATATTGCTGCTTATTCAAAAAGAATATTCCAATCAAGCAAACAAAATGATCCAAACAGCAGCTCCTTCAGGATCTCATGCATGCTCATCACCAGCATATTTAGCGTGATGTTCTGCAGCATCCCATGGAACTGGTCCTTCTCAGAGAGGTGTTTCACTTGGTCCATTTCATCCAGCTGCTTCCAAAGAAACAACCCCTCCTCTCACACCCTATTTAATCCTTGGAAGACTTTCACAGACAACAGAGGATCTGTAGATCATGGCCAGCAAGCTGCTGATTTAGACAGTTTCCTTCTGGGGATACAGACCGAGATCTCACGTCTTGATCACAGCTGACAACGTTTTTCCAGAGGGAATAGGGATGTTGATGCCAGCAGATATCTAATCACATTCACAGTGTAGGTTCAGGATGTTACTGTGGACCCTTCAGGCTAAATGGAACAACAAAATCAATAGTTTGCTTCCATTTTTGGAGATACTTTGCAAACTCCTGCTTGGAGCTTAAAGAGACCCCTCCCTCAGCAGATGCCGAGAGGCGCCTGCTCTCTGCTGGCTCAGCAAAAGCAGCAATGGCTTCAGGCACCTGGACACTGGAGGACACAAGAAATCCTCACCTTCCAGAGCACATGGGGAGCAGCCTGAGAGGATCTCACAGGGCATCCAGGCTCACACAGAAAGCTGGAGGTGTGGTTTGCTTCTGTAGGCAGACAGCAGAGACAAAGCCATACCTGCACCCCACTGACTTTCTGAACCTCCTGCACCCTCAGCAAAAGCTTATTTGGACTCACCCCTGGACATTCTGGATGTTTTTACAGCCTGTCAACCAACAGTGAGAGAGAAAAGGGACTGCAGAGGGTGGAGAAGTGTAAGGCAACAAATAACCAAGCTAAAATACTGTAGGTTCCAGAAGAGCCACCCACACCCGTATCAAAGCTTAATTTCTGGATAGCATAGTTAGAGCAATCATTTCATGGATGGGAAGACACTGACAGGAAACTTCATCTTCCCTCCCTTCTCACCACTGGGGTTTGCACAGTATTGCTCCCTAAGCCCACGGGGTGCACAACAGATCTCTCCCTCTGTCCATCCATCCATCCATCCATCCATCCATCCATCCCCTGTGAATGCTTAGAAACACTCACACCACAGCACACAGAGCCATCCCCAAATGCTTCTTTGCCAGTCAAAACTGGTCACTTTTTCCAAGCTTCTCTGTGTCCTGGGAGTCCCTGGAGGAGGTTCCAGGTGGTTCACAAGAGAAAAGCCACCTGGCTGTCACCTGGCTCCACTTCACTGGAGAAGGGATCACAAACTGAGCAGTGTCAGAGCCACGGGCTGAACTGATCAGGACTCACCGGTGATTGTGCAGCTCACAAATAGAAGTGGCTGCATTCCTGCCTAATCACCTCCTTCAGAGGGGTGACAGTTCAGCACCACACACAGATCCAGTGCCCTGCTAGGGACAGACCTACAGCAGGCACCACCTCCCACACAGACCTGCGGGCTGATGCTCTCACTGGGCTGAAGGACACGGCTCCAGCTCCCAAAATCCGTGGCCTCCGAGCACACCACGCTCCCACCAGCTCAAAACTGCTTCCAGCAGTAACAATCCTCCCAGCTGGGCTCTGCACAAAGCCATTTGTGTTGTTGTAGAGCTGAGTGAAATGGAGATTTGGTGTGGGTTTGGTAGAGAGTTAACTGGACGAGCCAGAAGGAAGAGAATCCTTTGTGGGAGTGGAAGAACACTTAATATGCAGGATAGTTTCATCAGCACCTGCTCCATGTGTTTGGGCACAAACTGACCCTCCCCACTCTCAATAAATATCACAGAAGTCTCTCTGTAAGGTTGGCATTTCTGATGCTTGTGATTTGCCCTAAAGCTTTGTCCTGTGTAAACAACTGCACTGAATTATCTTTTTGTTTCCATAAGGATAACACACTGTGTATTATACTTAGCAGAGATCAACATTTAGGGCACAGAAAACAGTAGGAGTGTTTTGATAGCTAGGTAGATTTCCCCAAGTTTCCTCATAACATTTTTCACTGGAGCTATCAATTTCCCTGCAATCCTAGAGAGGAATTTCAATAAAATCAGAAGGTCACTGACTTTCACTGGGAAAAAGTTGCCGTTCTGACTCAATGAAAGCAAACTGTGCCCTTTTCTCTGTGTAAATAGTCAGCATCCCATTTGCTCTGCCAGAACAGCAATCCATACACTGTGTGCTGGAGCCCAGCATTAGGAGGGGTTAGTTATTTATATATTCCCTTGAGACCAGGAGCAGAAGTTGCCCCCTACATGCCAAGAAATCCAGATTCAAAGGCTGCCAGGCTCTCTGGGGTATCTCTTCCTGAACCATCCAGCTCTATAAAACTACATTATTCCTTTCTTATTCTCAAATACACACTTCCCTCAAGGAATCTCATCAGGATCAAGTTTACCAGCTAATTCAGTTGGCTGTGACCAGATTACTCTTCACTGCTGTGACCTGGCTAAAGAGGAAACAATCCCATCACATGTTATTGGAAAGCTCAGCTACCAGCCAAGTTGGGCTTAAGTTTCCCCTGTTCTTGGCTGTATTCATGCTCTCCCCAGGTAACTAGGTTTTAGGATCAAGGCTGTCATCCAGCTCATTGTCCAGCAAAGAGCCTACAGCTACAAAATTCAATTGCAACCAGCAGTCTCCACAATATTGGAATGTTCAGCGTTGATGGATTGATTCAGGATTGCCTGAACAGGTTGGTAAGGAATCCATGGAAGACCACCTGGCAGGGGCAAGGGGCTGGCTGTACACAAGCTTACGATGGCAGGGTTCAGTTCAAAGCAGATTCTGCTCCTCCATTACAAAGTTTTAAGAGGCCTGCAAGTCAGAAGCCATGACAAGGCACAGTAATCTCGTTGTCAATATTGATGTTTTACGCATGCCTTATTCCCACTGAGCACTTCATAGTCACTAGCAGAGGTTACCCTGACTCCTGCAAAAAAAGGGAGAAAAATTTCTCTAACAGCCCATTCATTTTGGGAAAGGAATAAAACTGGAAGGCTGCTGGTGTTTCTGAAGCCAGACAGCAGCAGCCATTTGAAGCAGCAGAGAGCCAGAGGCACGAACTAGAATAAGACAAGTTCCAGGTCTCCCACTCCGCTGTGTTGGTCAGACAAAGACTGGAAGGAACTCCAATCTCTCTGCACACACCACCACTCCACCCCCACAATAAGAGTCTGAACAAACTGGCCATAAAAATAAGTTCTGGCTAGCAGAGTAAGATGGGCCAATTTACCTAGGAAACTCCCAATAGCATGACCCTTCCCCAGGGGGGCAATACGTTCTGTGCTTAGTGCACTTCAAATATTCACTTGCCAACAACAGCCTTAAGTTTTCCCACACAAAGTGGATTATCAGAGCCTGCTGGAGGGAGTTTAGTCCTAGAGGAATCTTTACCTTAGGAGGAAAATACAGCTCAGTCTGCACAACAGCTTCAGTCTTCAACACGTTCTGCAGCTAAGCACATTTAACTGTGCTTTCCTTGCTTTGTTTTATGCAGGGATGACCCTCCAAAAAGCACTAACTTGAGGGCTGAGCTTTCTTCAATCCATGGGAATCTGCACAAGATTTTACCTTATCCTCCTGCAGCCACTGAAGTTACAGGGGCTAAGGGAAAACCTCTCCCTACTGGAATTATTAAACACCTAGAGAAGCAGCATAGCTAAATACTATGGAACGTGTGTGCAACTCTTCTTCAGAGACAAGAAGGGGATCCAGCTCCCCAGAGCCACATTCACCTCCTTCAGCCATGAGAACATTCCTCTTCTCTTCTAACCTTCAAACTCATTCACCAGCACCTTGCCAAGCTGCTGCAGCTACTGCAGGAGTGGCTAATCTCGTTAGAACACTCACCTATTACACAACCTTGATCCACTTGTGGAGCATCAGCACTGATATTAATAAAGGATAGAACAGAGGCAGATGAAGATTTAAGCCTTGATCAGGCAGGTAGTATCAGAAACAAATTGATCACGTTCAAAACAAGGAATATTCCTCCAGCATAAAGTCCCTCTGATATCCAGTACCCATCTCCTCTCAGTTTGCCAGTGACTTGTTCCAACTGAATCAAACCATAAATATGATTGTCCTGAACCATAATTACCTTCAGCATGGAAATGAAAGAAGTTAGTCCATGACTGAGTGCTCAGAAATAAAAGGGGGCTTCACCTCTTTGAAGTTCTTTGCTTTTACAGACATTCTTTTACACACTGAAATGTTTTGCTGCTCCTTCCCATGAGCTTATCACAATCAATGAGAAGACAGTAGTGCCCAGTGTTCACAGAGGGAGGAAAGAGGAAATGTACAAAAATATCCATGGAATCTCTCTTGTTAAATTAGACTGACTTGATGGAATTTGGCATTTGATATCCATGCAGCGTGGAAATCATGCACAATTACAACCAAGTATGTCATTTTTGCAACATTAAAAGCTGCTTGAATTTGAGCCTTTCAAAAGAAGAACCTGAGTCTAAACATTTCTGCACAGCTGGATAATGTGCCTGTAGATAGGTCTAACACCTCCATACTGTGAATACATCCACAGAACTGGTTTGTTCATTCCTAAAAAGCCTGACCTTGAAAAGAGGGGTGAGATCTCAGGGAAAAAAAATTAAATCCTTAAGACCTTGATTGAAAGTAGAGAGCTGGGAATTGGCCCACCAACTATTTGTCTAAAACAGATCCCTGCGGTCAAAGTCTACATTTGGTACTTGTCTGTGTCCTCCTCTGAGAGTCTGATCTAGAACAGATTAGGCTGATCCTCAATAGCACCAGACAAACTTTGATCAAAGTCAGTACATCTGAATTTACAAAAAATTCATTCAGAATTAAACTCTAAATTTGATTTAGCAAGAGGTAGAGTGTGAATTTTAAGCAGAAGAACAGGGCACTGACACACACCTGCTTGTCTTCAAAACCTTTGCAGAAAGGAAAACATTAAGAAAAGCAGTATAAGGAGTCACTGTCAGAGCATCCTGCTCTTTACTACTGCTGCTGTTGTGGCTACAGCTGCTCCTCCACCATCCACAAAGGCAGTGCCCATGGGTGTCTTTAATTCCCCTTGTAAAAAAACACTTTGCACAATTCAGTCCTCCAAAAGGGACAAATCAGGCTCCTGCTGGTTTCAGCATCTCCTTAAATCCCACCCTTTGCCCGACAGAGCCTGTATCTGCATCACCAGCCAACCTGCAGGGATTGGACAGGGCCTGCTCCCAAATTTGTTTTGGTTTTTTGCTTATAGAGCTCTATACAGACAACAGAGTATCTCTGTGCCTCCCATTCAGCCCTCTGGTGCCAAACTCCCAGCACTTACCAGCAGCAATGAATGCCACATGCATGACAGGAACACAGGCACTTGGCCTAAATGAAGCAGTGTTTTTTATTAACATTATACTGGCACCAAAAACCACAAACTACAGCAAGAACAAAAGGCAATGTCAAAAGGACAGTGTTGAGTGTATAAAAAAAAAAAAAAATTAGGATGGCACAATCAAGCTTCCTACTATTGCATGAAGTTAATCTGCTCATGTAACATGCATGTTTTGGGTTTTTCCTGGAGCTGAACAGTTGGGATATTGCTGCCACTGAAGACAGGTACATCCTTTTGATAGCTAGAAAGAAAAAATATGTATTGAAAGAGATCCCATAGATAGCACATTGCTTTCTCTTTAGGGCAATACAGATGTGTTTTGCTTATGTTTTTCAACTGTCAAGAGCAGTGAGCCCCAAAAGGTATCAAAAACCAGATTAAAGTATCAGCTTCAGATTCACGGATCTTAGGATGCAACTGGAAATACCTGCACAAGCAGCTGTGTCAGGTAAACTGAACCCACAACTCTTCTAGCAACACTTCTTCCACCTGCCCACTTCTCCTTTCCTGTGGCACAATTTTTTCAGTCTAGGTCTTCAATTTGGTCAGCAACTTGTAAAGGAATTTGTGCTCTGGTGTCCAAGGGACTACAGAGCAGCCATTTCTAAGCAGTGACCTACCATGTGGTTGCCCATCACTGTTGGGAACAGGATTCATGAGCCAAAGGCATGAAATCAGTCTTCCAGAGCAAAGCTGCAGCAGGTGTGCAGGCTCAGCTGTACTGCACATCACTCCTGGTTCAGGCCAGAGCCAGACATGACAGCAACCCCACTGAAACCACCAAGGGAACAGCCTTTCCTCAAGTGCAAGAAAACTCTACAGTTTTCTAGTGCTTCCTGTGCTGGAGGAGGTGATTAGAAACAACACGCCACCCTAGACAAATCCATCTTCTTATTTTGCTTCAAGATCAACAATTTCTCTTCTTCCTTTTTGATTTCTCAGATTAGCCACTTGTGTTCAGTGAGGCAGGTATCAAGCTCAGGTATCTTGAGCCAGGCCTGAGACAAGACTCCTGCTGGTGCTCCAGGAAAATTCTTTTGGGGACAGCTCTACCCCACTAACATGTCAGCACCTCAAGAGCAAAGCACTTTTCTCCCATAACTGCTCTACCAACGTGCCAGGTCATCTGAACACCAGGCTGTGTTGTGTGCAGTAGATAAATCAGCTGTTACCCCCAGTCCAGCTCAGAGATCCCCAGGATGAGCCACATAAGACCCAGTTCAGTGAAAACAAAGCCTTGGAAAAAACTTTCTGCCTGGGTACTCAAAGTGTTAATCAGCCTGAAAAACAAACCCCAAAGCCTGTGTGTTAATTTGCTATTTAAATTGAAAACTTTTTATTCCATGTCTGCCATGTCTGGCACAAGGCTGTCCTGGGCGTTACTACAATAAAAAATAATTTGGAAAATAATCCTATTGTTCCAGTCACACCCATGGGAGTTTCATGTGTAGGGAAGTAGGAACATCAGAACTGAGATCTGTTCTGTCATCAGAGAGCTGAGTTTGCCCTTTACAACAGCCGGTTTTGATCCAAGGGCATATGAGTGCAAGATCAGAAGCTGAGCTAAGGCAGAAGGATCTATCAATAGCTTTAACAACTTGCACAGGTTAAAACTCCTAAAAACCACCATTAGTGTAGCACACTAGCAATGGCCTTTACAAACACATGTCCACATTCATGGGTGGTTAGTTTATCACATCTTTCTCTTCCTTGCCTCCCTCTCAGGCCAGCCCTTCCCAGTGCCCATGTAAATGAAGTGAATTGCTCTAAAACACCTCCTGGTTGCTAATGACCAGCCCTTCCAAAGAGCCTCCTCTAAGCAGAGACCTCATTGAAACATCCCTGCAACTACAGCAGGGCTTGGATGAGGCAGTTCCAGGCACAACAATCTGCTGTACCAGCAGCCTCCTTTTCCCCTTCCTCCAGACTCCCACTCTTAGACTCTCCTGACTGCACCCATCCAATGCCATAAAAAATAACTCCAGAGCTTTGCTGTAGCTCAGCTCTTTGCACCCAGGAGTCTCAAACCCCTGCTAGTGAGAACCTCGTGTTGCCTCATCAAGTTTTAAACTCACTCTTCAGCAGATGGTGTGTTTTAATCACACAGAACCCACTGCACTTTGATATCTATCTATCTGTCTGTCTCCACACAGACTGTAAAGAGACAGCAAGAAACTAAGTGCTCTACCTATTTTCAATGTAAAAGGTTTGTTCTGTTTTTAACACAACTTCCTAAGCTTTCACTGGTTCTGGAAGCAGTCGCTTCCTCATTTCTAGCCAAGAACAATTATTTGTATTCTCCTTTTAAACCCTGCTGCAACCCAGTTTGTTCATTAGGAATAAAAAGAGCTTAAAAAAAAGAAAGCCTTTCTCTTGTGAATGGGAACACTAACACCTTTCTCTGTTATTAAAAAATTCTTGAGCAATCTATGAAACTGCTTTACTGCCTCAGTGCTTTGGAAGCCTCTGTTTGGAAGGGAGGAGATCTACATTTCGGTATCCAGGTGGAAAAAGGGGTTGATTTGGCCAAGTAATAACAGCTGAAGAAAAACCCCTCCATAGCCTGTGCATGCACAGTAGATTCCTTAGGAATGATAACACCGCCTTGAAACATTCCCGAGTACACACGTGGGAAACTGGATGGGGAGAGAGCAGCACTGAGCAAGAGAGGGGACAGCAGGAGGTCTGAAGGGGAGATACAGGCATTTGGTAAGAAAAATTCCTGCCCTGTTCTTTGCAGAATTGTACAGCAAATTCCACTAGATGGGGGTTTGCAGGGTTTCTTTGGGGGTGGTTTAAGTGAAAAGTTGCCTGCCAATGCAAAAGGACAGAGCAACCTAACTGCTCCACCATGGCAAAGTGCAAAACTCCACAACATAAAACATTTTAACCACAAATTGGTGAGAGTGCAAACTGATGCCCACAAGTGAACCAAATTCCTAAAGCAAATGCTTCACTGGCATCCCTCATTTCTGCTGGGAATGGGAATGTCTGGAGTTACTGGTGAGAGAGTCTCAGTCTGTGTGTGCAAAGGAGTGGCTGACACTGAATACATTGAACACATAATACTGACAAAAGCTTGGGGCAAATTCAAGGCGAAGCCATTAAAGAGAGATTAACTTTTTTTTCCTCTTCTTCTATTTACAAACATTTCTTCCATCAGAGAATGAAGTGCGACACAAATAGCATGCAAGATAAAAGTTTGATTAAAACAAGCAGTTATGACCTGAATTTTATCAATGGGTGACAGTTATTCTGTATTTCTGGTACCTTTTTTGTAGTTTGGGAAGAACATCTCACTGTTGCTTTACTGGCTGAGGGCAAACCAGCAAACCTGTGAGTGACACACAGCAACAATCTGTGTTTATTATTGCACTAAGTATTTACACAAACAGCCTTCACACACCACAGCTCAAACTTGTTTGTGGTTTTTCCTCCCTTATATAAACATACATGAGAGTTTTCCCATACACCTTTCACTACAGTCTGGAGAATTTTTTCCACAGCAAAGGATTTTTGTCTCAGCAAAGGATAGTGCCAGATTGAGCAACCCTGGAAGCAAAGCCAGCAGCTGCCATTGCCACAGCACTCACTTGAGCCATTTCTAAAGGGGGATATATGAACACTGCAGTGCTGAACATCACATTAAATGGCTGTGACAGACTCACTTCACAGCAGGAAAAGAAAGGTTTGAGTTTCACTTGAAACCACTGTCATTCACAAATCAAAAAGGTTGGTAGAACCTCAGAGTACAGAATGACAGAACAACTCTGGAACTGGCTCCCCTTGTTGGAGGTATGTCCATGGGAACAGCCTGTTCACCTATCCAGCTGTTACTGGCAACATCTAAGCCACAAGCCCATGGGAAGTGTGTGATTCCAGTCAAATACCTGTATAGGGTTTGGTGCTGGTATTTGTGGTGGTGTTTTTTGGCTGGTTGGCTAAAAAAATCCAACCAAACAACTACCCCAAACCACCCCCAAACATCAGAGCTCATGGAGGTGCCCTGAAAGTCAACCTTGCTTCCACAGGGATGCTGAGATCCAATCCGTCACCCAGACAGAGGCAGCACAAGATGACTCCTCAGCCAGGACACCAGCTGAAATGTCCAACATAAATCAACCCAGATTCTAGCTGCATTCAATTCAACAGACAAGCTGGGATGATTCCGATAATTTCCACATTCCCACTTTTCTCCTCCTTCTTCCCAGCCACTGTAGAGACACATAACTTCACCCTAACCTTCCTAAAAGTTATGCAGCAACTTCTCCAAGTGGTACCTGGGAGCTGAAAGTTTACCTTCAGCAAAATTCCACAGTCATTTGCAGAAGCTACTTTGAAAACCTTCTAGTTCAGACGCCAAGAACCACTTGGCAAGGTCTGACAGACATAATTAGAGAGCTTGATTGTTTCAAAGGACATTACCCAAGAAAATTAGTATGTTGCTGAGATTCTTGAAATAAATTTACAATGGGTTTGGTTGCAGAGGTCTTGCAAAGGTTTTAGCAGACTTTTAATTACAGTATCAGGCCTCAAGTATTTTTCTAGTGCTTGGCAATTTGAGATCCTATTATTTCTGCTTGCAATGCACACTCATTCAAAGCTTATCCACAGGCCGACAGCCTAAGAATTCCTACCACTCTGTAATCCAAAATTTTTGTATCATTTGTGATATACATTAGTGACTTCCAGTAACAGCTGCCCCAGAGACAGCATTTTACTGTGTGATAGTTTAAACCCTTTGGCTCGCTGCTGTATCCTGAAATACACTGCAGGGAGGCTACAGCTTTTGCTGCAGGTTATGCTGATTTACAGCAGCATTAAGCCAAGCACTGCAACATCCTACAGAGCCAATTTGCCTTTTTGCTCTCTGCTGTAGCTCAGATAGGAACAGGGGAGGTTTTCAGCATCACAGCCCAGAGCTGCCTTTGCTCCAAGGCTGGTGCTCTTGGATCCCACTGCCACGGGGTTTGTGTCCTGAGCACAAAGCAGCAGTCAGTGCTGCTTCTAAAGGTATGTCCACATCCAGGCTCCCAAAAACCACCCTGGGGACAGGAAAGCCCCTCAGCCTGTGCCATCACCCAATCCTCTGCTACTGGTCAGTCCAGTTTGCCTTGCTCAGTACCTCCCTCTCCCACCCCTCAGCATCCCCTCCACACTAATCCTTCTGTGCAGAGCTCAGGTAAAGGCTGACCAATTTCAGTCATTCAGACTCGGAGAGGTGCAGTAAACAGGGAGCACAATGACCTCTATTCTGTAAGAGTGGAAGTTTATACAAGAGCCAAGAATTATCATTCACAGATTTATTATAAACTTCGGCATAAATTCATATACAATACTTTGGATTTTGTAGCTTTCCCTCTAAGATATAACCACACCCTCGTGAAATACTCCCCAGAGCCTTCCTTTACATAAAGGGAAGTATTACTATTCCCATTTTATTTAGGGGAAAGAAAGAGAGAGAGAACTTGCAAGTCTCAGTTCCCAGACTCCGTGCTGCTCTATAGAATATATATTGAGCATTTAAGGAAACAGTCTTTGTCTTGGGAAAGAGGGTGGAAAACAAAGCCTTATGAATCAGCCAGCTAATAATTAAAAGCAACTAAATCCAGATCACTTTAAGCTGCATATGAGAATCTGAACTTCTCAGATGCTGAATTCCTCTGCCGACCAGAAAAGCCAGGGTCACTTGCCCAGCTGGTCACTATTGTTCTGTCCAATAAAGTTCTGGCAGGAATGCATGTTTAACAAAATACAGAGATTAGGCATAGCAAAGAATGCAGCTCCCCCCTCAGTGTTTAGGTTAGCAGGGTTTGCCATGTTGAAATACTGAAGCTTAAGCATATCAGATTTTCTCTGTCCTGTACTGCTGGTGCCAGTGACAGACACAAGCTGACAGCTCGGTTCTCAGGGGCACTGCCATTTTAGCTCTAAGTTTATTAGAAGCTGCATTTAAAAGTTCACCTCAAATCTACAGTGACCAGTAATTAAATCAGTGTTTTCTTGGAGATGTAGAATCACGATTAAGAAAAGCTCTCTGTACCTCCCCACATACCAGAAACTTTAGAAGGGCAATTTAAACCAAACCAGAGACTGGAGGGACCAGATTTTGAGAACCTTGCAACAAGGTAGCTCATCTTTAAGTGTTTTAGGATAGTCTAAATTTCCAAAAGGAATCTTAGCACCCAGTGACTAAATACAGCATCAGAATGACAATGACCTTCCTAACATCTGCCACAGCCTGGTTCTGTCTAGCTCTCTGTCAAGAGCCCTTTAGCTCAATTTACAACAAGGGACAACACAAGACTACAGCAAGACACAAATGTCACAAGAACAAATCATACAGATGATCTGACAGAGACCATCAGAGATCTTGCAGGAACACAGCCTTTTACTTTTTTAAGCCAGTGCTATGCACAAAGCAGCTCTGATACCTCAACTGGGCCAAGAATTTCTCAGCTCAAAGAAAAATTATATTAAATGGACAGATATTTGAGACTCCTAAGTAGATTTGCAATGGATATAGTCCTTGGAGAACTGCGTACAAGGAGGTTATAAATAGCCTGGATTTACCTCAAAGTTGGTGGGTTATATTCAGAGATACCAAGGATTCCTAAGTTCCCCCGCAGGGGTACAGTAGCTCATGCTGAGTGAAGTTGTGGTTCACAGGTAGGAAGCATCTAAGATCCTGTTACCATGGCAATCTCTCCTCTCTTTCTCCTTCCACAGAAAGCTGAAATATAATTTTCTGTCAGAGGCACACAGTAAATCCAGAATGGGTACAGCTGAGATACAGACTAGCTGATCTAGGTGTTTCTTCTAGGACAGCCTTTTTGACTCATCCTAGCACAGCAACAGAAACCTTATTTTAGCTGGTATCACTTTCACTGCCACTGAAAATGCAAACACTCAATATTTGAACAAGGTAAGTGATGAGACAAGCGGCCAGATAGCCCACATTGAGCAAGGTTGCAGAAACCAGACAGGTTCTGGGGAAGCACAAGACAGAGTCAGGCAAGAAGAAAGCCAGGAAGCCAAGCAACCCAAGGCAGGAACAAGAGAAGCAGCCTCGGATGAAAAAGTCTTTTTCTTTAGGGAAAACACAGGCAGAATCTCCCTCGGGTTGAAGTGTTAAATTCATGTGGGGAGAGCTGTCACCCATTGCTGCCTCAAACAAGGATTTGAAAGAGCTCCCTGTGCTCCGCTGTGTTTACAGCAATAATGAGAGCCCGGAGGAAGGGGTTAGAAACATCTGAGTTTAATAAGGGCTAAGCAGCACAGAGCAAAAAAGAAATGTCTGCCCTTCCGTTCAGGGCTACCACACCCCAGCAAGCACCGCCACCGCGGGCCAACAGGAGCCCAGCACAGAGACGTTATGTCATCCAGCCAGCAGCCCATCTGCCCCCAGCCCTTCCCCAGGAGCAGCAGCTCACACCAAGCTGAGAGCTCCCAGCACCACGCTCCTGAACAACTAAGCAAAGTCCTGTAGGGAAAAAGCAGATGTTGATTGACCCCGGGCACAAAACGAGCCAAGGGCAAGAAGGGAAGTTTTTGTGTAGCGCCTTAACTGAGCAGCTCCATCTCACAAGGTCATCCCAACAGGGCAAGAGGAGTATTTAGCTCGTTTAGCACCTATGCAGCTGCCTTTTCTTAGTCTGAAACAGCTCTAACATCCAACATGTACAGGGTGAGGGGCATCCTGTTCCCATTTCTCACACAGAAGACCAAGAGCCTTAATGCTCAGGGCTTGCAACCAAATTTGCTGTGCTCCCCTCCTCATAGCCCACCCCCAAAACTGTCCTTGCATGAAACAGGCATCTTTCATGAAACACCTTGTCCTGTGCTACCCTTATAAGGCACACTCTTTCCATGTCCTTGGTCTTTTCATTCCATTAAAGTGGAAATCAGGAATCAAGAGTCTTATCCATCTGCAGAGACAAACACACCTCCTCTCCAGAGTGCACATACACACAAAGAAGAGATGGAGGGACATCCAGAAGAAACAGAACTGAACCTGTTCTTAACTCTACAGATTCAATGTAACTTGGTTACACAACCACATCCAGGGAATACTCCCCTGCCTCATGATTTCACTGCGCTGGCATTTCTGAGATGCTCTGAGCAAACACATGCCTGTATCCAGCACAAATGCTGCAAAGAATATCACTTCCACCCAGTTCCTAGGGGCAGAAAAAGTGGAATTGATTAAAAAGACATCTGACTACATAACCTGATGTCAATATTGGACATGAATTGGTCCCTTCTATGCAGTGGTACCTCACATTTAGCTTTAATGTTTTGACAGATGGTTTGTTTGCTCAGCACAAAGGCAGGTGGCTGGATAAGAACAGCCTTACTCAGCTCAGGGAGGATGGACAGGAGACACAAAGCAAACCACAGAGGTAAAGGGAAGAGTCCTAAATAGGAGAATCTTACAGATACCATCTCTTCTCAGTTTCAAAATTAACTATTATGATTCTGAGTGGCAGATTCTCTTTTCCAGATAAACTACATCGATATGGAAGAGGAGACAGACCTGTTCCAAACACGAAACATTTTGAAGCTGCCTTCAGCTTTTGTCTCAGAGGGTTCTTTCTTTGCCAGAAATATAATTTCCCAGCTTTAGAAGTGGAAAAGGAGTCTGAAATCTGACATAGCTTCCTATTTGTTGGTCCTCCCCAAAAGATTCAATTGTTTTCAAACAGTGAGGCCTAAACATTACAGGCAATGCTTCCACCCAAGCATACTCTTCACTTACACATCTGTTCAATTCCAAGAGGGGGAAGATACGACTTGTCAAAACCAGCCAAAGCACCTACATCATGTAATAAATTACACCTAAACAAACAATCATTTCTCCAAAAAAAGGAGGCAAAGAACAAAACCAACATGGAACAATATCACAGTTCCTACTCCTGCTGGTTTCTGCAGCATTAAGGACTCTAATTCACATGAGTGCTACACTGTGCCTATTTACACTAAGCAAGAGATTTAGTATTATTCAACTATATAAAAAGCTGAAAAATGTAGGACAGTGACCACATTAGTAGCATCAGCCTTTTTTCCAATTTGCAGCTGTTATCCTCAACAGAATCTTTGTGATATCTAAGTTGGCACAGGCTGGCTGTATGATCAAAGATTCAAAATAAACATTATGCCTCAGTGGAAGTAAATTTAAGCTCTGTCTAGATCTGCCTAATTAAAATTGAGTCGAGAGCTTTGTGCATATTTCAGAAATGCAGTTGGATGAATTTTTGTATTATCCTACAGGAAAGGCATCTATGCTTTATAAATCAGTAACATTTCCAGACATGCTGGAGGTCTGATGCAGGAAAGAGTCCATTACCCTGACCCAGAAGACCTAAAGCACTCCATGCTTTCAGTTCCTAATCCTTATCTGAAAGTCATTCTTCATTTTCTCCCCTTTATCAAGTAATTTTTCCCCCTTTATCAAGACACAGCCCAACGAAACAAGGATGTGAGTAAATATTCTATGATCCCAGTGTCACAGAACCACTCCCCAAGCAAAGCTGTGACATTTCTAACCTGACCTGTTTCCACCAGCACTTTAGCACCCTAAGAAGTTCAACTTTGAGAAAACTAAAAAATGAGGATTATTGAAAGAAACATTTGTTAATTTATCCAAGGGGAGCACAAGTTCACTGGCACCCATTGTTTTGCCTTTCTGCTCCCTTTGTTTTTTCCCCTGGAGCAGGTAAATGAAACCTACCTAAGAGGAAATTATTCACACAAGCAGCTGGACAGGCAGGACAGTAGATTTCCTACAGGAATACAACTTACTGCAGTAGCTACAATCACACCTGGTATTTCAAAGCCATTCCAGTGTCACCAGACCCTTAGACTTCCATTGGCTCCACTGCTAATTGCATTGCAAAGTTACAGCCCTGAACCCCACGAGTCAGATGAAGATCATATGGCTGCAGAGTCCAGGGAACAAACACCAGATAGTTCCAGGGTCTGGTGATGAGCTCAAGACCTTCTGACCTCTTGGTTACCTGGGTCGGGCACTTCAAAGCAGAATTAGAGCAGAGGACTCAGCGTGACACAAATCCCAGTTTGTCTGCTTGACATCCTCACAGTCCATAGCAAACCAGGGACCTCAGGCAATGAGCAGACAATTAGGTGATGGAGAAAATGACTCAGAGAGCAAGATCCTGTCACTAAAAGGAGAGAGAACCACATTTGGCCAATATGTATAGTTTTATAGTCCACACCCACTTAAGAGTCACGAGAGGTTCAGAATTCGAGGCTGAAATAAGGTTCAAGTCATCTTTCTCTAGTGAGGAGAGAATTAATAAAAATCCATCAGGAAAACTCCAGATACACATTCTGAAAGCATTCTGACAGACTGCATAAATAGGGATACTTATTCATAGATGACCTTTTAATACCAGGAATAGGCTTCTATCACATAAAGAGACCCACAGTCACTTAAAAGAATTAAAACCTCACCTAAGAGGCTGGAGGTTGCTACATTACAGCTCAGTTGTGCTGGGGAGGGTCATTTCCAGCCCAGCACAGATGGAGCTGTAGGGCCAGGCACAACACAGACAGTTATTCTGGACAGAACATATCTACCTACAAGAGGTCCACACAGACATCTTGATCTTGAGAGCCTGACATTCAAATGACCTGTTAGGAAACTGGTAGCCTCAAGGAATAATTGACAACATATTTCAAGCACCAACACTTTGGGTTTCTCAGGGAAGCGAGACAAGCTGCAGTACTGGAAAGCTGATGTCTGTTTCAATATCATTCCCACATCAAAGCAGCTCACAGAGCACGTTTAACTATCCCATGAAACCCATGGCAAAGTGATTTGCCCCCCGGTATGGAGTAAACCATTGGTAGAGGAGCAACTGGAGCCCAGGTGTCACTCTCCTGAAATGGCTAAAGGTCACCTGGCCTTCCATGTCAAAGCCTCTGCCTCTGACAACCAAATATTGCACTTATAGCTATCAATATTATTTTCCTCACCATATCCATCCTCAAGAAACATCACTGCTGTAGGAAGCACTTGGAATTACTGTGACCAAATGTGCAATTACCAGTAGAATGTGGACAAGAATACCTATTTGCACAGTCCTGTTATTTGTAACATCATTGTTCTAATGTTCATTAACAGGAAGATGTTTCTAGGCTGAAGAGTGTTTTGAAGACTCAACTGCCACAGCCAGACTTGCATCCACCCCAGAGGGTTTTTGTGATGGTACTGTAATGATCCCTGTAAAAAAAAAATGTCATCCTACATTGCTTCTGGGTTCATGTTTTGGTATTTTCTTTCAGCCACCTCCCCTTCTCATCCAAAGAGGTTTCCAGTCTAAGCCCTGCACCTAATTCTCAGAAGTCTGACTCCCACAATGAAGTCCACAAGGACTCAATGCATGACTAATTAGAAAGCACAGGAAAATAGAATGAGGAGTTGGGAGAACACCAACCCCAAAGACAACTAACACAGAGGCAGGCATTCCTTGACAGCTGAGCTACTTCCAGCATGGGAACAAGCTTCCCTTAACTCAGTTAGCAAAGCTTCTCAAAGCTTGGAGGACGATTTCTCCTTGGCAGGCAGCCCCTCCATTCTTATGCTTCCAGTAAGGCCACTTCCCATTCATCGCCTTAACACAGCAGCAAGTTCAAAATGCATGCACTGAATGGGAATTCCAAGCTAAATTGTGAGGCTGTTGCAGTCCATACAATGCCAACAGACACTGCTGCCTGGATTTCAGTCACTAGCACTTGCATTTCAGAAGTTCAATTCAAGCATATGCAAAGACAGACTGCAAGTGTCTTTGCTCTAATAACCCAGACCTGTCAACTGAAGCCAACCAGAAGCTAGAATATTTATTAAAAAAAAAATAAAGAAAGGAAACAAAGAATACATCATTCCTCCAGAACAAGTATTTCATGGCTTCACTTTGAAGAATGTGAATAATCGTATTTTTTCCTCCAAATTTCCCTTCACCACCACCCCAAGCATTTTACAGTGCTCAGGGCCTTATTTTTCTGGCAGAAAACATGGTCAGCAGTCCTCAGAGCCCCAGGAGCCCATCCCTGAGCCAGCCTGCATCCTAGATACCAAGGGCTGTATCAGCACAAAGGACTCCAGAAACTTCTCCCCTTGGAGAAATACAATTCTTACGATAAGTTAATTTTTAGAAAATTGATAGCAGATTCCCAAACAGCTCAATCACTTGTTGATCAAGGACAGGAAAAGACAACTGCAGAAACATGGTGTGTCCTGCAACAAGGAAACCAGTCAAATGTACAGCATCACATCAATATGTGCTGCAATGTACCTACACCTGGAGCTGCAGCACGAACTTTCAAGGCTCTCTCCCTGCTTATTTTTGACTCAGAAAAGTGCCAGAAGTCACTGGACAAAGCACACACTGGGAAGGTTCAGAAGAGAAAGTGAGAATGGTCATAGAGTGCCATTAACAGCAATCACCTTCCCACTATCTTGTCTTCTCTACAGCCTCTCCAGGGCAGAGGCCAGGAAGCTTTGCTGTGATGGTGCTGCTGTTGCTTCATGTAATTCAGGTACTACCAAGATCCCCTGTTTCAATGGCAAAAGGGACACTGAAGAACATAAAAACCCATCTGTACCAGTCTGACTCAGTCCTTGAAAAAAGACTTTGCACCCGTAGAGATCAAGGTCAGGCTCAGAGCAAAAAAGCCTCACTCCTATCATGGACCATATTAAATCCAGAAAAGTTCCAACTATCCCAACCTGAAGCTGCACCCAGCAGGAGACTTCCCTCAAAAGTCCAACACTGTGGCTGGGGAAAGTTTTCCCACACAGATTTTCCCATCAGAAAGTGAAGCTGTTAGACATTTGCCAACAACAAAACTTCACCACTCAAGGGGAAATTAAAACATACAAAGATTGTTTCAACGTGTGATATTTGACTGAGCACTTGAATTTCTCTTACACAACACCCACTGGTGATTTTTTCCTCCCTTCAATTTTTTACTTCCCCCTCTGCATTAAACTAGAATGGGAGATTCTCCCAGGGCAAGGTTCCATCGGACATAAAAACCTAAATTTAAAAATCTACCAGCTTTCCCCAACATCATTGTTTAAATCAGGTTTATGTGGTTTTACACAACACTTTATAGACTTGGAGAGAGACAAGTTCCCCTGACAAAGCATCAGCTATCCAAACCACTGAGGCATGGGAAAACTGTGCAAGAGTGAGAACTGGGGAAGGTCTTTGGTGAGCAGAGACCCCAGTCATGTAAGCGTGGTAGCTCTGAACAAAGATCTGCAGGCTAATAGATATGTAAGACACATGACATGTGGTTCTCATTGCAGCTCATGCTTTGGGAAGGGGGTACCTTGGAAGAGATCCAGCTGGGATAGGTTTATCCCATTACTCTCCTATAATTTTCTGCCTTTGTCAAAGGCAGAAAACCCTTTGACAGTTGCTGTAGTTTAACATCACACCCCCTGCAGCCCCAGGCCTGTCTGACAGCGCAGCGGCCAAAGCCACCTCCCCCCGGGGGGAAATCCGCACCATATGCGAGCCCCAAGCAAGGCACGGGGCTGGTGCCCAGCCCTGCACCTCAGACACGCAAATCCACGGTGTCCTTGCCTTTTCCCAGTCCCCAGCCCAAATAAGCGGGGCTAACAGAATCCCTCCTCCACAGCAGCACAACTCATGCGAACTAAGTATTAGCATGGAAGGAGGGAAAGAGGTAGAGACAGGATGGACGAGCCCTGAATACTAAATCTCAAGTCCCCATTTAAGGGAATGACAGGAAAGAAAAAAAGAAAGAAAGAAAAAAGTGAAATTCAAGAACAACTGGAATCAGGTTAAGCCACTCTCTTGCTTTATACAGTGCAGCTCATTCATCTGAACAGCTGTTTCACCTCTAGAGAAATACCCAGAGAAAACAGAGGGGAGGGGGAGAAGCCTAAATTGTTTGCTCTACTGAAGCAGTAAGATACAGTAAATCAAACCTGATTTATATTAAGCTTATAAGAAATTGGGTTGCGGAGGGGGGAGAGGAGAAAAGTGGGAGGTTTGGTTTTAAACAGCTACTTGGAAAGTTGCAGCTCTTGAAGGAGATCTGTAATTAAGGGCTTTCCTTTGTTGAGCTGAACAAGTTTCCCCTCGCAGCCGAGGGCTATAACAGTTCCCTCTGCCGGCATCCCCGGTGTCCCTGCTCAGGAGGTTTTCCTGCTCCGGCTGCGCACCGACGCGCAGCCCCGGCAAAGCCCCTTCCCCTCCCCGACGGGCTGGGCGCGGCAGGGGGAGACTTTAGGGTGTCATTTAGCCAAGCTCAGCCTCGATTCCCCAGCCGCTCCCTGTCCCAGGAGGCGGCCACCGCTGCGGGCAGGTAGGGAGCGTCCCGCACGCCACTGAGGATGCGGGCAGCCCGGCTGGCCGAGGGGGCAGCAGCCCAGCACGCCCCTGCACGCTCCGAGGGACCGCTGTCCGCGGCTTTGCCGTGCCCGTTTGTCCCCCCGGAGCCACCGGCGGAGGCGGACCCGGTCTTACTCACCGGCGACTGGCGAAGCCGCTGCCCGGCGAGCCGGAGCTCTGCTCTGGGTAGTTGTGCTGCAGGGTTGATGCTGGGAATTGATAGAGGAAGCCAGTGCCCAGCGCGCATCCATGCAGGCAGCAGCACCAGGACAAGAAAAGAGCGAGCTGCATTTTTGCAAGAACGGGGTTTTCCTACCGCCTCCTCCTTTCCCTCTCACAGCGCACGGCAGGCGCGGGGCCACACCGCGCTCCCCCGGCCGGGGTCACGGCGGGATCCCACGGCACGGAGGAGCCCCGGGAGCGGGGAGCGCGGGGGTGCCCGGCACACGGGGACGGCTGCTCCGGCTGCCAGAGGGAAGCCCCGACCCTCGGCAAGCCGAGCCCCGGCGGCGGCGGCTGCTGCCCGCGCAGGGGGTCCGGGGCCAGCGCGGCTCGATGCTCCCAGGGCGCACACTCAGCCCCGGATGCCTTTTCAAATTTGGCGAGGTTGGCCCGACTCCGTCAAAGGGGGCGTGGGGTTTCGGCGTTAACCCTTGCCGGGCCTGGCGGCAGACCCCGCTGCGGAGGGGTTCCGTCGGGGCCCGGCCCGGGGCAGAGGAGCCGCGCTCCCGCAGGACGCGGAACGCGCGGGGCTGCGCCTCGGCCCGGGTACTGCCGGCAGCACCCCGCGGGCACGGAGCGCCCGGTGACCCCCAGTCCCCGCCCGAACAAGGCATCACCGACACACGGCAGAGGTCCAAGTGTCTCCCCAGTTAACCGAGGGCCAGGTCGAAGGGAACGCACTGCTCGGTGGTGCAGCCCAAATACCCCAAAGCCGGTGCCTGCTGCCGCGTTCACAGGTAACTTCTGCTGCAGAAGTTACACAGATAAAATAGGAAATAAATAATTTTAAGACACTTCATTCACAAGGTCACCAGTGAGAAAGTGATCTCTGCTTTCACCATGTGCATCCTGCTCATTCTGGCATCGTTCAGATGCGGACATGGGTTAGTGGTGAACATGACCGACCTTTTCCAACCTTCATGATTCTATGATTCACACACAAACACTCCCTTTGCCACCACTTCCCACAGGCCCCCTTGGTTTATCACCCAGGATAGCCCTGAGCTTCAAGAATTACACAGTCGACCCCAGGGAGGAGGAACATTTTTGCAGTTGTAGAGGAATGTGGGTGTTTCCCAATGGTAACCCCAAGAAGGAAGGGAGCAGCCAGGCTCCCTCTCTGTACAGCAGCTGAATCTGTGTTTAAAACCCTTGTACATCCCCCATTTGGCAACAGTGTCACAACCCCACTTTGCTGGCTCAGTGTCCCCTTCCCAGCTCCAGAGGAACCTGGGCTGTTGGCAGCTCACTGACTGGGCAAGCAAGTTCTCTGCACCAAACACCTCAAGGAGGGATTTAATTTTTAAGATGACACAACTGTCTTTCTAAATTTTTTTACCCTCAGATCCTGGAAGCTCTCAATGCCCCCCCTGCACCTTCACTGTTTGTGCAGTCAGCCAAAGACAGCCCTGATGTACCACTGAAAACAGGTCTCTTGCTGGGTTATTCAAGGGGCCCAGGGCCTCCCCGTGAGGCTCTGCAAAGGCAGAGACCCTCTTCCCTCGAGGGTAATAGAATCCCTGCAAGATGCTGCAGCTGAAAAATGTTCCCTACAAGACACTGGGAAAATCCAGTATCTTGTATCTGGCATTTGGCCCCAGCCACAGGTGAGCAGCTGCCCCTTCCCCCACGGTGCCCACCTCCAGAGCCTGCACACAGAGATAAATAGCCCCTGGCTGGAGCCTGTAACCAGACAAGTTTAGACTGCAAATGAGGCACCAGGTTTTTAAACAGCCGCTGTCATTAATCACTGAAGCAAATCACACAAGGAGGCAGAGATGCAGTTTGCACTGCAGCTCAGCACAGCCTCCCCAGGCTGCCCAGAGCTGGGGCAGGCAGTGGATCAGCACTCTGAGCCCAAAGGGACTTAAAAGTTCTGTTCCAGCAACACTGGACTGCCAAGCCCACTCAGAAACAGACACTATTTATTTACAAAAAGCCATCAGTGCCAGAAGGTGGGACATAACAGGCCCCTCTGTCCCCAGCCCTCGCTCAGCCTGAGCACTCTTCCCTTTATACTTCCCTCACCTCCAGCAAGGGGATCATTTTTCCTTCCCTTCTCTCACCCCCAAGAAAGCACCCAGCTCCCAGAAATTCACCCTAGAATGTTCACCCATTCAGACATGCTGCTCAGTCAGTCCTCAGGAAACCTCTGCTCAGCCTGACAGGGCAGCAAAAGAGGAGACTTACTCTCTGCTGCTCTGTCTAAGCTGGTCTACAAACCACTCCAAATTCAGCCTTCACCTAGGAAAGGAGTCAGGAACAGCAAAACACTGAGCAGTTCTCTAAGACCTCCTTTCCCTGAATCTGGGTGCTCATCCTCAGCTCCCTGTGCACACAGTGGTGCAGCTGGACCTCCACCCCAGCAGTTTGTTGCAGCACCAGACTGAGTGTTGAGGGCAGGGTTCAGCCTTTTGTCCCAACCACATCTCCCTCACCTGACAGGCTCAGATAGATTTACCAATATTTAACAACACTGAACAGCACCAGTGGCTTTCTGACCCATTCTCCTGGCCTGGGTTAGACCCTCCAGAAGCTCTTCATAATCTTCAAGTTTTAACTCTCCAAAAGCATTTTATTTTCGGCTGCATGGAAAATTTGCTGCTTCAGCCTTCACTGCTTTTGCAAGACCTTAGGAGATATCAAACACAGGTGATTAGACAAGACATGATTCTGGCAAATTATTAGAGACATCTGTAGGAAGCAAATGGTCTTCCTATTTCATGAACTGAGAGAATGGAGACCAGAGGTCAAATGACTTTGCTCAAGACTGCAAAGAGCTAAAGGCAGAGCCAGGAACAGAGCTCAGATCTCCAGACTCCCATTACTTCTGCTGTGTCCCTAATGCACACTTGCTTCTATTCTGTATGGCTGATTTAAAATGAAAATGAAGAATTGACTTCCAAGCTGTTTCTGGAAAGAGAGAAGAAAGGGTGATATTGTCTACTGTAAGGGGAGAATTAAAGATGACATTTCATTTTAGTCCTTTGGATATGCGTAATATAATCAAACACAATAGCAGTAATAAATGAATATTTTTTCTCCCCACGGTGCTTACGAGTGCAACATATTCTAACAATTTCTCAAAACTATGTTGATAAATTGGAAACACAGTGATGGAGGTAACAAAGACAGCCAACAAAAACATAATCCCTTCAATTTATCAGAGGGACTGGCTTTGAGAAGAAAACCCTTGAAATCTGAACAGTCCTATTCTTATAAACCAGACGTAATATATTTAAAATAGAAAGCTACACTTTGTATGCCTGTTAATTAAAGATTTGCCCAGGCAAGCAGGGCTAAATAAATTATTTGGATGTGTTTCACCAATTCAGTTCAAGGTGGATGGGGCAGATGCACACGGGAAAGCCACGATGCAGAGCAGCACTGGGGGAAATAAATAAAGAGCAGGTTCTCACTTACTAACCCTGTGAACTCTGCTGTTGTAAAGAAGAAATCTTTGGAGGGCTGTCCTCCTGCACTCTGCTCACCTGCTATGCAAATGCCAGCCTTACATTGTCATGTCAGAAGGATAATCCATCGGACATAAATCATGTGGGCACATGGAGTGTGTTTCAGCTTCCCAGTCCATTGGGCAAACCTGAGACTTAAGACATCAGAAACTGTTCTGAGAAAATACCTCTAATTTCTTTACCCATACAAACCCTGCATGCAAGCCAACCAATAAATGAAGTGGTGGGAAATACAGACAGTAAAAGGAATAATCAAAGTTTAGTCTGATTTTTGTTCAGTTGAAAGGGAAAACTGGAATGATACAGCAAAAGAGAGATCTGTGGCACAAAAAGGTAGAAAAGCACTGTCATATCTGTAAGCAGACTGTAGCTCCACAACCAAAATGCCATCTCAACATTTCAGCACCACTTAGAGTATTATAAAAGCCAGTAATTAGCTGAAAAAGAAGAGTCACAATGTTGTTAGAATCATGGCAAACAAATTTTGAAAGGCCAATCCCTCGGATTTTTCAAGCGCACTTTTCATGTGCATACTAAGAAGAGACCAAAGAAAAAGCAGCTTTGTTCTGGTTGATAAAACCTTGAGGAGCTTTAGAATTATGAAGTGTCCTTTTGAAGCTCGAATGAAGTCATTGATAAGATCATCTAAACACAAAAATAATTTAGATAAACCCCTCCTAGCTTCCCAAAACACCTAGATCATTGTGATATACAAAGCATTCAAGAAACCTTGGAAAATGGAAAGAGATGGATAAGAGGTGAGTAACAATAAGAGTTCAAGACCTCTGTTATAAATTAAATTATAAGATTACTAAGGTTATTGTAACACATCTATTACTGGGGAGTCAAACCAAACCTGAGCCAGACTGAAAATTTTATGGGACTGTGGAGGTTTTTCTTTTAAGCTAGTAGACAGCTATTGTGTGGACATTTCTTACATTTGACCAGGAATAAATCAATCACAACTCAAAATAGAATAGAATTGAAAAAGTCTGACTTCCACAAGCAGTTGAGCATACAGAAAACATGATAAGACAGCATTGTGTGAAGCACGAGAAACGAGTCAGAAGTCATGAATGGCAAAATTCATTGCCCATAGATGAGAATTTTGCCTGAGTGAAGCACTTGTGTGGGTATTATAAAGTAATACAAGGGATAAAATAACTCAGATTGAAGCATAATTCAGCAGAGGGAAAATGTGATGACTCAAGTGATCAGTAAGACAATGCCTATGTCCGGTGGAATTATACATACTCTGAGCATTATTGTGTCCTGGGGAAAATGATTTATGTCACCTTTGATGTCAGGCACTGATCTGCACAGGCACAGGGAGTTGATCCATCAGAATCATCAAGAATGCAGCAGGGCAGGGGTGCACACAGGTGTGATAAAGACAAGGTAGAAACAGCACCAAGGCTATTGCACTCAGACCTGCCAGAGTAGAAACACACCCAGAAGTATCCACTGAAAGACCTCAAGATAGAAAGTCTCCATGGTCATCTGCAAACAAATTTCAATGTTTGTGCTCTGTTCTGGTAGCTTTTCTCAGCATTCAACCTCATTTTGATTTACTATAATTTAAACTCTTAATGGCTTACTTTTTTCATTAAGGATGTAGAAAACTATTCCTCCTCTCTTTGAAGAGACTTTTAATTCCTCAACATACTTTAATAAATGTTTTGATAACATTCCTTGTCTTCTAGAAGAAAACAACACCAGTTTCTTTAGGTCATGTTAGATAGTTCTGCTTCTTTTTGGTATTTTCTTCTGGATTTTCCAACTGGTCTACATCTATTCTATGGTATCCATGACTTATATTTCTGTGGAATACCACAGAAAATCTGGAATCCCTGCTGAGGATTTGCCTTTTTGACATCTGTACATCATTGTTAATCCATGCTCAGTTTAGTATTCTCTACCTTTTCCACAGGGCTGCTAGCCTCACATTCCCTCATTCTGTACATGCTAGTTAAAATTATTCCTGCCAAAGCATAGTGCCCTGCAGTTGTCCTTAATGAGTTTCATCTAATTTTATTCAGATTATATCACCAATTTGTCAAGATCACTTGAAATTTTAATCCTGCCTCCCAGTACTCTTGCATTCAGTTCCAGCTTTGCCTCATCTAGAGATTTAATAAGTATGCTCTCTCTTCCCTCGCTGAGGTCACTAAAGAAAACATTGGGAGGTCTGTCTCCATGTCTGTATCCCCAAACCATGATCCTTTTCATTAACTGTTCATTAAACATCATTCCATCATTGAGGGCTGCCTGCTTGCTTGATGCTGTACAGGACATAAACACTGGTATTATAAATTCTCCAGACCACGGAGAATCTTGAACTTCTACAACAAAACAAAGTACTTTGTAACATGCAGTGGGAGCAGCTACCAGAGACTAGGCTGCAAATTTATTGGCATCACTGACTATAGGATATCCCAATTCAGTGGTTTCCCAATGCTTAGCTAATTTGAAAACCCATCCTGAGTCATGGACTCTCTGAATCTCAGAGAAGGAAGGACTTTCATGACCAAAGAATGTCTCAGTTTTGTACTCTGGCCCTTAAATCCTCCTACTCCTCTTAATTTCCCCATGGACACAGGTTGCTTGTCTTGAGGAACCCAGCATGAGTGGGAGTCTGAATTCCCCCTCTGTACTGTGCAAGTCACATAAGAGAGAGTGGGCTCACTCCCTTCCTCACAAAATATGCAAGTAAATGCACACAAAACACATACCTAAGGAGTTATGGAGCAAAGCATCCTCATCCCAGCTCCTGCACAGCTGAGGCACTGCCACCTGCCCTGTGGAACCAAGAAGAGCAACTGGTGGGGATGCAAGTGGGGAAACTGGTGTTCCCTTTCATCCACCCAGCAAATCTCAATGTTCTAGCCACATTTTTACAGCTTTTATTGAATTTTTTTAAAAAAAAACCTCCTAGGAACTTTCTCTGTGGGCCATGACAACAAGGACTAACCACAATAGTCTGCTTTTCTTAGCTGGCTTCCACAGGGCCTCGAGAAGTTGGCTTTGGTCCTTCAAAAATTTGTGGGCTGCAAGCTGAAACTCGCTGCACTTGGTCCCATTGTATATGGACCACCACATCCACAGCAGCATCCTGCCGAGCTAAGAGCTGAAATTGCCTCCAGTATTTTCACCTTAGGTGTCTGCAGTTCAGCTGGATTAACAGCAGCCATGTGCTTCCTCCCTCTTGTCTCCCCTGCCTTGTTCCACAAGCTGCTTACCTGTCAGCCTCTGTCTTCACACTGCAGACTTTTGTCAGTCAGTGCCTCCCTGCACCATCCTGGATCATGGTGCACCTACCACACTGGAGGCTGCAGGACCTTCCTTTTCCTCCTTGCTGCAGGTGTTTCCCTGAGCCTGCTCCAGCGTGGCTTCCACTGCCTGTGTGTTACTGGCCAACAGTCACAGTGACACTGTCACTCTCCTGTTTTCCTTACAGTTCTATCTTCACTTTACCTGCACATCCAGATTAACAGGACCCCTCTGATAACTGACATTACATATTTATTGGAGCATTCACATGAACCTCTCCCTTCTCTGTCTTCATTCTTTTCCCAAGATCCTATTTTCCAATTTAACTCTTCTTGTTTTCATAGACTTTCTCTGTTTTAATGTGATTAATCTCCTTCATTATTTTAAAATCGTTTAAATCACTGCAAGATCTCTTCTTAAACAAGATAATACCAAAGCTCTTCGGTCTTGCTTTATAACTCAGAGCTGAAAGGCACAGTATTACTGTCATTTTCCTTGCTTTATCCCTTAATCATATCCTCCTTAGGTAGAGTGAGCAGTACTGAAAAGAGCACTCTCAACAAGAACTCACCAGTGGTTTAGGTAATAACAATAACACCTTTTTGATATACATTCTGTTCTTACTGTAACGCAGCCCAACATCCTGTTCAGTTGTTGGGGTCTATTTTTTTTTTTTCTACAGCTGTGTGTTAGGCTGGGACCTCTGGGGATTATTTAAAGGGAATATTTTCCAGATTTATCAATTTACCTTTATGAACATTTTGGTCTCCTCATTCCGAGGGGAGCAATCATCCAAGCAAACGCCAGCACTGTTCAGTGGCACTGTCTTGCTCTCTAGCTGGCTCTCTACCCAATCTCCTCTCTTGAACCTGACAGATTCCTCCATGGAAGCAATAAAAAAGCAGCTAAGGTGCTAAATACAAAAGATTGCAGGCATTAAAGGATAAAGTCACTGCAAAGCAATAGGTTCCAAGTATTTCTTGGCTAAGCACATGTACACTAATGCTAGCTTAGGTGTTCACAGTATACTCCATTGTCAGCAATGGATTCCACACCTAATGGGCTTGGTTCCCAAAATCCATCCCTCTTCCAGGGCCTCGCTCCCATTTTTAAATGACCCAAGCTGGAGCTACTAAATTGTACTTTGCAGATATCCCACTCCACACACAGAACACAAATCTCTTTTACCACAAGAAATGCTCTTTGTCTCTTTGTTTTCTCTTCTGCCTAAGGGAGATCAATCTCTCTACAAATGCAAAACCAATCCCCAAATAATCCCCTGGGATTACACTGGCTCACAGCCCCTCATGCCACAGGGTCTCAGGCAGAAAGGATACATGGGTTGTCAGTCTACACCCAGAAAGAATCTGGTTGAACTCCCTGACCTACCAGAGCCATCAGGAAATCTCTCTCAGTGCCTCCTTTTGTACCACAGGGTTCAGTGCTCTGTTATGTATCATGCCTATTGTAAGGATAATAGGAACAGAATAAAAATGACATGGTATAAATAGTAACAACAATGAAAGAAGAGAAATAAAAATAAAAGAAGCAAGATGAGATGTAATCTAAAGAGAGATATAAATTGTTCTTTGGCAGAAAGGAAATTATAAAGTCTGCAAGATACTATGAAATGTTTAAATTGATTGTTGCCCAGAAAAAGAAATAAAAGCTTTTGACCAGACTAAGGAGATTTTTGGTATGTGATGGAATGGTAGGACAAGACTATCAGCCTTGCTGTGTGCCTGGAAAGAAGTGTCTCCCAGCATTTTTTGGCTCAATTCAGAGTACTTAACTCCCAGATTGTTGTGAGAAACCCAGTGCAGTGGCCTAGTGTAGGGTGATGCCCTGTTCTGCATTGAAAACAGGTGTTCAGCTGGCTGCATTCTAGTGGAGCGCAGAAGATTTGTCCCAGATTTTCTGGACATGATCTCTAGGTAATACTTGCCCTTGTTTTCAGATGTTTCAGTAAAATCAGATAATAATTGTTCATGTACTGAGCCATCCCTGAATGGACTGACAATAGATTTACAGAGCTGAGCAGTAGGCTGGGCAGAGGGGGATCCTGGCCAGTGTACACAGGAGGTGAGTGGACTTTGGTGCTGAGTTCTGGAGCATTTCTGGGAACAACCACAATTTGTTGGGACTTGGACACTCTGGCTGTGGCTGCCACCTACAGAGGTGCAGTCCCTGCCTGGTGTCAGGAGGACAACAACCCTGATAACCCAACCATTCATTTCCTTAATTTTGAAGCTGTGCTAGGTGAAGAACTACATTAACAAAAACCCTCCACTGTGTTTATTCATTTTAAATGGCTTTGAGATACAATTTCTTCGAAAGGTCCTATACAATCAATCTCCATTGTTCTGTATATATTTGCAGAAGATAACAGCTTCATTAAAATATGGTGTGCTATTAACTGGAGTAAATATATAGCCTTAAACCTTAAAATGTAATGTAATTAAATAAGAAATATGAACCTAAGGAGGTTAAGTGCAATCAACCACTGACATACACATTTGATTTGAATTAAAAAACACACACAGAGGGAAATAAAGGGCCTCCGTACATACTTGGATAACAGGAAATTCCCTGGACATAAAAATAGTGAATTTAAGAATGGAGAATATAAAGGTCTAGTTCAAATTAAAGATTTTATGACTGAGGACTCCATTAAATCTTTGAACACTTACAGTAAAGAGTTTGGAATGCTTCCAGTCCAATTCTTTATGTTCTCACAAGTGACAGATTATACTTCTGAACTTCTATGGCAAAAGAAAGAAAGAGTGATTGTATTAATCCATCTAAATCTGCAGCTTGCTAATTAAGATGAAAACTATAACAATCTGTGCTTAGGTGAAGCACAGTATTTTTATAACCCAGCTCAAGACAGCATCACTAGCCAAGCCAAAAGTAGATTTAAGTTCTCAAATTATTGAAGAACAATAAAATAATGAACCACTTAATACTAAATGATCAACAATCTGTATTAAATATGAACTCTTTTATAGTGCCCAGTCTACTTTGCTTTTTATATTTCCAAGACATTCCTCATGGTGTTTAAAATACAGAGAACAACACAGTGCTTCAAACCCCACCTGCAGCAGTGGAAGGAGGTTCAGTTGCAGCAGGTCTGCAGTGGCAGCTCACTTTCAGAGGGCCAGCCTCTGAAAGTGAACCTCACACACAGGTTTTTGTAGCCCAGAGATATTGAGGAGGGAATTTCAAATGAGGAGTTTGCAAGTGAGCCAAGCATTGGAAACTAATGCACTACTTTTATTAGGTTTTAAAGGGAATTGAGGTAAAATTATCAAGAATAAATCTTTTAAAGTTCAGGATGTAGAGTTAAGAATTCATCACTGCATCCAGGTACCTAAGCAAAGGAGCAAGGATTTTATTCCAGACTTCTCAAAACATACTAATTACTGGTATAAATCTGTTGTCACTAGTGGCATATTGCCAAGAGGTAATTGAGCCTTAAATGAAAATGAATGTGAGACATGTGAAAAGACAGCTGATTTGACCCAGGATGTTAGCAGAAACATAATGCCTGGAAGGATCGTGGGGTTAAGGAACTCTCGTGTTTGGCCATAAACTGCAAAGTAACACATAAGTCAAACCAGAGAATGAAATTGAGAGAAAACAAAATCTTCCTGTCAGTAGGCTCTCCTCTCCTACAGGGTACATGGCAGTCCCTCTAAAGACACTATGCACTGCTTTGCTTTCTTTCTATGAAGTCATTGAGGGTCTGGTCTTGAGTGAATAACCAGATCAGACGTTAATAAATGCTGTCTCTTCCCAGACCAACACGGGTGGCAAACACCACAGCTGCCACTGAAAAACAAAGCTGACTTTGAAATCCTGTATTCAAAACAAAAAGCATACGGCTCTAATAGAAAAGGATCCAAGAGCCCTTGTGAATCACAAATAACAATTACCCTGGGACTGTCTTCTTTCAGTACTTTCAGGTCTGCCACCTCTGACAGCATTTTTACCAAACATTCGGGAAGATTTTTCGCCCAGCACAACAAGGCTGCCACACACCTTCTTCTTCTAAGAGTAAAGGTTTTGCCCAGCACATCCCAGCACAATAGTCCTCATTTCTCACTCTCAGGCTGTGTTTCTCTTTGGCTTCCCTCACAAACAGGTATTGGGAACACCAGATTTAGGAGGTCTGACTAACGGTATGTATATAAGCATGCTTTAATTCCATGTACATCTCCACAGCAGCCAAAAGGTTCCATCTTTGTCTCACTTGGCCATGTCCCCACTGGTCCTCATGACCACCCTTCTGTCAGCACTAGACTTTTGTGCAGCTTTGAAGTAAATGGGTTCATGACGCTGATTATTTTATTTTTTTATCCCAGAGGCATCAGGATAATTTTCAAGTTAACCTGTTCCAGCTAAACAGGTAATTGGGAGGAAGCTGGATGAAGAACTGGGGATGTGAAGAGAGGCAAATACTATTCTTTGAGTGGTGATACAAGTTAATGTCATATTTAAAAGAGTGGAATTTACACATATCCACAGTGTAAATTAGAGTTCAGGCTCTGTCAACAGGCAGTGAAGACTCTCCTAAACAGATGCTTCCAATTGTAATTCAGAATACCTAAACCAGAAGCCTAAAATTAAGCAGCATGACTATGACAAACCCAGAGTATCTCAGCACTGTAATTACCGCAAAGAGTTTATGTTCTATTTACAAATTTCAATGATCTGGGCTTAAGCAGAAATATTTTTGCTTAATGTTTTCTTTCCATGGAAAAATTGAAACCTTCCCCTTTGAGGGGCAGTGAAGACCCTCTGAAGGGCTCTCCTGCTAACACAATAAACATCTGTGGGTTCTTTCCTGCCTAATGCTGTTTTTCTAGGGGTCCCTCTCTGATGAATTAGCAGTCCCAGTAGATCGAGGCAAACAATCCCACACACCACATTTTAGGAAATGGTACTTCTTGGAACTGATTGGTTTGGTCTGCCTTAACGCAGGCAAGTTAACACCACATTATCAAATGGACTGAGGTCACCAACCTCCACCAGATGATCTGCTTGATCCTTTTCAGGCAAAAAAAAAAAAAAAAAAGAAAGGAAAAAAAAAAAGAAAAAGAAAATTTAAAAAAAGCTTGAATTCCTTACAGAAATCCGAGTGTGCCCGGCTGGAAGCAGCAGGCTTGGTCACTCACAGCCCACCCACCTACAGATCAAGATGGACTGGAACAACCTCCACCATAAGCCAGAAAAGTGAAGGGGGTTGGGAGGTGGGAGGAAGAGTTTCATATTTCATCTACCACTTTTAATAGAAAACAGAATGTGGTGGGAGGTTGAAAGGAAAATGGCAAATCCCTGGAGATCCTAAGTGTTGGCCTTGCAAGCCAAAGCTGTCAATCACACCGTGTGCCCTTCGACTCTACTTCTTGAAAGGAAGGAAAGAAAGGAGGGGCAGACTGGCACATTCAGCCACTAGGTGTTACTGTTGCTCCACCGAGTTTAGAATAAGGCAAACATCTATCTCATGCATCATCTGCAGCTGTACCTGAAGATTTAAACCACAGAAATGAACTCCTGGATTCACGTACAGCGACTCAAAAACCAGAACACTTTGGTGTCTTTTCTTGGGGTGCCCATAGAGGTAAACTGATGTTCCTTGTTTTGCTTTTACATCTCTGCTTTGTTTCTCCTTCTATAAAATGGAAATAAAGACCCTCATCTCTCCTGGGAAGGACTTTTGAGGCCACAGATCAATAAGAGTTGAAGTTCTTGACAATCTGTTGGCATGAACAAAGCAATAAGGTTTTGCATGAGCTTTTCCTGTTGATTCCAGAATAGGTTTCGTGAGAGAGACTGAACTGAGTGTTACCCTGCACACTCATGACAAAGAGCAGGGCTGCACTGCACCCCCGTCAATGCACCTTAATGTCCTGTTTCCCTTTGGTCTCTTGCCATAGCTCCACCCAAAGATTTTTCCAGAGAGCAGCCACACTTCATCCAAACCATTATTTACTTAATCAACTACGCTTGGAGCCCCAGAGACACATCCCTGCCCTGAGCTTCTTAACCAACAAGCTTTGAGATTACAATATTGATTTTTCTCCTTAATTTTTAATAACAGGCTACAATGCTGAAAAATAGGTGTTCCTTCCTCTCCATTCCTGTATTCTATGCCTTGCCCCCAGGTGAACCAGTATAAATAAATGGACGATGTAATGCAGGTCCCTGTCTGAGCCCACTGAAGAGCTGTTTCTGCACACACACAATAAATGTCAGGCAAAGCACAGCAACCAGGCAGAGCCTTCCCTTCATGGTGAGCTGTGCCATGTGGTTGTACTTCTAACCCAGGCAGCATTTTCACACACAACTGGAGTGCTCCAGGGCATGTTTCCCAAAGTTTGGAAACATTGCTACAGTATATTAAACAAAGCACCAATACTGAGCCACAAAATCTTATGAAAAAGATTTTTTGAGTTGTTTTCATAGGAAAATTTTTATGTGCCACATTAAACGAAATACAATGCAAACTTAAAATACTGAAAGACTGAATGGTTTGCAAGCGCTCAAGTATTATCTGAAAGCTGACTGGCATTACATTTTACTGCTGCTTCCAGTAAAACCAGTGGGTCTCTACCTTGGAGGCAAATATCCTCTGATTTGCAATACAGGCAAAAAGCACCACTTGCCCTCACACAGTAATCACTGCATCTCTCACTCAAGTTCTCACTGGCATTTCTAGAGTGAAGAAAAGCTTTCCTGAAATATTATTGATATCTTACAGTGGCTTTCAGTTTTCGAAGGAAGAAGGAGAATTTTTACAAAGGAAAATCACCTAAGATGATAATTTTTGCTTGCTACCAAAACATTATGGTGGAAAATGTGCCATCTAATAAATTAAACGTAATAAAGACCATTACCAGCATTGTCTGGAAGTAGTTCACCTACTGCTGGGGTTTTCTCTCTGCTGCAGTCTGACAAAGAGTTTTAAATCAGTGAAGGAAAATGATTCACACACGTGCTCTCAGCCAACAAAACACCAGGAACTAACACAGCTTTTCCCATATGCCTAAGGCAGATGCTGATAACATCAAATGTACTTGACTTAGATGCCTTTGAAAACAGTCACCCTAAGCGGCTTGAAAGCTTAATTCCCACTTTCTAAAGTGACTTCAAATTCTAAATCACATGGATAAATCCAAAAATTGCACCCTTAGTCAGCTGTGCTCCCCTTACTCTTCAGTGGCTAACATAAACATACAAAGACCCTATCTGACACTCTATCTAAAAATTAATCCTAATTGCTTTCTGGGCAGCTGCACAAACAGCCAGTTTTACCCAGTTTCAGTTACCTCTTATGCTTTATTTCCCCTTCTTCTGTGCTGGTGTCCACAATAGGACCCTTTATATCACATTTCTCTCCATTTGCTAATGTCAGCTAAGACCATATGCCAGCTAAGGCTGTCCTGGTTCTTCTCTCTGGGCCACCCTTTCTGTCTTTCCTTTGGAAGTCATGGGTCTGAAATGTGGAAAACAACAAAGCTGCGGAAAGAATTAAGCATGAGTTATCCCAGCTCATTCTGAATTTGGTCCTGAATCACACACGAATCTTCACAAACAGAAAGCACACATCCAGTCTGCTACAGCAGAATCAAATTCATGGGTAGTTGCAGCTACTGCTTTTTCATCTTCTTAGTCCCATGAACCCAAAAAGAAAGGTTTTTCTGAAGTTTAAAATACTGTGTGAACATTGGGATGCCAATGCCACACTGAACCACTGCAAACTATCCCTACACAAGGAGTGAAACAACAAATGAGTCTCCACTGTGATAGAGAAGAGCGTACCCCCTCAGAGAGAGCAGAACATTTCTGGTTCACATTTATTAGCAGTACTGGTAATAAACATTTACATTGTGGTAGCGCCTAGAGGCCCAGTTTGAAAGCTTGTCTAGAAGTGCTATTGTACCTGGGCACTAAACAGCTCTGAAGCGGCACATCTGTCTGCCAGATGTTTTATTTTCTTAGAAGCTGCCATTGCAAAAAGCCTCTTGCCTCCCCTAACAAGCCTTAATAAGAATCTTCAAGAGCTTGGCTTCGTCATGCTTCCAAGGAGAATCTGCAGTTAAAATCGCAGTGAAACAAGGAAGGAGAGCACTGCTCAAGCTAGTGAGGGACACCAGAGCGGTTCAGAATGGTCTGAAGACCACATTGACAGAGGGCTCTGGAAGAGGGCACTGACCTCTGCCTGTTTCATCCCTCCAGGGCTGCATACCAGGGCACCAGAGCCAAGGCAGAGCAGCATTGCACGGATGTGGCCAGCAACGGCGTGCAGCAGTGGGCTTGGTGGTATCTATTCCATCTTTCACTGACTTTTGGACCCTGAAAGGTTGCACAGGAGTCGTGGGCTTTATCTTCTCGTGGTTCAAAGATTGGTATTTATGGGCGGGAAAATGGTGTGAGAGGGACTTTCCACTTTCTCTCACTTCTGCCCTCAAGAGTCATCAGCTGTTCCTCCTCTGGTCAGTGTTCGGGAGTCACACAGCTCAGTGGCTGGAAATCCTGTCCCCTGCTGAAAGCAGCAGCTGGGAAGTGCCAGGAGGATTTCCCCTTACCAAAGCTGCCCTGGGCCACATCAGCATGTACATTGTGAAGGATCCCTTTGCTCTTTTGCTGTGACACCATCCTTGCTCTAGCAGACCGACGAGCAGGCCAGGCAGAGCAGGGGTGGAGCGGGGGAACAGTGAGGTGACAGCAGGGACAAAGCACACAGAATTCACACACAGAATCAGCAGCTTGGAAGGTCAGCAAGGCCAACCCAGCCCTAACACTGCAACTAAACCATGGCACTGAGCACCACATGCAATTTCTTTTTAAAACACATTTAGAGACGGTGACTCCACCACCTCCCCGGGCAGACGATTGCAGGCAGTACTTTATCCACTCCTGTAAAAAACTTTTTCCTAACATCCAACCTAAATTTCCCTTGGCGCCGCTTAAGACTGTGTCCTCTCGTTCTGTCAAGCAAGGACACTGCAGGGACAGAGCAGGGACACAGTGAGGCAACAGCAGGGACGCTGTCTGGGGACACGAAAGGGACACAAAAGGGACGCTGCGGACACGCAGGGGACACGAAGGGGACACAGCAGGAACGCTGCGGGGACGGAGTGAGGACACAGTGGGCGGACACGAGGACCCAGCGGGACACTGAGAGGACGGAGAGGCGACATGAAGGAGACGGAGCAGTAAAAAGAGCGCAGAAAGAGCGGTAACAGAGCGGGGACACGAAGCGGACACAGCTGTGCCGGAGCGGGGACACAGAGGTGACACGGCACAGCGCACCCGCTCCGTGCACACGAACAGGACGGAGCGGGAGCGACCCATACACACGCACCGCCGCCGCCTCACGACGGGCCCCGCCCCTCGCGTCACGTGAGGGCGGCACAGCCAATGGCTGCGCTCAGCGCGTTGCCGGGCAGCGGCCGCGGGGCGGTGCCGTGCCCGCCCGCCATGCTGATGGCGAAGGTGCTGCTGGTGGGGCCCCGGGAGGTGAGCGCAGGCGGGACCCCGCGTATCCCCCGAGCCCCGCTGCGGCGGGAGGGAGGCAGGGAGGAAGCGGGACCGGGCCTGCACGCATCGGGGCTGCGCGGGGGGCTTGGGTGAGCACCGACGTTGTGGCTTTGGCACATTAAATTCCTACGCGTCTTTCACCCCACGCGTTCTGCTAGTCTGGGAAGTCGGTGTTGGCAAACTTCGTGTCCGAGAGCACGGAAGGGATCTGCAGCTACAGCCCGACGCAGGGGGTCAGGTGAGCGAGAGCCCCCGGAGCCCGGCTGTGCCGCTGTGTGGGGTCATATCCCATTGTGTACCCATCATTTCCGCAGGATCCTGGAGTATGAGAAGCCAAACCTCAGTGGGAACAAGGAAGCTGGGTGTCGATTCGAGCTGTGGGATTGCAGTGGTGATCAAAAGTAAGCCAGCGTTGTTACTTCCTCCGAAGTAACCAAACTCCTGATAGTTCTGTTTACAAGATATTCATACTTAAGGCTCAAGCCTTGACATGAGGAGTATTCATGACTCTTTACCCCAATATATTTTTGTAATTTCTGCTGTAAAGCATCCAACACTAGGTACTCTCTGCCGTGATCACGGCTGAACTTTGTTTTGGATAAGGACTGACTAAAACAGTGAAGTCCACAACTCCTGGAATGAAGTTACAGATACAGGAGACGGAGGCCCACTCTGTATTTGCCTTCATCTCCGTTAAATTATCTGAGTGGACTTCAAACAATATATGCATATGATTGAGGCCTTAATTTCTAAAAGGTGGAATTGAGAATGATCCATTCTTAGGGCAATGTTTAATGTTTATATGAGCATTTGACCAAATTCTACATTGTCAGCAAATCATCAAAGTAGAAAATCGTGGGATCAACTATCATAATAGATAAGTCAAAATACTTGGAATATGATATATAGCTGGCAAGGTAACTGATGTTATAGTTTAAAAAGTACTTGTTCTTGAGAAGGGGAGAAAACTTGAGGAACTTTGAGTGCATGTTTCTGCCCTACAGCCATCAGTCTTTCAATTTTCTGTGCTTTTCAAGGTTTGAAACATGCTGGCCAGCTCTGATGAAGGACTCTGATGGTGTAATAATAATCTTCAACCCTGAGCTGCCCAGCCACCTGAAAGAAATCGAGATGTGGTACTCGTTCTTCGTGCAGCAGCAGCCGCTGCTTGGCAGTCAGTGTCTCCTGGTGGCACATCACAAGCCAGGCAGTGCAGGGGACACAGAAAACTTGTCCTTGGGTAAGGAGAAGGAAAACTCTATTTGTAGCTCAAGAGTTTTTCATCGATCTTTGTGTCTTTAAAATTGTTAATACCTTATGGCTTGCATTTTCCATTTAAATTTGTTGATTAAAGAAAACTAAAGTGCTTTGCAAAAACAGAAATAATGGATTTCAAAGGTTACCTAGAAGGTGAACGCTATTCCTGTTTCACAAAAATGGAAGGGGAAGGGGAAGGGAAGGCTTGAGTGCCTTCTCCAAGTGTGTGTGCAGCTGAGCCAGAAATTAGAATTCCTGCCATATTTCCTCTTCAGTAGTAATTTGGTTCTTACATTGGATTTTTTTGTTGGTAACAGACGCTTTTTGAGGGCATTTAAGTCTATATTTTGCCAGTCAAAAGAACAGGAGCCCTTTGAAATAAAAGGCTAATGAGCTGCATCTTAAAATTAGCAATAGGTACCTCAGATACTACAAAATTATTTGTAGCTGTTCATAGCTGTGGAAACACACACTCCCTTCTGGGCAACCTGTTCCAGTGTTCAAACAAGCACAAGTTTGTTATAAGCATTAATATATTAATACATATTTAATACGACAATATCATTCCATCTTTTGAAGTAATCAAAGAGTATCATATCACTTCAGTAGTCAAATTGCAGTTCAGTGCTCAATTTGTTTAATTCTGCTTAACTGAATGTGAGACCAAAACCAGACTTTACACCTTGATAATAATAAACTTTGAAGAATTTAATCTGGCAACAAGCTGTATTTGTTTGCAACACTAACAAACTCTGCTGCATTTCTCCTTGTGCTGCTCTGTTATCTGGGATGCCAGATGTTGTGTACCACTGAATCCTAGCTGACTTCAGCATGAGCTGTCTCATTACCTTGATTGTGATTATTTCTTTTATAAGAGGAATATTCCTGATTATTCTGATTTACTTTCAAAGCTTATCCACTGAACAAGCTAAAATTGATACATTCCAACTTAGAGGAAGATCCCGAAGATGTTCGGATGGAATTTTTCAAGTACTTCAGAAGCATTATCACCATAATAAATGAGAACAGAGAGAGGGAAGAAATGTCAATTATCTCATAATATTAAAGAAAATACTGAAAAAGGAAGGAAAAATATGATTTTCCCTTTGTAAGCTATACTGGCTTGTAAACAGACCCTGCCACAGAGAATTAGCCAAGCTACGAATACTTCAGTTTGTGAACAAGTGCTGACATCGAGTGAACTGTGGTGCAAAGGAGATGGCTGCATATCCAGGAATCTGAGTAACTCTGTAGCTGCTCTTTGGCATCAGAGGCCCAGGAAGGTGTGATTATGTTAGTGTGGCCCAAAATACAAAGTTATGGGTCATGTCTTCAGAATTCCATTGTGCAGGGGTGCTTGGAGAAGAAAGCCTGACAGAACATAAGACACTGGAGTTCTGCTGAAGCATCTGGGCAAAGTGCTCATGGTAGCTGGAGAAGTCTTGTCTTTGGAAGTCAGCACAAACTGATTGGAATGGAGATCTGAGAAGAAGTCATGGTGTAGAATCCACTTTTTTATGTTCCAAGTTGTCCTTGTTTTTCCCTTGAAGAGAGCACATTGCACAGCCATTGCCTTGGCAGGACAGAGCAGGTTGCAGTCTTTCTCAGACTAAGTTTTTCTTCTGTTCCAACAAAATAAACATGTTGTGAGGACAATGTTTAGGTCTCTCTGGGAGGAAGTAATTGAAATCTTGGTTTAGTGTACTATTTTGACTTATGTCAGGAGCTCCAATAAGTTCTGCATTCTTCAGAGGAGGAAAAGCTGTTTCAAAACTTTACTGTTCCCTGTTGCATTGAAATAAGTGGTTTCATAGATAATTTACTTTCTGATTTGTTTGGTTTGCTCTCATTCCTGTTCTTTGTGTGTTTTGCTGCAGAAGACATTTTTTTGTAACATGCATTACTAAGGCAATAAAAACATTTTAAAAATGCGTCCTCTTTGTTCTCAAAGGGGAAGTTAATTATGGGTTTGTGGAACTCTTAGCAACTTGTTTCATTTTTAGTAAAGAAAATAGTGATAAAGTTGTAATCCATTTCAGCCTACAAGAAGAGACGTAGCCAAAGAAATGACACCACACTGACACTGTCTTTTAGTAAACATCCTGTAGAGAAAGTATGTTATAAGCCAGGAAGTACTTTAGAAGGAAGTATTTTAGAGCAAGGCAACAGGAGTAAGAAACTCTTGGGTTTTTCAGTGATCCAGTTTAATTAATCTCCTATTTTTCCTATTTTCATAATTCTTCTCTGAGTAGTGAGCAGCCTGTCCTTGTGCAAGTGGCATGTGAGATGAAAGAGTAAAAGATCTCTGAACAGTTCCTGTTCTGCCATTAAAGCTAAAAGCTACAGTTGGTTCTGGGAGGCAAAGAGGGTGGTACTGAAGGAAAACATCAGTGAGAGGAAGGACACCTGGAAAGAAACAAGGAAAATAAGCAGAAAAAGATGAAAATAATAGGTTGGAGGTGAATAGTGGGAGGCTGGCATTTCAACATCTATATTTTATTTACATGATTTTTGAACAATCAGGCTTTCTGTGCTTGCAATCAGTGTCATAGGGTGGTCTGTTGAAGGCAATTATTAAAAAAACACAGTCTAACTAGAGAACAGTTTTTTACATGCTGCCTTAGATTACTTTTTCCTTGTTGCCAGCTGTGTGGTGCTGGAGCCAATTTTTAAAATATACTGCCTTAATAAATTCAGTTTTTCCCAACAGCAACATTGTGATATTCACTGGTAAAAGACTGGTGTGAAACCTACCAAATATTTTATTTGGAATGTAAAACTGTTTGTGTGATTCCAGGGTTGAGAAGTCAATGAACTCTCCTGTTTACCACCTTGCTTCATATAAAATGTTAATCATAATCTTACTTTAAACTCAAAAAAGCTTGTAAATTACAGGTATCTATAGGCTCCAACACACTGTTCATCAGAGAAGAAAAATAGTGTCAGAACCAAAGACAGATGCCTAGACTTGACTTTGTATCATCCAAAAAGGCCATAATACACCATAAATATGGAACATCATTCATAAAATCTGGCCAAGAAATGAATTTCTGTCACTGCTGAAGAACACTAAAGGCATAGAGTCATGCAAAATTAATCCTTAATACTGGAGAAGATAACAGAGAAAGTATTTATTCAGAAGTAACTTTCATTAATGATTTATGAAGGAGAACACCCAGCTAGGAGAGGTGTGGGAATGCCAAGGAATGCACATTGGGTCTCTGCCTTTCTGAGCTCTCAGAGCCTGCAGAGACCCAGGAGTTACTCAGGCTGTGGGGGGCAGTTGTGTCTCTGTGCCTGAAGCCAGGTGGTTCATAAGGGGCTGTTCTTTGCTCTGTCCTATTTCTGCTTGAGACTATTTCTGCCAAGGCAGTGCCAGGCAAGTGTAAAGGAAACTGGGAGCATGTGGCAGTCAGCCAGGAATCAGCTGTGGGTTTGACTGGGAGTAGGAACAATCTAGGAGCAGGGGAGAACAGCAGCTTTGCAGCAAGAGCACTCTTATTTTATTCTTCTACACTGAGGACCTCACCACCATGCTGAAAAGTTTGTAAAGGCTTTTTGGAATGGCCATTCCAAGAAGAGAAAGGCAGACAACCAGTGAAGTCTGTCAGCTCCTCCAAAATGTAGCCTTCTGCAGGTGTCTTCAGTCTCTTAGAGTGAACAGGTCATGTCCCCTTCTCAACCTGTCAGCAGCTCCAAACCCTGGCTTTGTATCAGCTGTGCACAAATTGGGAGTCTCCAAGTTCCCTATCCCTTTCTGTGATCCCTGTCCATACTGGAATTCAGTGGGTATTTTTTCCAGTGGTTTTTCTGTCATGGTTTTGGGATCTGAGGCTGGAATCAGAAGCATAGAACATTTTAAATACTACTTCAAATAAATTCAGCCTCCACAGTGCAGAATCCAAAGTTTCCAGGATATGCCAACTGTGCAATGAGAAAACAATCTGTCACTTCAACAGAAATTATTCAGGTGCAACATTATTTTGTCACTTGGCACTCAGTAATGATAATTCTGACAGCTTGCTTCATTTTATTTATGATGTACAGAAATGGATTTCAAAGTTTTACTGCTGTATTTATTCAAAAGCCTTTATAGTTGTACCTGAGTTCTACTCAAGTTGACACTCACCTCCCATGAAAGCAGTTAATACATCATTGCTCTGGACAGCTGCCCTGTCTGGACAGAGTCAGCATGGAAGTTTGATAGGTAGCAGTCAGAATCAGAGCTCTACTCTGCAGGGCTAAAATGCAGATGTTCAAGATTTCAGGGTTACATCCATAAAGTTAAAGACTGTGGCTATTTTGCAGGCTGGACATTGAAGATATTTCAGCTCTTCAGTTATAAGAGTTTGCTCAAGTTACCTCTTACAAACTGTTTTCTGCACACACAGAACATTGTGAAGCCAGTAATTCCTGTTGAGGATGAAGAGAGTTACAGGCAGTGCTACCCAGATGTGTGACTTGTTTACAACTAAACTTTGGGAGTAGCAGCAAAGCTGAATGAAATACATTTGGACCTTACCAAAAAAATGCAGCTCTCTTTTCAAGTCATATATTTTGAAGGCCAGGCCTTTGGTCTCTGTTGCTCTCAGCAGTATTGTTCTAATGGACACAATAGACATAAGAAATCCCACGTTCCTATTTTTATTATTGTGTTGCCAAGTGACTAAAGGGAGTCACGTAGGCCCCCACACTGTAGAGTGCCCATCCATGCTGGGATTTTGCATGCTCAGTTTAAAATATGTAGGATGCTGACATGCAGATGTTTTAGGAAGCAACTACTCGAAGGTATTCAGGATCTCTTAAAATCACATCTTAAACAACTCAAATTTTCAACAGCAGTACCTTGCTCAAGAGGTTATTTGTATTTCCTCTTATCACTTCTCCAGAATTCTCCACTGGTGGAATAATTGGTGCAGCAAAGATCTGCCAAAATACCAATTTACCTTGTTGAGAAGTTGCCTTCCCCAGGACACTGGAAACAGTGCAGCAGTAATTCCCACAGCTTCAGTGGGTGCTCTGCGTGCACACACGGACACCATGGCACCAAGGAGCACCAGACACCATGTGCTGCTACTCCAGCAGTCCAGGGGTTAATTCCTGTGTACAAAGAACACCTTTTGTTACTTCAGGTGTGCATTTTTGCATTGATCCATACAGGTTATTTACTTGGGACAAGTTTCCCCTATGGTGACTGAGCTCTGCATAACTAGACACCTTGGAAAGGCACCTGCTTAGACTTTGCTGAGAATTCATCCTGTGTGAAAATTCTTCACAAACTGCAGCAGGAACCTCTCACCTGGTGCTGGAATACCCGTATGATGGAACTGGTGCTTGTTCAAGTGGCATTCAGGTTTGGCCACCCATGCTCAGAAAGATAAACTGAATCAGGAAAAGGCCACTGAATGGCTAAAGCAGAAAGAAACAATTGTGTAAGAAGTGGGGGTTTTTTCACTCTAGCAACATGGCAAGGGGGTATCCCTGCTGTCTGCAAATAAATAATAAAGAAAGAAAATTGACTGCAATTACTTGGACATGAGGTAACAGGAGCAATCAGAAGAGCAGAAATGTTGTTGAAAAAGGGTTGGACCATTGTAACTAAGGTACACAAACCTAACTATAAAGCACTCACTTACCATCTGCTCCTTTTGCTTATTCTCTCCCTGCCCTTAAATTGTATGTGGAAATACTATGACCTTGAATACAAGTTTTGTTGTTGTTGTTGTTTTTCTGAAAGACACAAAAAGCAGAGGGAATCTAATACATTCTGTTTGTGTGTAATCTAAACTAAAAGGCAGCCTTGGCACAATACTAAATGTGAACAAACTAGTCAATAACTCTAGTCTGGAAGTTGAAGAAGGTTACAAACAGAGTGGGAAAAACCTGGTTCCATAACAGTGTTTAACTAGAAGTTTGTGATAAATTGTCGCTAGAATTGATTCTTCTAGTCTGTTTCTTGTGAAAACCAAGAGGCCTATATACATATATTTTTTTTTTTTTTAATTTATGCAGGTATTTTTCTGCAGAGGTGGCACTGAACCAGAACATCAGCTCCAAACTTGCCTGAACTTTAAGAAACTTGCATTCTGATTTGTACTCCCCAGCTAGAGATCAGCTGAAGACATAGGTTGTATTTACACATGTGCAGAGGAAATAAAGCAGTTTTATCAACTCATACCAGAAGAAAGATAACACAAATTTTCTCACGTGAGTCTCACTTTAGAGAATACTGCCTGAAGATGGGCACTGGGTTTTGCTTGTATAACTCTCAGACAGAAACAAAAAGATGCCACATGTTTTTCCGAGTTCTATTGTCTCACCCTCCATTTGTAAGGAAATTAAAGCCTATTTCCCTCCTAGTTCCATGAAATCTATCTGAATCCTGGTAACAAGTCTCTGAGAAATTGCTCAGAGGGAATAACAGACAAGGGTACACCCTCCACTGCTATGTTACTGCTCCATGAGTTCCAGACAAAAGCATTTCTTGTGGTTTGGCAGCAAGCATCTATTCCTAAAACCCTGGGACTGCATTGTTCTTTACATGTCAAAAGTTGATTTAGTGCCCACAGGCACAGATTGCAGGGTCCCTCTTTTTAGGAGGGATCTTCGGATTTTCTGGACTGCTGGGGTCACCTCTCACAGCAGTGACACCACTTGGGAGAGTCACACCCGAGTGGATTGCAAAGAACAGGCCCTCAGGTCTGCCCTGCTATGAATATTCCAGGATTTTTATCCTGACCTAGGTTAAATGGTAATACTCCAGAAACTGAGCAACTGACTGCCAGGCCCATAATAACAACTCTGAATCATTAAATAAAGATACATCTTCAGGATAAATTATTGTTAAGGCTCCAAAATAGTTCTGCTGTGTTTGGAATTCTAATAATGGTAGGCAAGCTTGACTGGAACCTCTAATGATACAAAGATCTTGCAGTTTTGCTTATCTGTAGCTAAGTTAATGAGCCTGGGACCCAAACACAGCTATTATGAGGCCCTTCTGCTCAGAATGGTGTATCTTTACTTTTAAAGCAGATCATTAAAAGTAATGTCTAATGAAAATTCCATCTGTTTTCCATTGAGCGTACACTTGGCTTTTTTCTTTTTTATTCTCCAAGGCTCCATGAAGCTTCACAGCACACAGGGCTGACACTGTCACATGCTAACAGGACAAGCCAGCCCTTGATGCAATTCCTTTGTCCAGGGAAGTTAAATACTGGGTATATCTGGATCCATTAACATAAAGGTAACCTTTTGGACCTTTAATTTCTTTCATATCCAGGAACTGGAGAGAGATGCACAAATATGAAGTGGTGTAATAAATTTTAAGTCACACAGACCTGCACAGAACCATAATCTACAGACCATAAATGTTATTTTACAAAGCATTAGCAATAAAAGCTGAGACTTGCCACTCTGTTCTCTCTCTTCTACCCAGCTAAATGGGAATTTCTGAGCCCTGTTGAGACACAGGGTGTGTGACACAAAGTTGGGCAATTGTGTTCCCTACAGACACTCTTAGTTTTCTATCACATGAACTTACAGAACCCAAACACATGCACATGCAGTTTCCATTACTAAATAATTCATTTGTCAGGCTCAGAAAAACCTGGTAGTATCAGATACACAAATACTTTATGCTAAGCGCTGTTAAAGCCTAGTTTTTAACAGACTTGAGTCTTAAGGATTTACCCAAGTGTACATTTTCTGTCCTCTTAAAGGGTTTTCCTCCCTTATTCCCTGTACAGACATTGCTACCTGCAGTAATGGATTTTTTTGGCATTTTACAGAACAAGAAAAATCTGCCTAAACTGACCATGGAAATGAAAAGGTCTTTTCCCATCAAAAGCAGGAAATTCTGGAACAAACACCAAATAAAGTGGGAAATTGGGAGAATAGGAGAGACAACAAGGAGGAAAGAGCATATTTTTGAATAGCACCAAGCTGTTTATGAAAAAGACTGGAAACTTGGGTCACTTCAGAAGCAGAAGACTGGACTCAGCAATCCAAAAGATAATTTTAATTCTACATTTCCTTCACCAGGACTGGGGATAGAATAGATAATTTTTTCCTTTAGAACTAGTTTTCTCTGCACTTGCCTATGCAAACATGTAAGTTAAAATGCATGTCACCTCTTTCCCAGGCTCCAGCAAGGACAATAAAAAGAGAATGTGACCTCTTGTGTGGCCCATAATAAGCATAAATTAATGATGTCTTAATATGCATCCAAAAGTGGCAAGAAGTCCCACATTTCATACAACTTTATAAATAAAGCATATCTTCTATGGTTGATCACAAATGAACCAGAAGAGAATAAAGCAGGTAATGAGGAAATACAAAGTAATAAAGATTGATTCTTACCTTTTGGTTTTGTAAGAAAATGAAACTGATGTTTATGTTTGTTTATATTAATTGGCCCCAAATAATATTGGAACTGGTTCAGAATTCCCATTCAGATTTTTAGAACTTACGATATTTAAGTCCTGCAAGTTCTGTGAAAATAGACAGCCCAAGTTAAGACAGATTATTCATTTCTCATTGAAAAAACAGACTAAAATGAACTCAATCCCCATTAAACATCAGAGAATCCGTGCCTAAACACAATCCAAGATATAAATCCATAGGAAAAAAAAATTTCACTGTTTGCAGAACTACTTGTATTGAATGAGATCACAGAGATATAACATCAGCATGACAGAATCTAATCACCACTCAACAAACATTTTGGAAACAAGTCAGCAACCACATCTGCTTCATCACAACCAGAGCCTCATGTGACAGGAAGCTTATTAGAGACCCTGTCTCTCATTATTTTGTTTTTGCTTATAACTTCTCAGCATGAATATTCAATATTGCAAAATCAAGCAGCTTCCTTTACAGACCATCCAGAAAGGAGAAAGAAATTGTGTCAGACATTCCAGATCCTGAAGAAATTGATGCCTGTGGAGCTATGGATTTCTACCAGCAAAACATCTGGCACAAAACAACATTAAACATGAATAACTTGCTTCTCTTTCCCCTTACCATTGGTGTGAGGCAATAATTCCTCTGAAGTTTTCTTGATGTATCAAGCCTGAAAACAAGACAAAGGAGAAGAAACATAGCAAGACTTAACAGGACATCTTAAAGGAGTATAACTCAAAATACCTTATTTTCTTAGTAGCAGAAAAGGTTACATTTTGAGACATTTTTCTTGGTTACTGTACATGAAACAGTTGCTTTACAATACTCTGAGTGCAAGTTAGGAATTCCCATTTGGTGCTCTTTCATAGCTTTGGCCATAGCTCCAGGAGACAGAGCCCCTAAGCAGGTAAATTTGGTAAAATTTACAAGGAAAAACACCACTCATAGGGAAATCTGTCCAAGAGTGAAGCCAAATGTCCAAAGTCTCAGCCAGGGTAACAGTAGCTCTGTATACTCATCCTTCCTTAGACAAAACACTTCCTAAAGTGAAAGGATTAATCTCAAACACTTCCAAATTGGGTGGTTCATACACACCAGCCCTTGACTCACCCCTGCAGTCACAGTGGGTGATGCCTGCCCCTCCTCACTGTGCCCAGCAGTGGGATGAGCTTGGGAAGAGCAGGGCTGTGGAATGTTGTGTGACTGAAATATGGGCACCTCCATCTGGGGGGTGGCATCAGTCCTATGACACACAGCAGCTCCTGGTTTCCCTTCACATTCCTCAGCTCTGCAGGAGTTTTCCTTGCACATGAGGCTGGGCTGGCAGTGGCATATGGAAGTGCTGAGCAGTGGGGCAGCACTCACTTCCCTGGCAGGAAGGATGTTGGATATATCCCCACTAGGGCTCTGCGGTGGGCAGGCACGTTTTATACAGACCAAAGCTCTCAAACAGGGTCCCACTCTGCAGACACATCAGACAATGTCTTCCCAGAGCCTCTGGATAACCTTGCTTTCTTCTTTCTCCATCACCTTGTGGACAGATAAAAAGCCTTTCAGGGAAATCTTAAGTCGGTGTTGCCATTTCAACCCCACAGATGTCAAAGTGATTTTTACACTCTTTCTGCTCAGCTAATTGCCAAGCCCCAGCAAAGGGACTTTAATAGGTTGCACCAGGCAATAAACCATCATCTATTGGCTCTAGCAATGAGGAAGGAAGAGAGAGAATGCAAAGCTGGAACAAAGCACAGACCCAGAGCAGGTCCAAATACTTGCAGAAACTGATTTATCCAAATTGTTGATACCAGATGTTGTATTCAGACAACTTTAACAGACCTCCACTGAATATTAAATGCTTCTCATGTTTTCAGTACCCAACCCTCTCCATTTGGGCACTTCTGCCACAGGCACAAACAGAACACTGCTTAATATTAATCAAAGACATGAGTTTTACTCTGCAAGTTCAATATAAAAAGGGTAAGAGCAAACACATGCTGAGCTGTTCCTGGGAACACTGAACACAACCGAGGAGCTGTCTTGGATTATAGCATTTCTAAATTACACCTAAAATCTTGTTATAGGGAGGCTATAGTAGTGATATGTTACCACAGATATTGTGCTAAACTGGAGCACTCCACATCTCTGATTAATAAATATCCAGTTCATAATATACCAAATTCATATTTCCTTGCTTACCTGGAGCTTCCACAGATTGTTGCACAGCTGCTAGTCCACAGAAACATTGCATCCTTTTTCCTGGGTATCTATGTGGGTATCACTTCTTTACAAATAACATTAACGTTTGCCTGTGCCCATTTTTAGTCCCACAGACTCCTTGTTCTCCTATTAGTTCTTTCTCTCCAGCCCATTAACAGCCTGTAGCCATATGTACTAAAATTTACTACTTATTGCACACATCTGTGCAAAACATTTTTCCAAACTGCTATAATTCTTGAAATCCAGGACTACCTACATGTGTCAAACAATACCAGGCTGTTGAGACTGTGCAGTGGCAGCTGAGGTCACTTCTCCCTTATTTTCTCAGCTGCCAGTGCACCCTCCTAGTCTCTTTCTGCTGATTCAATTCTGCAGAGGGGAAGGATAACAGGATAAGTATCTGGCCCAGTTTTCTCTCTCTGCAGTAGCTCCTCTCCATCACAGATTTAATTCACCTACTTTTCTTAACCAGCCCCATCTATTGGCACCTCCACTTCCTCCTTCCCTGTATCTCTTGCTCCCTCAGTCAGTAACTCCAACTCAGAATACAGCTCTTCTTTAAAAGATGCGACCTTCTCGGTTGTTTCCTGTCCTCCTGAAAGGCTGACAGCTCTGCCAGCCTTCCCTCGTAAGTTCCTTCCATAACTGACTGTGGCCTCCTTCTCTGAACCCCTCGCGCATCCCACCAGGGGCATCTGGACCATGGGATGTGCAGAGCTGCCACCGACTTCTTGTGTGTTTACTCAGCTCAGGCACTGGATGGTGCTCTTGGCACTTTCATGCTGCAAAAGCGCTTTCCAAGCTTTCCCACTTCTCCCGAGAGCTGTAAAAATTCCCGGGGGTCAGATACAGTTTCACGTCTAAGCCCCTAAATCCCAAGAAGAGCAATGTTTTGACTACACAGAATGTAGCTGAGGCTGCAATGGAAGAAGCTCAGCTAGGTAAGGACAAATGACAAATGAAATGTCACTGCCTATGACACACAAATCCAACGAGCAGTGGCTTCCACACTCGGCCTCAAATATTTTATTTGCTAATTGGTTCCTTATCAATGTTCCCCATAGCAACAAGGGAAATGTAAGTGGCATAAAGTGGGCTGAGTGACATTATGTCTGCATGTAAATGTGACTGGGATTGTGCATTGAGGGGATGATCTGAGGGAGGTTAACGACATAATGTGAAACCTCCTGTGGTCTCAGAGGAGAAAGGAGCTTCTTAATGCTGCCTGAGTGAGGCAGGGAAGCTATCTCAGCAGCAAATCTTTTTGAGACAATCAGACAGATTCCAGAGAAAATGACTTTGTTTGATCTTTTTGCCTACTAAGATATATTGATTTTACACCAGATGTTTGTTTGTCTTTGGTTATTTTTCATAAGAATGTCAGAAGTTTTTTGGTATTTTTAAAGGTGTCATGAATAAGCAAATGAAATATAGTTTATGGGGGGGGAAAAAAGCTATAGGGAGATAGAGATTTTTGTGCATCCCCAGGCAAATCAGGCTGTCTCTCTGAGTTTGCTCAGCCTTGTCAATCTGAGATAATTCCCTCTATTCCAGCTCTTCTAAAAGGCTCTTTCTTCAATGGAAGGTGCCATAGAAGTACAAAATATTTTGCATCTAAGGAACATAGGACTGGAAAAGGCACTCTATCAAAATAAAGAAGCAAATAGAGAGATCACTATAGCATTTAGCAGAAATCAGGGAAAAAGGGAATAAAAGGATTTGTAAGGATGGGTGGCATTGATGAGAAACATCTGGACTAGCTGGATGTACCCACTGACCTAAGATGTGAGAGTTAAACTTGTATTGATAAATATTTGGATTGGAGCACCTCTGACTATACAGACATCAGCACAGCCCCAGAAAAGGCTCAGGAGTCACTGAATAATCCCACCAGGAGGAAGGCCTCCAATTACACTTTCCAGCCATCCTACCTGGATTAAACAGTTCAGAGGGTGGGCTTGTTGATCTGAAGGACTTGCACAGATTTGGTGATCCTCTGAAAGCCTATGGGAACTCTTCAGCTGCCTGCTGCTCCATCTTCTTGGGTATCCTCCTTCTAAATATCTCCAAAAACAGTTCTGAAAGGGACAAACTGAGAGTTAACAGCACTTGATTAATAAAACACTCCAAAATGAGCACTGCTGTTGAAGCCTTAACATGGAAATCTTTTGGCTACACCATTTAATACGACACACATGGGACAATGAATTTTACAGTACTTGCAACACTCCCTCCTTCTCTTGGCAAGTGGGCATTGCAAACCATTAGAATTTATGGGATAACTGAGTTGCTTGTGCCTCAGAGGAAGAAAACAGGATAAATGGCCCAGTCCTGCAGATCTGACATGACTCATCTCATCGAGGTTAACGAACTGGCCGTCCCAAGATTCGGAAGTTGAGTGCAGGAGATGCTACTGCTCACACGGGCTGCTGCTTGGAGAAATGCTACTACAGGCAACACTTTCCTGTAAAACAGCCTCAAGAAGCAGAAACCCTATTGCTATTTTAGGCTTTTAAAAGAAAAGCATAATCCCAGGAAGAGAGTGGAAAACAAGAGAGTTGTCTCTGGGGTCCCACTGCCCTCGTTGTCCCCACGTGCAGGACCACGTTGGGTTTGCTCGGCGAGGTCTGATAAATGTGTGGTGACTGACACGGGCCTTGCTGGTGCCTCTCTCTCTGTTGTGACATCCTGCTGCAATAACAGAGCTGCCAGGAGGGAGCTTTTGTCCAAGTCTGCCTCCAGCAGCAATTCAAGTAGAGATGCTGGTATTGCAGCAGTTGCAGTGTGTGCAGGTAACTTTGTAATGCAGGTTTTGTGAGTCTGAACGGGGTATGGCATATTTTTAGGTCTTCTCAGGAAGGAGTGTGTAAGCACAAAGCAGAACTGTGCCTCCTTGCAATGGCAATTCTGATGTACTGCTGAGCAAGGTTACCCAAAAGACTGTGTCTTAATGTGCCCTTTGCTACTCACACAGATTGAATTTCTGATTTCTTGGTTATTTTGCAGTAAGAAATATTGTTTAGTTTCATGGTATATCACAACATTCAATGAGCTTGTCCCTTGGGAACAGCAAGAGGTCTCAGATCTTAATATAGACATCTTTCAAATGAGATCATTAATGTGAATATATCTGGATTTAGGGCCAATGCAAGCACTTCGATTTTTTGCCTGCCAAATTTTCATTTTTGGCTCCATTTACTTCCCATATATTCAAAGAACTGCACCACATGGAATCCTTTAAACAATAGATGGGATAACATAATTTTTCAATTGCTCTTGAAAACGTTTTTAACCACATAAACTATTCCAGGGTTCGCTAAGAAGTTACCATTGCAAATAATGTAATTGTTCCAGACTAAATTCCTTGCATTCCAGAAGAACTTTTGAAGCAAAGAGCATGACTGATTTGGGATTTTTAACCAGCCTCTTTATGGTAATACTTAGATGAATGTAAATTTTCTCCAAAAGCTTTGTTTTAAAAAGAAAGGACCAAAGCCCAGAAACACTCCTAGCTGCAGAATCAATACTTAATGCTAATGACCCATCAATCTCAACAGAAGGATAATAAACATTTAGAAATTAGGAAACTGAACACTTTATTTAAAACAATTTTTTTTAAAAAGTGAGAAAAACAGTAGATAAAATCTGGCAAATCTAGAAATATATAAAGTGCAAGCAATAAATTCTGGTTTTCCTCTTCTCTTTTGCGAGAAGGACAAGGTTGTTACTTGCCTTTGGAATGAAGCCAAGGCTCGCTGTCCTGCACCCACTTAAAGATGTGTGTGATTTCTGCTTCCCCGGGCTCCACCTGGAATTTAAAACACTTTTTTTTTTTTTCTGGTAACATGTTTACTCTTATCATCTGAAACATTCTTGTTGCATTCCTCCAAAGATGATGTCATTGCATGGTTTGGCCAAAGAAGCTGTTACCCAACTCTCCACTATGTAGCACCTCCAGGTAGAGTAGGTGGGGGAGATGAAATCTCCTCCTTGCTGAGGCAGAGGGCCCCAGTTCTGCAGTTCTCTTCCCCTGTGGGTGCACTGGAGTTTAGCCTTAAAAACCCACAAAGCCGCTTCCCAAATCCACCTCCTTACTGAGCTTTCTTGGATTAATTGAATTAAGCAGTGGGTGGTTTAAGAGATGAACTACACTGGGAGCAGGGTCTGTAATTCACTGCAAACCCCCACCACACAGAGCACAATGGAATCCAACTTCTTCGTGGCCAGTAAAGCAGCAGACATGGGGAACAGCACCTCAGAGGATCTCCATTTTGGAGCATCTCCATTTCGATTCTACAGGCCAGCTTCTCAGTTCCCACACATCAGCCTGTTTCCACTGGATTCATACCAGAGGCTGACTTGGCCTTGCAAGTCCAGAAATTCAGTTTATCTTTTTAAAGACTCTGAGTTTTGTAAAATTGGCTTAGCTGTCCTTTAAAACAATAGTATCTTGTATCACTCAAAACAAAAGGAATTAGCTCTGTGTTTATTAGCCAAACTTCCTGTGAATACAAAGCTTCTGGGATCATACTCTTCCTCAGTCTGATCACAGCCCTGCTCCTTTTATCATCCACAATGAGGGACTTGCTGGAGTTGCAGGGACTCCCCCAAAGCTGTGCACTTTGTGGCAAGTACAACTGGGTCTTGTCCTGACATGGATCTGGGACACAGTCAGGGTAACTCAACCAGCCTCAGGATCTGGGACTAGTGTCACAGATAGGGACAGTGATAATTACATTCTTCAAAGCCTCAGCAAAGAAGTTTCATTTGGAACTTGTGCACCCATAACCACAGAAGTCAATCAACCATAAGATCTTTTAGGAAAACAGATTTAATAAGATCTTTCTCCACTTATTTATTTTTATCAAAGAAAATAAAAATACTTCTTCTCTCCTAGATATGTTATGTGAATTACTTCCCTGTGCTCTTTGCAACCAAACAATCCCAGTCCCCCTCAGTTTCCTCCTGGTCTCTAGCAACCACTGTGTGTTCACACTCACTGCTTGCCCCTGGATGTTACTGTTCAAACAAAACCTGCAAACTTCTCCTTTTCAATGAGCCTGCAGGATTAAATTTCAGGCAGAGTGCAAGGTGACAGCCACTCCTCCACCTGTACTGACACAGCACACACTCTTCAGGAAGATGCATCTCCCATTCACATGTCTGCTGCTTGTGGTGCTGATGCTGAATATGCCCATGTTAGGCTTTTAGGACAAATAAATTTGATAAAAATTCACGGGATTTTAGGAGCATTATTTCTGGAGAAGCTTATTCCAGAAATAGTCTCTGTTCACCTGTGTCACTGATTCCTTAACACTGCACTTGTCTAACATTCGCACCACCGGGACCAGAATTCAGGATTTCTGGTTCCTGCTGCTTCTGTGCTGCAAGACCTTTTCCTCTGACTGAAAACTGCTGCTAAACCTCCTTTACCTCTTTTAAGATTTAGCTGAGTCATGCTGGGAAATCCTTTGAGATCAAGGCTATAAGAACTACAAGTGAGTAGAATTAAATGGGACATTTTGGGAGGCACAGAGGAAGTTACTCAATTGTTCCAGGTTAGAAGACATTCAGTTAGATACTACATAAACCTTCACCTCTGTCAAGTCCAATTACTGTCCAGAAAAGAAAGATTAAGTAAGAACCACACCTATAAAGCTAGTACAGCTCCAAATTGAAGAACAAGAAAGGAAAATAAAAGTACAAGCCCCTTGAGAGTTCTTATATTTTTCAAACTACATATAAAACCCATTCAGCATGTAAGCTCAGGAGGTCAGATAGAGACTTGGAAATGTTGCAATTCCAATAGTCAATATCCCATCGTCCCATCTATGGAAGTGATGAAAGTGAAATGATGTTCATCCCTTAATAAGCACTTGTAGGTACAGCAGATATCAAGCTCAGTATTATCTTACTTGCTTTTTGCAGCAGGAGTGATGTTGCACTGAGTTTGATCCTTGACTGACCAAAATGTGTCAGAGTTTTGTCTCAACATGAACAAGATGAAATCAGCTGCTAATATGGGTGCTCTGAGGTACCCATATGAACACACACCAGGGCGGAGTTTCAAGAGCTCAGTTCCTCCACTCAGGACTAGATTTTCAGGGAGATTCATGCACTGAATGCTTGTAACATCCAGCTACTTATAAAAAAGCCCAAGCACAAGCTAAGAAATTTGTAAATGTACCTCAGGTGATAGATACTTCATCCTTTGATCACTTGCCACTAAGTCAGCAATTCTGTGAGAAGCTGACACTTCTGGGTTCTCCAAATTTCCATGAAGAAAGCCCTAGATGTCTCAGTTTGGGAACATTGAAAAGTTAAGTCTTTAGTTTAAGCCTGCTTTATACAATGGCAAAGACTGAGAAGATTTACCTCAACTGATCAAAAAGGGCAAAATGGAATAATTTCAAAGACGCCCTGTTTCAGGTTTGAATTTGGTTTAAATGAGCAAAAATTTAATGGGAAATGCAGAATCCCACGCCTTGCCATACCATGTATTTTGGCAGCAAGGCTTGAAAGACTGTGGCAACAAATGAGATTCAGTTTAAAAGTGACTCATTTTAGGGTATGTAAGCCATAAGAAAAGGGAGTTGTAACAGATTCTGCCCTTGAAAGGACCTGATGCTACAATTTCTACTCCAACTCTGCCTTCTGTGATTTTACATGTGCTCAGATAATGTAGCTCTACTATTTTATCGCTACAACGTGGAGTTCAGATATGTTCTCCCAGTTAGGTGGAAGGACTAAAACCCACCAAAGGACTAAACCTCCATCAACACAGCCCAGCCATGGGTGCTGGGAGAGGAACCCCTTGGCAGGACAGGCTCCTTCCACTGCCCACCCAGGTCACAGCTGCATTGTTGATGTGACAACAAGTGTCACAACTAAAAATAGGCCAGGGACTAATACACCAATTTCCACACCAAGTGTGTAATTTACTAATAAAACTTTCTGACATTTGAGGGTCCTTTTGTCCACGAGGATTTCTGAATCTTGGGTGCTTCCATCCCCTTCAGGATGAGTCACCACATCAGAGAACGGCTGGATGCGGCACTTAGTGCCGTGGTCGGGGTGACAAGGTGGGCATCAGTCTCAGGTTGGACTCGATGACCTCGGAGGTCTTTTCCAACCTCAAAGATTATGAGATTAAAGGGCAGAATTTGTTGGTGTTGCTCAAAGATACTTCCTTAATAATAAACATTAATTATGCCTTCGGGCTGTAGGCCCGGGGATTTCTCCCTTGCACTGGGCTGAGGGGCCAGCCCGGGCAGGGACCCGGGAGAATCCACCGCCACCTTCACCCTGTCCCCAGCCCCTGTTCCAAGTTCTTGTCCCCGGTCTCCAGTCCCTAGTCCCTGTCCCTGGTCCCAGTATTTGGTCCCTGCTCCCCATTCCGGTCCCTGTTCCTTGTCCCTGTGCCCGGTCTCTGGTTCCCGGTGTTAGTCCCTATCCCTGGTTCC
>VYXD01003624.1:30016-86404 GCA_013397195.1 Hylia prasina | reverse complement strand
CTGCTGCTTCTCCTCCTCCAGCCCGTCCTCCCCTCCCGCCGCCGGCGGCCGCTGTCAGGATGAGGCGGAGGAGGCGGCGGCCCGGCCCGGCCGCTCCCGTCCCCACGGCAACGGCTCACCGGCCCTCGGCAGCGCCNGCCTCGATGGGACGAGGCCTCCCCGCCCTGGCCCTGGCAGGGGAGGAGGAGGAGGGTGGCGGGGTATCCAGGTAGACATTGATCCTCCCGGTGGGACGCCGTCATTGATTCGACCACGGCGGGGGATGTTTGGCTGTGTTAGAAAAGGCACCTCGGAAGGTTCAGGTCGGGATGTGCAGTGTGAACAGTGCGTTTCTTTGCTGGAAAAGACAAAGAAAATAACAGATCTTCTCTCAAGGTGGTATGTACCTGTGCAGAAGGAAGCTAAGCTTTCCCTGAAGTTTTCTGCTGTGGAAAGGTTCTTTCTTTCTGGTTTGAGAGGAATTGTGAACGTTTTTTACCTTGGAAGAGGTTGCAGAATTGTGTGCATATAAAAAAGCTGTAGGTAATGCTTAGCTTGGAAGGTGAGGTTGAAGGGCCAGTGTTTACTGTATGGGATGTATGGGAAGGGGTGAGAAAGCCAGGAATTTAAGTTGAGTCTGGTCATAATGTAGATATAGGAGAGCTGGAGAGATGTGCAGAATCCTGCAGGATTGGTGCTTACCCGGCCATTGGACTAGGCCAGGGATCTCCTCTTTTAGAGAGTATATGAGTTTCCTTGGGAAAGCACTCTGTTAGAAAAGGGCAATGATGTATTCTTAATTATGCAAGTCTAGGGAATTGCGTGGGCCTTTTTTGTTTTTTCTTTTTGTGGAGTTACAAGAGAAAGTGCTTATCCTCAGGGATTTCAGCCTGCCTTTTGAGAGTTGTAATGATGAAAGTGCTTAGATTGTGGGGTTTCCCCTCCATTAAGGTCACTCATTGCTGGCTTGTCCTTCGAGAGCACTGAGGAGAAGGTGAGTTTCCCTGCTCTCATGCTTATAAGGTCAGCGTAGGTAGGGGTTGTTCTCCTGTACTTTGTGGTGAATAACCATTGTTTATTGTTCTTCTGAGGGCTGCAGAGCAACTTCCAACAAATTGTCTTCTTGGCACTTGCAGACGGTCTCACTGCAGGTGTGCAGGGGAACTGTGCAGTGTACAAATGTTTGCTGCTTCTTGACCAGGAAAGGTGGTTGTAGGTTTGTAATGTATTGGAAGATCCACGTTGGATGTATTTGTTTTGTTATTTAAAAGGAAGGCAAAAAGGTGCAAGTAAATTTAGTGTTTTGATAGGTTGGTGAAGTCTGTCTTACAGGAGGCATGGATTGCTGTCTTTTTCCTGCTCCCTAGTTGTGGGGAGATGAGGATGCTGTAGAGAAGGGGACTGGCTGGAAAGTTGGATGGATTCTGAAAGTGGTTGCTGTGTCCTGCACTAAGGAATTGGAGCTCCTAAAATGGCTTCTCTCCCCATCCTCCTTTGGCAGCCATAGAACCAGTTTAGGTTTTTTATTACTGTACTGTTGTTCTCATCTGTGTTGGTTTTGTTTGTAAGAAACTTACCAAAAGTGTGCCTTGAAATGGTTCTATTTTAATGTGGAGAAAATTCAAGAAATTAATTATTTAATATTATTGTTGTCTGTGCTGAATTGATTGCTTAAAGGAGTAGCGTAACCTCCAATTTAAGATTACATGTGACAAAATAGAACTGGATTAGTATGTTCCCCTAAGGAAAAATAATGACTTTTTATAATTACTTGTATTGATTATAAATAACTTATGCATTCTTTACTCATGCAAGACACATCAGCTATGATTTGTTTTGTGGAAAGCAAGTATAAAAGAACTACTTTTTCTGCTGTGGTAGAAGTAACATACGGAACAACATGAGGGGAATTAAGGTAGAAATTGTCTTCTATTGTAAAGCCTGCACTGAAATGAAAATTGGGCCCAAGAATAGGGAAAGGAATAGTGCAGAGAAATAGGAAAAGAATGGGCGTTGTGTCCTACCCTGGTTTGTACTTTGGATTAGTGGAGACGTTAATAACCCTCTAATCCAACGTGGGGTAACAGAGTTTCTGTACGATAAGAATCACAGGGAGGCCGAAGGCAGCCCTTGGCTGCTGCTGGAGCTTTGTGCTCCCTGCTGGGAACTGTCAGCTCATGATCTTGACCTGTGCTGCAAACAGGTGTGTGCTGCCTGCTGATCCTGGTCAAGGGGCTTTTTTGGGGGAGATTTTAATTTATGTGTGTTGTCTAGATTGCATTACCACAGCTGTAATGTCTAGTTTTTCAAAACATTTTTACTTTGAATATAATATTCAAAGTTGAAACCTCTCAGACTCCCTGGGTTTAGTTTGGTTCTGGGTGCTTGCCATCTCTGAATGTAAGGTTGCCAAGCAAAATGTGTTGGCATAGCTTTTCCCTCAGAATGCTCAGGATTTAGTGTAATTCTCCTTCTCATTTCTGGAAAACATTTCAATGAAGGAACTGCAATAACATAAACCACTATTTCTTCAATACTAAAGTTAATTAGAATGATAGGCCAATTATTAAACTCTTCTTACCGCTCTAAACTTAAACCATTAGTACAGTCAAACTGATAATTAGCATATCCATTGATATTGTTCAGTGATGAACTGTTAATGGCACAGTCTATCAGATATTTTAATAAGAATTTGCTGGCAGAAAGAATTGATCCAGCATTGAAGTAACTTAGGCCAGTAAAAAGCGTCTGTCTGTCAGTGGTGGGAGGCCGTGCCAGCTCTCAGAGGAAGGAGCTGCTCAGCTGTAGATGGAGGATTGGAGGATGTTGCCATATTGATTTTTGTGCCAGCAGCAGTGCCGTGATCCCCACTGTGTCCCTGTGTCAATAATCCAGGATCCCAACAAGAGCTGGGACTTGCTGTCACTGTCACACACCCCAGGGGCCAAGTGATGCTGGTGGAGAGGTCAGAAAATTAACTAAAAAAACCTCAGATACTTTCATATTTCTAGTTATTTTCCTGGTAAGTGTATAACTTTTAAACAAAATTGAAGTACCTAAAAATGCTATTACTCATCTCCAGGCTAGGTGTGGTTCACAGGGGACTGGCCATGAGTGCTGATGATGTTCAGCTCTTTGTTACTGATGCAAGTGTCAAATGTCACACTCTTATCTCTTGGGGAGTAACTTCACAACTGTTGGTACTTTCCAAGAGGCAAAATATTTCTTCCCTCACTTTCGTTTTGTTCAGTCCTTGCTTTATTATTTTTCAATAATTACCAATATTATTACTATATTTTTAGTATATTATTACTAATATTACTACTACACAAAAAACCCCATTTTAATTAAAACACATTCACACTTTTTTAGGCTGTGTCCTTTTCTGTCTTTTCAGTGGACAAACCTGGAATTTGGTTTCAAAACCAAAACAGACACCTTGAATGTATATGTTTCCATCTCTTAGAGTTTCTAAGGAAGTTTCGATCCACTCAGCAGGTCAGTTTGATCTGAAATGGGAATATCCACATTTGGGGTGTCTGTTCTCCTGTCAAAGTCAAATTGCAAACCTAGTTTCGCAAAATATCCTGACCATGTTCTTTATCATTACCTGTTGATCTGCCAGAAGGCACAATGAATATGCTTTAACCTGTGGACTGACTCTCTTTTGCATTTTGAGCACTGGAAGCTGTAAATTCTTTGCCCATTTGTATTGCTTCTTGGCCACTTCTCCATTGTCACAGAGAAGATGGACTTAGTAATGTGTTTTCTTCCCTTCCTGGCCTGGTGCCTGAGGATGCTTAACTGCTTTCCCATAGCCCTTGGTGGGTGGACTGGATTCCCACTGTGAAACTAGTTTGTATGAGCTCCCTTGAAAATGACTGAAGAAGGAATTTTGTTTTAAAACTTTCAAGAAGCTAAACCAAACAATTTCTGTCAGTGTGGGAGTGGACCAAATCCCATAGGCTTCATTATGGGTGATGGTTGACTGGCAGACTTGCTGGGCTTTCACTCAGGCATTTTATTAAAAAGTGCTTCTCAGATGTGAAGTTTTCTATCCCGAATTTAGGTATTTTAACTACACTCTTCTTAAAAAATACCACATATATAGTTTAAAAAAATATGAAAAGCCTGAGGTTGAGATTATGGCTTTACTGTGACTGAAGTCTTTCAAGGTAAGAACTGACAACATTGATAAGCAGCACTTACTAACAAGGCTGCTCTAAAGCCATTGTGTGTGTATATTCAGAGGAACATCTTTCACACCAAAGGTCTGGTGCTTCTCAGTGCTTCAGCCTTTATTTGCAGAGTTTGTTTTAGTGTCTGATTTAGTAGTGGCCGAGTTAATGGTACTACCCTCCACAAGTAATTCTATAAATAGGGTAAGCATTGTGCCATTTTAGTCATAGTATAGTCAGTTAAGCATGATGATGAATTATCTCTGGAAAAATTTAAATCATTTGATTTTTTTGTGTAAATTGGCATAGGAAGAGTAAGCAAACAGTGTACCCTTGGTTAATGTTTCTGTGCCTTTCAGAAGGAAGAGGGGTTTTTTTTAGCTGGAAAGTACCTGGTGCTCGAGAAAACTTCTGAGTTGTCCTGTTGTTCTATAAGCAGTGCCTGTAGTACCCTAAGAATGCAGAACTGCAGCATGACAGCTGATATAATGAGGAATTGTGTGTATTTATTTTTTTTCCCATTCATGTTTCCTTCTGTCAGCCACAACTCCCCTTGGAATTCAGCTGACCTGTGGTGGTGCTTCCCTCCTTCCTGTCTCTATCCTACACTTCTCTTCCCAGGCCTGGCTCCTTCAGTACAATGAACGGGGAAAATCAAACTCCTGAATCACCTTTTATGTCCATTTCCATCTCCTCTGGCAGTTCTTGCTCCACACAACGAAGCAGCAGAAATGTGGCCTTGCTTGCTCTTTGGTCTCAGGTTTTTCCTCCCTCCCTGGTCAAACACCCAGTCATTTGACTGTGTCTTGGGCAACTGCTGCCTTTCAGCAAGTCCTCTGGTTTCCTCAGCCCTCCTTCCCAGCCACCACCTCAGCTTCTTTAATATTGCTCTCCTTGCCTTTTGCAACCTCTTGTCTGTGGTTGTCCCCTGGACCTTGCCCTTGTTTTGGGTGCTCCAGGCCTTGCTCTGCTCTGTGGGATCACACCCATCCCTCTATTCTTCCTCTTCTAGAGAAACTCGCATGACTGCACAAACTTCCTCAGTGAAAAATGTCTTCTCCAAGCAATATGGCTCCCTAGCGATGCTGAATCTTAGCTCACTTGCTCTTTTTAAAATATTTTTTTCTTTATTTAAGATCTGTTCAGGTTCTGTTACGCAGGAAGGAAGATCTCATCATGCTTTACTCTTGGTATAGAGAACTACTCATCTGCTTCCCAGCCCTGCCTTATACATGTTCAGGTTCAGAGTGTTTTTTTCAGAGCAGATTATAGAATTTTGAGGCAGTGAACATCAGTTACCTAATCATGAGGTTGGCTGACATCTAATTTTTTAATACCTTGGTATCTTTATAAACTGAACAGATTGCAAAAAGTTCATTGCTGGACCTTAACTTGTGCCTCTTGAAAATAGAAGTGTTCCATCTTTTGGCTATCAGAGCAGTTCTGAAAGTTGGTATCAGTTGAGAGCAGGACAGGAAACAGCAGAGCTATGATCTGCTCATTTGGTTCTGTATGCAATTAAGGGCCTGTCTTGTGTGTCTGGCTGTGTTAGGGACTGAAAAATAACCATAATCGTAGAGTTTTAAAAAAAAAAAAAAAGGCAGTCTGATTTTTAGTTACTTAATAATCCAAAAGCACTTAATAAGCCTTACTGTGGTGAGTCACACTGAGAAGAAATTTAAATTTGGGTGGGATTTTATTAATATTTATCTTGTTATGTTTTGTGGTCTCTGAAAGTGTTTTTTGGTAAAACTGTGGAGCAAAAATGCAATAACAGAAGTTATGGATGGCAAGGAGAATTGGAATCAATAACTGGATGGCAGTGGTAGCATTAACTGTGTGTATTCCAGAGGGAATGGCCTGGAAGTGAGAGAGAAGGATTACCTGGGGATCAAACCAAACCAGCATTATTGACTACAATGGTGTTCCCATGCCTTTAAGCCAGTGACCTGAATAGTCTGTGTGGTTTGTATTGCGTCTTCTGCCAGTACGTGTTTCTAGCTTACAAATAATTGCAACAAGATTTCCTATACTGTTTAAATGGCAGCAAAGGAGATGAATATGCAGAACAAAAGGAGAAACAGTTATTTCGCCGTTTTTGTCAGGTGTTTCCGTGTGTAACTGTTTATCCCCCATACCATGCCTTGGTAGGGTAACTGTGTATTTGCATGGCTGGTCGCCATTAAAATACTCCCCAAGAGAAATGATTTATTTTAATCTATGCTGCATCAGTGCTATGCAAAATGAGGAGGGAGCACCACGGTTGGTTGCTTTAAAAAAACAAAGCAGTAACTTGCAAACAGTAACTTAGATAAAACCACAGAGTATAATACAATCCTTACATCTCTGTGTTTAGTGTCGTTGCCTTAATCTACACAGGAAGACACACAGAGAAGTGCTAGAAGATATTGCTTAAGCAATAAGTATTTTAACCATCTACAATAAATTTTTATGTCCAGTATCCTTTAAGAAAATTGTCTTTCCTAAGACTTACTGGAGTTCATATTAGAGTCCCATTGACTTCAGACACAAGAATTGGAACATTCATCTTACATTAACAGTAACCTGTGCCAGAATCCCTCTGATACATTTTATCTGTGGTGTTACATGGTTTTTTTTGGTGAAGTACAAAGCATAAATTTGGTTCTGTTAATTCAAGTCATCTGACAGGCTGGCATCTTTATGTCATATACTGCATCTTTTAAATTTTCTTTTAAAGATTGGATTCAAGTAAGGTTTTCTTAATTGCCAGCTTGCAATGTCTGTTTATATCTTCTCCCATGTGAAATTAATGGGAGAGCAATTAGGCAAACTCTGGATTCTGTGCTTGAGTGACGCTTCTAGCTGTGAGGATATTAGAGCTGTCTGTCTGGTCTTCACAGCTTCTGCTGGAGTCTTAGATAAAACGGGAGATAAAGATGTTAAATCTCAAAGTGGTGCATTAACTCCTGATGTTACAGAGTTAAATTTGTTGGAGGCGCTGAGGATTACATTTAGCTGATGATCCATCAGGAGGGATTGTAATGGCCTGTTACAACCTCTAATCTAACTGCATATTTGCTTTCAAGTAAGAGTAAATGTGAGCCTAACCTTATTGTGGGATAGGAATGTTTTCTGATACATTTTTATCTTCAGCTCTAGTTTTTGTACCAGTCTAAGCTCTTCTATACTGGAAAGTGCAGTGCAGTTCTTTCAGTTGCATTTGTTCAAAACCTGAGTGTATACAAACACTGGTGGGAAACCTGAGCTTTGGAATTTGCTTTCCAGTATCAGTTAGGTTTGTCAGCTTCCCCTGGAGAGTCTGAATGGAAATCAGGATTTGAAAAAGGTCATTTATCACTTAGAAATGTCAGTCATCAGGTCTTAAAAAAGTAAGTTCTGCTGCATGACTACACCAATCTCAGTTGCCACAAGGGAGAGTGGGGGGACAGAATGAAGGCCCGACTATTTCTTTTGGCAGGCAGCAAGCACTTAGGTTAAACTGATAATCAGACTGTACCCATAGGCTGTGGTTTCATGTTGCAGCTAAGCCAGTCCAGAAGGTTGCTGCTGCTGAAAGAAGTGTTCCTGCTCTCTTCTTCCTGCTCCCACAGTCGTGTTTCCCTCATTTCCTTTGTGCCAGCTCTGCACATGGGACCCATCACTGAGCCGGTTCAGCTCAGTCGCCCAGCTGAGAACTACTCACTGCTGAATTAATTAGTTTAATTAATTTAGTGAAAGACCAGATAAGCATTAGAGCTGGCATAAAGGAGGGGTGTAGACCACACAGAGTAATATGAGAGTCTAAGGGTATAGTTCTTTTTTTTTTCCCAGTTTACTCTGATCTACACGTTCATTGCCGTGTGTGTCAGGTCTGCTCTGTGCTCAGCCAAGTGCCAGGTGGGGCCTGCTTTGGACCAGTTCTGAGACTCACTCCCCTCCCACCCTCCAACTTTCTCCTGTATCACTTCTGGGGCTGTCACTGCTGTCAAAAGCTCTCATAGCTTGGTGGGGGTAAAAGGCACGTGTGCTCACAGTGAGGTGGGAGTGCTGAGTTACCCTGTCAGATGACCACCACTACAGAAATTGATTTAAAATGATTGTAACTGGAGGCTTAGTCAAGCCTTCCCATTCTGTATTGCTTAGACCCTTGGAATATTTTAAGTGTTTTGAAAATTTCATGCTGGAGGAGGTTTTTTTTTCCCTTTTTAACTGTTCAGGAATTTATGTAGTTGACAAGTGGTAGCAAAAAATATGAATATATAGAATCACAGCATTATTTCTGTCAAGAAATAGATTCTAGAGGCTTGGGGGAGTACTAGTGTGTTGTTCTCAGGGAACCTATTAAATTGCTGTAGAAACCTTACTCCAAGTAATAGGATCTGTATCCTGTTCCTTATCAAATAAAGATGTTAATTGTCTTTTATTATTTGTCATACTATATTTATGATAGCAATGTCTCCATAAATACATCTGTATTGTACATACAGTATTTTTTTCCAGGCCACTTATTAAGATTTATATCCTTTAAGTGGCTTCTCTACAGCACCATTTTTTCAGACCTACAACCTGCTGTCCTGACTAAAATTTTAAAATTAGTATTCCTTGAAAGTAAGTTCTTCCCAGTCTCTTTCCCACTTTATTCTCTGTATACCAATTTGCATGGCCAGGTTATGTAGCAAGGGATAGGGAACCACAGTGGGAAAGAGACTGGGTGTTAATTCCTTTTCTGCTGCTTGTTCACATCCATAACTCTTGAGTCATGTATGAGTCTGCTGCTGTTTCTGAAGTTTTTCTGGTACCTGTGAAATTACTGTAGTGCTGTCTGGTAGCTGTGCATGCGGAAGTGAATTTCCATGCTCTTGTGATTATTTCAGCTTTTGAAAATGTCTACAACGATGCCAATTCATTTTAAATGGCAATGTCCTCATACCTGTAGCAATGGTAAATTACAGAAGCCATTGCCTATATGAATTTCACAAACATTGGCTTCTTTCTGGTTTCTTCCACATCACTTTCTTGGTTGAGCTATATTTTGCTTTTGTTACCTTCCTTTGAATTTTTAGGTGTGTTAGGTTATCGTTAATTTGTTCTTTCTGCTCAGAAATTGGGAAGCAGAGTACCTGGGGTGGTCTGTAGCCTGAATGCTCTCAAAGCTACACCTCAATTCGTGGCCCCATGACAAACAGCAAGACAGCACGAGATCTCAGACTACTGGTGTCTGGGGGAATTTTGGAATTAATGTATTGGTTTTCTTTTATATATTAACTTACTTCATCAAAGAGAACAGTGCAGTAGGGTTGTTTTGTGTTGTTTTGTTGGTTGTTTTTCCTGAGCGTTGAGTCATACTTTCTTCCCATTTTTCTGCCTGAAGAAGACAGCCTTTAATAAATCTGTAGGCGAAGTGATAAACATATAATAAGGAGTCACAGGGATTTTTTTCTCCTCCCACTGCAAATGAGTCAGCAATTAAAGTATCTTGAAAGAAAATCAGTCTGTTGTCTGGGTTTAGCAAATGTTTACATTTTAAGAGAACAGTTATATTCGTGGTGCTCAGAGTGCAAATTGTGTAAGGGGGTCTTCTATAAAATGAAATACATACCAGAATCTCTCCCTAAATGACTCTCAATCTGAAATATTTTTATTTGATCAGAACAGCAGATTCCTGGTGGTTTACTAAAACTAAGACAGTATCCTCAACCTAGATTTTCTTTTACTGGGAAGACACACTAAAAACCTCGCTGTCAAGTGGAATTGCCACGTGTAATCCAGTTCTGGATTTTCTGGTTATATCATATAGATGATGAGACATGGTAGTGTGGAAAAACTTGGCAGGAATATTCCTGTGTAAATACGAAGGCTCATTCATATTTTCAGTCTTGCTCTGGTCAGGAAGATTTATGTGACTTGACATTTTTGGGGACTTGTTTTCAAATGCTGTGGAAGGAATAGGTGGCTGTGCTGGAGGAGCCTCTGTGTCTGCTTCAAACACCTTCTGTTGGTGTTTACCTTGCAGGTAGTGAGGTGGAGCAGGCTGGTGAAATGAAAGGGGCAGGGACTGTTTGACAGCTGCATTGTTTGAGCTCAGGTGTGTGAAATGCACAAAAAGCTTTGCTGGGCTTTTTGATCACTTCAGGCTGTGCCTGCAGGGTGTGGAGATCTCCCTGGGCTGGCCTAGAGCTGGCAGTGGTGCAATCCAGCTGTGAGCCCTCTTGGAGAAATGTGCCCAATTCTTGGGGACTTCACCTTCCCCAGTTCTGTGCTGCCAGACCCTGCTCTTGTTTGCTCAAGCAGTGACTGCTCTGAGTAAATGCCCACAGCCTGTAGAGTAAATAATGCCCTTCAGAAATCCAAGGAGACACTGAGCAGTTTTGGTTTGGGATTTTTTTTTTGTTTGGTTGGGTTTTTGTTTTAGTTTTTTTGTTTTGTTTTGCTTTGTTTTGTGGAGTTTTTGTGGGGTTGTTGTGTTGTTTGTTTTGGTTTGTGGGCTTTTTTAATGTCTGTGGGGTGTTGGTTTTTTTCCTTCAAATTGATCCTCCTGAAAAGAGCAGATAAAAAAATAAAAAATTGTTAAAGCAAGGGGAACAAGATGCAAGCACTTAGGGAGCAGGGAAAATGCTGGTGATTGTGATGAGATTGGTACCTCTGTTCTCTCCATTTTGTGTCACTGTAGATGAATTCAAAGTTCACCAGACTGTAGCTGCTGTTGACTTTTAAAATACTCTGATATGCATTCAAGCTTAGCAACACCACGTTTCTGAGGAGATTCACAGGTGGTAGCAGCAGGATACAGCCAAAATCCTTTCCATGGGATTCCATTAATGATGTTGCCTGGTTGACTTTTCCAACTCTGTGATTCATCCACTGCTGCCCTATTTAAATTACTCAAAGAACTGATAAAGTACAGGGTGTGGTTGATTTTCTTGGAAAAAAAGAATGCTAATCAATAGTGTTTTGCTGAAAATTCTTGATGAATTGTTCTCCTCACCAAAACATCAGTGGCAGAGATGAAATAGAGTGAAAACTAATGAGGGTAAAACTTCTTGTGCATTAAGCTGGGATTTCCATGGTGAAAAACTGGACAGAACTGAGAGTTCTGATGGCAACCTAGTTAAAAGGAGAGAACCAGCTACTATGGTGAGCAGGGATGTACAAAAAGCCAAGCTATAATGATGGGGGTAGGGGACCGTCCTAGGGAAGAAATGATGCTTTTGGCAAATGAAAAGAAACTGTTGGGAAAAAATTCAAGCTCACTTTTTTCAACATGGGCATCCGTGTTTAAGTGCATTCCCGTGATACTTGATGTGAGTGAGCACTGTTCCATTGCAGTCCAATGTAAATAATGGTTAACTAAGCATAAATTTAAAACTAGACTTAAGTTAACCTAGGGTCAGAGTGACTAAGTGTATAGAAGAGCATTACTTGTCACATGGGGTGGGCTTACCAAACTGGAAGTCAGTTGTGATTCTCCTTTACTGAGTGAAACGGAGTGTCATGAGATGGAGATCTGGACCTCAGGAAACAACTGCCTGCTTTTGTGTCCAGGAAAGAAGATGAAGAAGGCAATAACAAAGCAAGGAAGTAGTTAACACATTGTGAGTGCTGTGAAAAGGGAGAAAAAGTGGGAAGTGGAAGTGGAAAAAAAAAGGGGGAAGGAGAAACTGTGTGTGCCTTTCGTTGCAGTTGTGCATAAAGATGTTTGCTGTGCTGTTGAGGAAAATTGCTTGTTACTGCATATGGCTATTTATCTCTGCAGGTTTAATTAAGCTGTTTAAAGGACCTTTGTTTTTTGTTCCCCTTTTTCTTGTTCTCTTCTTGTGGCTGCCTCATCCCTGGAACTGTCAAAGGCCAGGTTGGACAGGGCTTGGAGCAACCTCATCTAATGGAAGATGTCCCTGCACAAGCCAGGGGTTTGTAATGAGATGGTCTTTAATGTCCCTTCCAGCCCAAACCATTCTGTGATTCTTGATTGTATTATAGAATAGAGTCTTCCCATTTATTCAAACATCTAAATTTCTTCGGATTTTAATTACTTTAATTTAGTGATGGCTTTTCATTTTCCCTCTATGATCCTTAATGTAGAATGTCACACAGTGTTTAGCATAAAAAAGAAAAATAAACAGTAGGGATAGGCACTACTGAGATTACAGGCTATAGAGGAAAGGTGTTTGTCATTCAGCTTCAATTAAAAATAACATTACTTTCAGACTTTAATAATATATTGCAAATTTCCACCTGATGTTAATAGAGTATTTGTTATGTGGTTAGATGTTGGTAACATGCAATGCTTGGCTGAATGTTTTTGATCCTGCACTTGCTGATTTACTGTAATAAACAGAAATCTTCTGTAAAAGATATGATGCAGCAAGGCTCAGATCTGCATGGTGGTGTCTGCATTTGTCAGCAACACCAAGTTTTTGTGGATTTGGCCTTAAATTGGTACTGGATTGTTTGCCTGCGAATGTTTAGTCAATAGAGAACAAATTGTGGATGTCAAATAACCTTCAGCTGCACAATCAGCCACAAATGGCTGGATGAATGCAGCAGTGTCTGAAAGCTGCACTGCCCGAAATGGGGAACTCTGCCTGAGCTCCTTCTGCACAACAGCTCAGGGAGCAGGTCCCGTGCCAGGGCACAGCTGTGGGGCAGAAACCCCCCTGGTTTTCCCCTTTCTGGGTTGAGTTCTCCTCACCACACACAGTGAAATGCTCTGAAAGGGGAGCTGGGACAGTCAGAGGCATTTGGTGCCACTCTGAAAAAGGTGGCAAGCGAGAAGTCAGGGCTCATTCTGTGTCCTCAAATGAAACAAGGAAAGTGTCTGACCAGTGAGCCTGAGCCATTTGGCCCAGTAAATAAAATGCTTGACGCTTGCGAGTTTCAGAAAAGCAAGTAATTCTTTTCTTCCTGTTTTGTGTTTTCTTTCCTCTAGTTTGACCTGCTGCTGCTGGATATCTCTGTGTAAGGGCAAATGTTGTTTCTTGAAAATAAAGCAACCTCATTTTATGAGTCAGGAATTGCTTCTGTTTAACATGCTTGTTCAAAGAACCCTAATCTGTTCCTTTACTTCTGAGTGCCTCATGCAAACAGCTGGATTGGGGTGTATTGTAAGAGTGGGGGGTTGGTTGTTCTTTTTTCATCAAATCCTGTTTGAGTAAAATAAGGAAAAGCTATTTGCAGTCTATATGAATAGTCTGGTGGCAGACTTAGATTAATAGTTTATGTAGAAGTACTGTCTCCCATATGATGTCATGGTAGACAAAAATTAGAAAATAGTAGAAAGTCAAAGTAGAAACTCATAGAAATAAGTATTTTTCCATACTTCTCTTAAGCAATCATGACAGCAAAAGAAAGGTAGAAAATGACAGAAGCTATATATTTTTTTTGTCTCCAAAAAGTTGATAGTACATGCAGGTTTTTTTCTGCTCTGTTTTCATATTTCAGCTATGTTGGACTGAACTCTTGATGTCATGTTTGACTCTTTAAATATCAAGCAGAAAGCTCTATGGCATTAATTTTATAAATAGACCTGGTACTCAAAAATAGTCTTATTGATAATCAGCTTTGTCTGTCTTAGTTCTGGAATGATCGCTACATGTTTGTGTAACTGGAAACTGTCATACATAAAATTTAATCCTTTTTGGAGCTGATCTGTGGAACAGCATATAAATAACTAGTCAATAAAAAATGCATGTTTGTTCCAGTGTTTTCCTAGAATTGGAATTTTGCTGTGCAGTGGGTTAAGAGAAAGCTGTATCTTTTTTCACTAGAGTTACCCTTCATGTATTGCAGCAGTTTCATGGTTCTGTAAATCAATGAGTCTGCTCTGAAATGGATTTTGCTGCCCTTCTTTTGAGTTCTTCTCGGTGGTTAAGGCACATGATGACATTCGCTGTGCTTTGCTGTAATGTCAGTGCTCCACAGGAGATGGGGATCCCTGTGTCTGACCTGGAGAGTCTCTGCAAAATCTGTGTTGCTAACTAGAAATAAAGGTAGTGATTTAATTGGCATCTAACACACTGTCATCTGTAGTCTAATAATCTGTGAAAAAAGGCTATTTTAAATTGTTGGCCAAAAGGATTTCTTGTTTGGATTTTTTTCTCTTGGCATATAATTTTTAATTTAAAGTTTTCTCAGCGCTATTTCCAAAGTTAAGAAATTGAGTCTTCAGGGTTTTTGTTTGTTTCTTGATGACTTAGGGCCCGAAATGGGGAATTAGGTCCTCACACTACTGCTGTGAGGAAATACAGAGCGTTCCGTGCCGGTGCCGTGTGTGACCCCGGCTCGCGTTTCAGGCGGGCACAGCTCCACCAGCGCTGCCCATCTCCCGGCTTTGTTTACTCTACCCCTCATCCTCATTAAACATTGATAGCTGGGACTGGGAGCATGGGAACGGCGCCTGGCAGCTCAGGGAACACTGACTCTGCAAAATGGACCTCGTGCTTTTGGGGCTGGCTTCAAGTCGATGGCCTGTGATGGCAACTAAGGTTTCTTTTTGAGCTCTGTTACAAGCTTAGGGTGAGTTGGACCAGAATTCAGAGTGAAAGTTAAGTGGTAAATGATGAAGGCCTAATTGGAAATCTATGAATGGGTTCATTTCCTGCCATTGGCTCCAGTGCATTTCCAGGTGGACTTTAATCTGTGCCATGCAGCCCGAGGGTACCTGTGCCTGGCAGTCTGGGCTTGAGATCACACTTGCATTTTGGGAAGTGCCTGTATGGTTTTTGTACAAATTGTACCTCTGAAGAACAAAATAATTTCTTTGTAAACTTAATCACTTAGCAGAAAGGTGGTAGTTGTTAGGATGTCTCAAAAAATAAACCTTCTCTCGCTTTTACTTCTTATGCAGGTGCATTTGAGGGGGTTGATGTTGATCTATATAGCCTATTGTCCTCAAGTTTGTGCCTTGTCTCAGTGCAGTGGGAGTGTGCTGAGGTCTGTCCTGAGCTGTATATGTAGCACAGGTGGTAAAACAACTTTAAACTTTGTATATAAGCGAAAGAACAATGTTAGTGCACAGTTGCAGTGATGGATGATCTGCAGTTGAGATCTTAAACTGCTTGTATTTTTTGAATTCCTTCAGCTGGCCCTGACAGCTGCCAGAGTTCAGTTGTGGAGGGGCTTGATTATTTAGTTATTTATTTATTATTTTTTGGACATAACTGCCAGGCTGCAGGGAGGGGGGGATACTGTAAAAATATAAACATTTAAATTTCATTTCCTTCTTGGTGACTCTGCCCTCCCACTTTCTGTTTGGGCGGGAGGATTTAAAAAGGATGAGTCTGTTGTTTACGCAGCTTAAAGCACTTGAACATTCTGCTCTTGGGGTGTCCTCTTGCCCTTCCATGCTCAGCAGAAACAACTCACACCTTCAGAAGAAATACAGCTTGCTTGCTTTACACTTTCTGATGGGAGCAGCAGCACAGCTGCTGCTGTCTCTCTGCTGAAGGAAGATGGAAAGGGAATTAAGTAAACAAGGAATGCTGGAGTCATCTTTGAGGGCAGGAGAGTTGAGTCTGCATTTGATTTAACTTTCAGGATTACTAACTGTGGAATGAAACAGTTTATTTGTGTGGTCTTCAAAAGAGCATGTGCAAGGTAAATGGTGTCCACATTGCTCCTTGTTCAGTTGGGGTGTGTGCTTGAGGCTCCAGGGCAGTACCTGTGGCTGCAGAGCTGCCTGGCTGCACCTGGCACACAGCTCCCTCAGGCTCTAGTGCCTCCAGGAGTTTCCCTTTGGGAGCTGAAGCTGAGCCCAAACCCAGCTCCGTAGGGCCAGCACAGCTGTTCATGGGGTGTGGAGCAGAGCCATGGGTACTGCAGGCTCTGCATCACACAGGACTGGGGGAGTGGAAACACAAGCAAACCCTTTCCCTTTGCCTTTCATCTCTTGCTGAAGTTTTCAACCCTTTAACCTTGGGAAGTGTTTTTCCTACCCAGACCTGGTTCCACATGTGCTGTTTCATCCCTGGTTTTGATCCAGACACTCTCTGAACTCACTTGAAGCTTTGCTCTCAGTGTGTCTTTGCTGCAAGTTCCTTTCATTTTCTGGAGAACACTCCTGTGCAGTTGGCTTTGAACTATCCACATAGGAGTTGCTGGTCAGAGAAACCTCTGTGTTTGTATTTAAGGTGATAAAAAACCTCAAAATTAGGATTTTTGTTAAAAAATGACATTAAAATTTTGTCAGTCCTATATCTGCATATATCTTTTATTCAGTACAGAGCTGAACAGATTAAGTGCTGTATTTTATAACACTATAAGCTCTTATAACCAGCAATCAGTAAAACATACCTGGGCCCTTAGAAGGTCCTTTTATTTGTGTCTGCTCTTACTCTGCATCATCTGGTACCAAAAATAACTGGCTCCATCTCAATGGCCCTGCCCACCCAGGGTTGTACCACTGCAAGCTGCAAAGCTGATTCCAGCTGTTTGTGAGTCTGAGTGTTTGATGCTGAAGTCATGTAGCCTTTGGATTGTGTTTTCACTACTTGATTGTGGTGGGAAGTCTTGGATGGGGTACACAAACACCTCTGATGGATCAATATTTTGTGTTTCTAGTCTGTGCTATATTGAGGCTATAACTGAAGTGATTCTCTTTGCACAGCAGAGTTGGAATATGCCCACAAAGCATTTTGCAGAACACACAGAGACTCGTGTAGAGGAACATTTTTTTCCCCAGTCCATTGCAGCAGAGAGATGCAGTTCTGGCTCATCAGTCTTTTTTTTCTATTTCATATTTGAATTCTGAGGTGTGCAATTTGAAACTGCCACGTGCAGCAGAGCTTGAGGTGCAAAGAAGTGGATATTGCACACGCTGATAGGTTGGTGGTTGTATGGGGTCTTTATCGCACCATACAATGGAATTATGTGGGGGTTTTTTCAATAATAAGCATGTTTAACAATCTTTGTAGTCTTTCTACTCTTCCTTCTTTTGTTGTACCACCAGATGAAGGGCTGATGTGGTAAATTCTGTAAAACAGAGTGATGTATGTGCACCCTTGAGAATTTTTACCTGCTGGAAATGAGAGTTGGATCTTACAGTCAGTTAATTCTCTGTAGATTGTGGTCATCCTCTGGCAAACTTCTGCAGATGTAGTCTGGTTCATCTTTTGGTTAACATGAAGAACTGAAGACTAGATTGATAATGGCACCTAATTTTTAGCTTAGAGGGTTTCCTTCCTGTGCTTTGCCCTTTCATAGCTGTTGGCTGAGCTGCTGTCACTTTGTTTTCTTTGGCCTCAGCCTTTGAGCACTTGATGCTTTATTGCTCAGCCCTCACACACTTCCCAGGCACAAAAACCATCACCAGAATTATTTCTTCCCTCATTGTATATACCAAATTGTGGTTTTCTTTGGAAGATTGTTTTCTGCAGAACTCCCTGCCACATTCCCTCTAGTCCCCTAGAGATGTTTAACTAGAATTTGGTTTTACAGTCTTAAGAAAACCTACCTTCCTTTGTTCCTTAAAGGACTGGCTAGTTTTCCTCATTATCATGAGGTAACAGCAGAGCTAATGAGTAAAGATAGTTTAAAAAGAGTAAGCCCCAAACCTCAGCCTTGCAGAATGGGATGTCTGGATCACTGTTAGTGATGTACCTTATCTTCTCCTTTATTTTTAGATGCTCTTCTACAACGGGTAGCAGAATTGGAAAAGGTCAATGCAGAATTTCTGCGCACAAAGCAGCAACTTGAGCAAGAATTTAATCAAAAGAGAGCAAAATTTAAGGAGTTATACCTGGCTAAGGAAGGTAAGTCCTCAGTTCTCTGAATTATTCTAAAGTTTATTGAACTTCATCTTCAAATAATCCCTGTATGAAGCATGGTCTTTTAAACAGTTACAATAAGAATGTAAGATATTCAATAAGAGACTATTGAGCATCCTAGAATGAACTTTAGAATTAAATTTAAATATTTGCCTCATGGACAGGAGCCAGAGAAACTTGATGTCCATGCAGAAACACCACCAGTGAGTTTTAATACTAATTTCCTGAATTCAGGGTGTGCTCTCTGAGCAGGAGCTGTTCTGGTAATTGGAAAGACATAGCCTGGATGCTGTGCTGTTTGTACTCTGTGGCCTTTTTTTTTGTGTAGCATTTATTTGTCTTAAATTTCCATCTGAGGTAGGCTGTACGTTATAAAAGTTTTAATACCAGCCAAGGGCATCTATTTCAATAACACAATTTATAGGAAAATCTAAATCATATGAGCTCAAATATCTGATGAAGGATCAGAGAGTAGAGATAGCTGTTCTGAGAGCCAGATTGATTTTTCTAATTCTGATGATTTTCCTGTCTTTAACATATGAAAGCAGAGCCAAAACATAATGCATTAAGACTGCAGCTGCTGTATAAGCTTATGAGAGCAGAAATCCAACAGGCATAATGAAGATCAGATCATACAGCAAGCCTGACTTGTGTTTCTATGCCTGGATGAGAGGAAATTTAAGATACAAGACTACTGATGAGATCAGCAATAATTCCCCCATTTTGGTACAGTCAGAAAATATAAAATAAATTCTGATAGGGAAAGAAAAAACACCTCAATTTCCACGGGTACTTAAGTGAAAGGACACCAGAGGAGAATGTACAAGCAATTACTTTTCTTTTTTTTACCCCCTCAGAAGTTTTCCCCCTCCCTGTTTCCAAGACCCTTTCCTAAATGTCAATTGGGAGCGTTTGGACCCATCTTTAATTCTGTCATTTGAAAACTAAGAATGTTAATGCTACAGAGTTTTTTTTACAAGGATTGATGTGTAATGTTGCTTTTTTAGACAAGGATTAATGTGTAATGTTTTTTTACACAAGGATTAATGTCCTTTTAGGTACTTGATTAGCTCTGGGTTCTATATTCTCTATCAGGGTTAGAGCACCAGGATTGATTTCACTTTTTGGCCCTGAGGGAAATTCATGGAGATAGCTTGGTGCTGGTTGTGTACTGGCCAGATGTTTCTGCTAAAAGTGATTGCCATTGAAGCAGGCTGTGTGGGCATATTTTGTGTTTTGTGTTAGCGCTTTTGGAATTAATTATATATGTCTTCCAGAGCTGTTTGTTTCAGATTAGCCAAGATCTCAGGAGGATAATATGAAATTAGTTTAATTTCTGTTTATAGTTGCAACAATTAGAGAAGTAGTGGGTGTTCCATTGAATGTATCCCTTTTTTTAGCAGAAGCTCAGTTTTACCAAAGTCTTTGATAAAGAGCGAATTAGGCTGCATATTTTTCTTATGTGGGCTCTCCAAAGTGGTCAGAGAGTGTTTCTCTTCAAGAAATATGAAGTATTCCATCCAAATTGTGAACCAGGGTGGTCCCAGAAATGAGGGGGAAAACTGTTTTCCAGTCTGTTCGTGCCTTTTCTAGATTCATTACCAGAATGAGTTTAATAAGAAGCACTGATGAAAAGCACAGTTCACTTTCGTCAGGTGTATTGAAGTTTTTTTTATCCAGTGTCTGCTTGGTGTCTGCATCCATAAGATACTCCTTTAATAAAAGGTAAGGGCAAACAAAGTCAAGAAATAGCATTCCCTGAAGATACCTGCCAACATTTGTGCAGTCATTACAGGTAGATGTTTTAATACCAGTGCTTCCTTCCGATCTTTGCCATAGCAACTAGGGCTACCCTTCAGATTGACCTCATTAATCAAGCTAAATGTACACAATCCTCCTTTCAGAGGACCTGAAGAGACAGAATGCAGTGCTGCAGGCGGCCCAGGATGACCTGGGCCAGCTGCGGACCCAGCTGATGGAAGCCCACGCCGAGATGGAGAACATCAAGGCCATAGCCACAGTGTCAGAGACCACCAAGCAGGAGGCCATCGATGAGGTCAAGAGGCAGTGGCAAGAAGAAGTGGCTTCCCTGCAGGCCATCATGAAAGGTAACAATCAGCCAAGCTGCTGAGGTCAGCCACCCTGATGTCGTTAGGGATTTGTGCCTGCTCTTCCACAGAGTATGGATGATCGTTATGGCTTGGGAAAGCTGCAGAAGGGCTGGATGAAGTGTAGTTCCCAAGGCTGTGAGAAGAAGCTTGAAGGGGTTTTTTTATTGTCAGCCTGAGGACAGAGTTCAGAATTCATGGCCATGGGAACCTCATGTATATGCAAAGCATTTTTGAGGGACTATGAATGTGATACTTCATCCTTCCACAAAGATAAGTATGATGCCTGTAATTTGACAAGGCTGAAGACAGCTTTGAGCTGCTAGCATGATTCTCTTTTTTCCTTCTGTGTGAACACAGTTTTGCTCTCACAGAGTCAGGTGTCCCTCCAGTACTCACATGGGCCTTCCCCCAGGGCAGTGACTGCACATGCTGCTCTCTGTCCTGGGTGCTTTTTTGATTGATGGTTCTGATCTATTCCTTGTTATATTTGCACGTTGCACAGCTGTTGACATTTCTGAGACAAAGTGAATGAACAGAAGGATATGAACTGGGAACAGACTTGCCACAAATGTCTTTTTTCTTAAAGGTTCACAGACAGGATCACACTATCCTGAGCCTAGAGCCTGTTGGCTGTGGGCAGTTTTTCCATCGCCTCATTGTGCTTTTCACCCAGAACAGACAAACCTTCTGTATATTGAGTACACAAATGTCTGTTTATTTATGATCTACACAGATACATGAACCTAGATTAAGGCTCAGCTGTGCCAGCTGTTGTCCCTGTGTAAACAGACAGCTTCTGACCTGAGGGAGGTACTGTGAATCCTGGGGAAATGGAAGCTATATGAGAAGTTTGAATTTCTTTGTATTTTGGAGTACCTTTTTAAGGGTTTGGATGATGTACTTGGAGGTACAAAACTTGCTGCTAAATAGGATATTAGTCGTGTATGTTATCCTGAAATTAGGAGTTGTACAGTTTTGGGGGATTTTTTCTCTCTGTCCTGCTGATGGTACTAACTGAATTTACTTCCTTTGAGTTTTTTACTTATGTATTTGGGTTTGGGACAGGAGCCCAAGGGAAGGGAGCGTTCACTATTGTCCTAGTTTTGATTAATTATAATAAATCATTCAATGGTTGGAGATGGAGTTCCTAAAGCTCTGTTCTTTAACTCACATTGAAAATAAGTTTTGAAAACGCTGTTTTCTAGAGACTGTTCGTGACTATGAGCTGCAGTATCACCACAGGATGGAGCAGGAGCGAGCTCAGTGGAGCCAGTACCGGGAAAACATGGAGCGGGAAATTGCAGAGTTAAGGAGGCGACTGTCTGAAGGCCAGGAGGAGGAAAACCTAGAAAATGAAATGAAAAAGGTACATTGGAATGGAGCTCCTCAGTTTCTGTTTGAGGATAGGCCCATGGGGTCACGCATGGGTTCATTCCTATGCCTGCTGTAATTCCTCAGCAATTCACACAGCCTGGTCCTGCCAGCTGCCAGCCTTTGTTCATGGAAGTCATCGTGACCTAATCCATTTGAAGCCTTAAAGGCTGTGTTCCTAATTATGTGCATTCAGTGAGAGAATTTCACCTGAGAAGATGGTAAAGTTTTGCCTTCAGCTTGTAAAAACAGACAGCCTTGTAAAGTCACTTGTCATGATGTCAAATGAGCTCAAGTAAAACCACCTTCAGATATTTCTGGATTGACTGCAGTTTTACAAAGTTTCCTTTACACTTCTGTACTTTTACTTCTTTTTCCAGGTCTTAAAAACTTAAAAGTGCTCATTAAAAACTTCAGAATATCTAAGATGTCTTTCTTCTTCTCTGAAGTAGGCCTTGTTTGTGCATTACAGTACTGCTGCCTCCCTGGGAAGTACAGAGGCTCTAGACGATGCAAAATAATTGCTCTGGAGTATGGACAGATATTGTTGTAGTTTTTCAAAGATCTGTGACTAAGAAAAGTTCATAGAAGTAGATTGAGGTGCCTTGTCTTGAGTTTGGATTTTCTTTTTTTTTGTTGAGGTTGAAGATTTGATGTGTTTCCTTTTAGACAGGAAGGAAATTGAACCTGTCATAATAGATCAGTGCTTTATAAAACTCTTTCTCTTATTATCATAACTTGCATTTTCATGCATTTCCCATCTCAGCAGGCTTACCTTAGTTTTCAAGGTGTTCTAACACAATTTTGAAGTAGTGTCTGAATCTATATTCAATAAAGAAGAAGGCTAACATCTGATCATCTGCCACATCAGTGCATGTCCCTGTTCCTTCTTGCTGTCAGCAGAAGACATGCAGTATGGAATATGACAAACATCCCACCTAAGAAACATTTTAGCTATGTTTGCTGTGTTGTAGCAAGCAATTGGTGTTAGTGTTGCAAAATATAGTTCTTTCTCTGAGATTTAGGAAGAGATTCCTGATTATTGGTAGTTGTAGTTACATTATTGCTGTGGGAGTGCTCTTTAAGGGGCTCTGATGTCAAAGGTAAGAATCAGGGTAAAGCCTGTTCTAGTCCAACTGCAATTGTAAGACATTTACTGTTTTTAAGGAAAAGTTTTAATCTTGTTGAGGGCAAGAGACTTTGGCTGAAGCTGAATGGAGATTCAAAACTGGATCAGTGTGGTGAGTCTTGTAGAAACAACCCAGAAGATGCAGAGTTCATCGTGTAAAAGTCCTGGCATTGCACTCCCAACTAACTGCCAATAAACACCTCCAGAGAACAATCTCTCTCAACTGATTCAGATTTTTAATCTGAATTTACTGATTGTGTAAGTTGAAATTGCAAGCTGCTGGCATGGCAGCACAGCTCACCTAAGCTCAATGGCTTCAGTAGAGAAGTTTAGCATAGGAGATAAAAAGCATTTTCAACTATATTCCTTTAAAAGGGAATTAAATATCCCTGGTGATTCTAAAGGAAAAGGTGATCAGTTTATTAATCTCTGGTAAAAGGAGTTTGGAAAGCTTTCTAGGCCTGTAAAGCAGAGGAACATGTACCTTATGTAATAGGAGGGGGAGGGGGAAATCTGGTTTTCAGAGTGCAGCTTGAAATAATTGCTTAAACTGCTTTGCATGAGGTTTTAATCTTCTTTGTTATTATTAAACCTGTGAGGTTTTCCCTCAAGGAGACTAAAAATTAGATCAAAATTAGGAAAAGGACATTCAATTTTACCTAAAAACAAACAAACAAATCCCAAGCCCATAGTGAGGTTTGCTTGGGCAGCAAAACAATGAATATTCATGTGTCAGCAGTCAATGTGAAAAGAGGAACTTTCTTGATCACTTGGGATGTGTTATTTGAAGACTTGTGATCAATTCCTCATGCAAAATGGCATTTGCAGCCAGCAATGCTTAAACAACCATCTTTATATGCTCTCTTGCCAGAAAGAGCATGTCTGGTGGAACACATGCTCTGGTCTGGAAGCAGCTGTTTTGCTTTTCCATATAAATATATTTCAGGTTGCAAATCACTAATTTCTGTAGAGAATTTATCTGTTCTGTGATTTTGTGTCATAAAGCAATGATTTCTAAGAAATCATTTTCTAAGTAAACCTTGTAACTTTGTCTTCCTAATCTCACTTCCCAGCTCAAAAAAGATGGATACCTTGATGTAGTGATTAACATGCTCACGTAGTGATTAATCTTTCAGAAAACTTGCCAGTGATTTATAAAAACCTGCTTTCCTTTAGGGTTGTGGTACCAGATAGGTCTGGGGTTTTTTGTTTTCACAGCAGCTAAAAGCAATCTACCACAGCAACATGTACTTCCCTGCACATTCTCTGCTGGGGAATGACTGGGTTGACTCTGGACAACAACTGCATGGGGGTGAGCTCTGCCCAAACTTTGGCCACTGGCAAAATTTGACTTGGCTTTTTTTTCTGTTCAGGAAAGGATCTCTTTTGCTGATGGAAATCTGATGAATATACATACTCTTCTTAGCACAGTTGTGTCAAACTCTGAGTAGCAGAAGTCTGCAGAGCAGGTATTTTGTATACAGAGTGGGCAGGGAAGTACAAAACTCCTGTTAGGAATTATGCTTATTAGTCAGGAGAGGGGAAATTGGAAGGGGAGAATAATTAGATTTCTGTGGCAGAGTTGGCCATAAAATCTGATATACAGTAAGCTATTTTTGTTGATAATGGTGAAGAACAGAGGGATAAATTTAGAGGACTTTTAAATGGTTTAGTCCTGCTTTAAACAGAAATCTTCAAATTGTGTCTGTGTGTTTTCCACTTGTCTCATTTTTAAGGAACAAGCTCACATATAATGTTACTTGGGATTTCTCCAGTCAGCTGTTTGTTCCTCTGAAAATGACTTGGACTCATTTTTAGCATTATCTCTCCATGGAGTCATTTTCCTGCTGGGGTCTGCAGGTCCCTCAGTGTATTCTGCAGCCCCTGTGCTGGGGGAAGCAGGTTTGGCTGGGGCAGAAGTGGTCTGGGTGCTTGGTTTTTGGTTAAGGAATGAGTAAAGATGAGCTGATCACGTGTAAAGCTGTGGCCGTTGAAAGCCAAGTTAAGTTTAATATACAGTTAGAAGGAAATAAACATTTTAAGGATCACACCTCTGTAAGAGTCTGAATAACACCTCTTAGCACAGGAAATTCAGTGCTGTGGCACCTCTTTGCCACATGTGACAGTATCTGTAAGTAGCATTTTTCAACACAGCAGATATTCTCATTTCATTAAAAGGTTGAGTGGAGCTTTAAGCTCAATTTTGGAGTCTCAGTAATTCTGCTTTATGTCCAAGAGCAGACCCAGGGCCCAGCACTCCTTTTGTTAGCAGAGAGAGGCTGTTCTGAGTGTTTAGCTCAAGATCACACTGACCTTTAATAGGGATCCTTACAATATGTTGCAACCACAGTGTCAAACTTTAGCTCTGTTTACCAAGCAGTAAAAGCTGAAGTAATTTTTCTGTGTGTGGAATGTGATACAGTTTTGCCTTTTCAGTTGGTTGCCATTCACAGTCTGGTTTTGCTTTTAGAGAACTTTCTGGCTGTTTCTCTGGACTGCTTGTTTCCAACACAGGCACATTTGTTGCTCTGTATTCTGTGGTGAGCCATATGAAATCAGGCTGGCAGTGAAATATTGCTGCAGTTATCCTGAATAATTAGAAAAGACTGTGGGGCTGTATTTAGTCCTTATAAACCAGCTATAGATAAAATTAAAGGAAAAGAACTGATATGATAAATGAAATATAAAGCGATGTCAGAAGTGGAACTCCTGCTTCCATCTGTTTGAAAAAAGTGACTGTTGAGTTGCTGGCTGCAAGCACCAGGGTCTGAGTGTGTGTGACAGTCACATGTCCCTGGTATTGAATTCACTGCCAGGTGACATCCCTTGCTTTCCTCATGGTTTTTATTGGTACTCCAGCAGTAACAAAATGTTGCAGAAATAAATGAAAGGTAAAGAAATTTAATTTTGTGTTGTGACCAGAATTTTCTGTAAAGGTTTAAAATTGTAGTGTTTATATAATTAACAGGCATTGCAATAACATTTTATTTTGTCTATTAATTTTAAGTTAAAAACTTCAGTGGTTAAAAATATTTTCTATTTCTTTTCGTTGAAGTCTTGCTCAGAACACAGTTGTCAATAAGCTCACCAGAAACTGAAAGGCAAATGAGTAACCTCTAAAACCTGCATTCTGGTCTAGTTTTAAAACCAGACTGTTATCATTTACTGATGAGGTTATGAAAGGTGTCATCTTTTGAAACTCCAGCTTTGGGGCACAGTTCCCTGCCCTCCCTCCCCTGCTGAGTTCTTGCAGCAGAAGACAGAGAACAACTGAGCTTTCTGAGCCTCACAAAGCCAGCCCAAATTAGAATGCTGGAGTTCTCTGTGCCTTGAAGAGTTTTACTGCAGCGAGTATTTGAGTGTTCTGCTGGCTCTTGGGGAGTCTGTGGGAGCTTCTCCTTTCACTTGGAAAGTCTGTAGTGCATCCCTGGAGGAGAGGCAGAGCATTTAAGAAATGGGGATGTCAGGGCCACACATTAACGTGCAGTTCTGGTTTTGAGCCCTGAGTGCTATATCTCATTTTAATTCTTGCTATTTTTACCTGTCTTCCCCTTTTTTTTTCCTTTCCTTGAAACGGTCCTCTAATTCTGCTGCTCTTTGATCTTCTCAGAACTACTTTTTGAAAGAAACCATGGGATAAATTGTCTGTATATAGTTTGAAATATTCAGTACAGTAACACCAAAACCTGATGCTGCATCAGTAGTAATGTAAAGTTGAAAAATCATCTTCTAAAAGAGATCTGAGCTACACTAGGCATTACTGTGCAGCTCCATTTGCTTTTAACTTTTTGGGTAAGTTACTGCATGGTCAGTACCTCATCATGCACTTCTTTGGGGTTTTTTCATATGTGCTAGGTGGCAGCAGGTTGTGGGACAGCTAGGCTTTTAATAATGGGAAAGTGCACATTTTTTANCATATGTGCTAGGTGGCAGCAGGTCATGGGAAAGTGCACATTTTTTTAAATGCTTGATCCATACATATTCTCCCAGGCATCAAGAGTGATACATTTGCTAGCATTCTCTTTTAAAACAGATATTTGTGGGTTAACCCATACATAGATTTAAAATTTAGTTGCCTTCTGTAAATGGAGTAATATCAGTAATATTGTCACAGAGATGGCTGCCGAGCTAAATAAATAGCAGTAAGATTAGCATTGAAAGTAGAAGTTTAGTCAGCTTTTTTTTGTTGATGTAGAGATTTTCTCCAAATGTCTCCAGTAATGGGAACTGTTGTGAAAATTCTGGTGATGCATTACAATTTATTGTCTTAACTTCAGGCTCAGGAAGATGCCGAGAAGCTGCGCTCGGTTGTGATGCCCATGGAGAAAGAGATTGCAGCCCTAAAGGAGAAACTGGCAGAAGCTGAAGAAAAAATAAAAGCAGCATCAGAGGTGAGATGGAGCTCTAACTGGATCCTGATTTATATCTAGCAGCACGCTAGTTTGATGCAGACAAGTCAAATTTTGTAAGAGAGAAAAAGGTGTATTGAGAAGCTTTTCATGCCCTTCTTGTCTCCTGTAGCTCAAATGTCATGTTTGGCCTAAATACATTTTTGCATCTTTCTGTTTTGAGAGTTGCAGCGTGTGTGGGGGATCTGGGTTTAGAATAAATTACACAGCTCCAGGTCTACTAGTAATGGAAAAAGCTCTAGAAGAATATCTGCTTTACTCCTCTCCCAGCCACCTGGCCTCTGCGTTTTTGTCACACTTGGAGCCACTTTGTCAGACTTTCTCATCTGAAAGGCTTAAAGGGTAGCAGATGGAGGGTTTGGTGTCCTAGGGCAGGAAAGCTGTCCCCACCATCAGTGGCAGTCACAGCCCAAGGCTGTCCTGAGCCTGGGCTTGGCGTCGGCGCGTCCCGTGCTGTGCTGGGGCAGATGAACAGCAGCTCTGTGCAGCCAGTTAGGAATTGCCTGAAGGCCTTGGCTTTCTCTAAGATAAAACCTCCTGTGATTTCTGACTCAGCAAACCATAAAACTGAATGGTGCCATAAAGAAACCTTTCAATTTGTTCCAAGATGGAATCCATTTCTCCAAGCATCACATCTGACAGATATTTATGTAACCCTGGCTTAAAAGTTCTCACTGGAGATTCTGCAGGACGCTCATTTCAGTTCTTGGTTAGCTTTGCTATTTAGAAAAAAAAAAAAAACCAAATATATTTCTTCAGTATTTCGTGATATAATTGCTCTTTGTTGATAGATTTTCCTTACTTTTTGCAACAGTATTTCATAAGTTGGAAAGTTTCTTTTCTCGTCTGTCTCCAAATTCTCTCTGTTGGGCTTATTTCAAGATTGCCTCATGGTCATCTTTACTGACTACTATGATTACTCTATTTTGAGCTAAGGAGTTGCTGGCTTATCAGCACTTATCAGCTATTTAGATCCTGGCTATCAGCACTGATTACTTCACAGTGAAGTGATCACATCACTGTCAGCTTTCCTGAGATACTGCCCTTTTTTCCATCTCTGTGCTCAGTGCTGCTGCTGCTGATCCAGCTGTTGTAACTGTGACACACTGATAGGTTTGACTTAGCAGAATTTTAATGAGTAACTTATTCAGAAGTAAATACAAGCACTACTTACACACTGGTAGTTGAATATTTGTGATTTCTGCAAATAAACTGGTTCTTCAACACCTGTACATTACCTGAACAGGCAGCACTATAACTTCTAACAAAAAGGAAATGTCTGCGAGTGTTCCCCCACTGAGCTGGTTATTTCCCTCTTTTATTCAGGTTAAAGAGCTGAACCATTATTTAGAAGCTGAGAAGTCATGTAGGACAGACTTGGAGATGTACGTGGCTGTTCTCAACACACAAAAATCAGTCCTGCAAGAAGATGCAGAGAAGTTGAGGAAGGAGCTGCATGAAGGTACCTACCTAACAATAGTCCTTTGACTCTCTTCCACTGAGGATGCAAATCCCAGTGGAGCTGTGAATTCTTTTATCATCTCTTACTTGAATTTCATTAAAAGAAATTGGAGAGGGAAGCAGCACTTCTAAATGTGAAAGGCCATAAAATGTTTGCAGAAGAATTGAATGTGGAGTTCCATTATGACAGAAAAACAGAGCCATTCATTCCCTCAAGGCTTGTTGTTGAATATCTGTTGAGTTCTTAAAGCGTTGCAGGCTTCACTTCTTGCTGAAGTGATTTTAGATGTGTATTGTATTTGTGCATAATTCTGAGCATTATTTCCATAATGTATAGACCTGGCTCCCTGAGGTGTGAGAGTGCTGAGTGCAGGAGAGAGTGTGAAAATATCCCTGTAGGGCACTGCAGCTCAGGGTCACTGCAGAGAAGTGAAAACCAGAACCTGCTGCTGAAGTAAATAGGGATGTAGAAGACAGCACTAAAAACCACCCCAAACCTGTTAGAATTCATGAATGAAGTTGAGGCATTAGTCTTCCTCACTGGGAAATCTTGAACTGTCAGTAATACATCCCTAATCACAAGCCAAGTTTGGAAATTAAGAAAATGGTATTTGAAATAAGACATTATTAGCCTAAATACTTGTTGAACAAAGCTTGACTGTTCTTGATTAGACCAATAATTACTTTTATTGCTGAAAATGATTCTCTTTAGAAAAGATATTTAAACACTTGTGGTTCAGAAGAATTTTTTATCTGTTTGCACAGTTTGCCATCTCCTAGAGCAAGAGAGGCAGCAGCACAACCAGCTGAAGCACACATGGCAGAAAGCCAATGACCAGTTCCTGGAGTCCCAGAGGCTGCTGATGAGGGACATGCAGAGGATGGAAATCGTGCTCACCTCGGAGCAGCTCCGGCAGGTGGAAGAGCTGAAAAAAAAGGATCAGGTTACCTGCAGCTTTCCTTTTTTTCGCTTTTATTTTTTTGTAATACTGTAGGTTTACTGTGGTGTAACAGGTGTGGAAATCACATGTTGGAGGCAAGTGTGCTAACAGCTCAAAAAATGAGAACTGACAGTTTTACGTGAAATCTCCCCTTTGAATGACAGCTGGCAGTTATAACAGACCCCATTTGGACAAGTATTTTAATTTTGGTGTGTATAGGAACTCTAATGTTGCCAATAGTTAAATGAAAAGGTAAGAATAGTCAGAAATTAATCTTGGAGGAAGAAATAGTCATCTGTGGTGCAAAATGTCTGGGTTAAGGATGTCAGCAAGTTTCACTTCTTTCTAGGTTTTTTCAGTCTTCCAGTACAGATCCTAGGCATAAATTAAGACTTTCATTTTAAATTCTCTTATGCAAATGATTGTACATACTTAAGACTTAATGATCTATTATGTTTTTTTCTTGATTCCTTATATTCCATCATTTAGTGATCAAGGCACTTCCTGTTTCACTTTTTTTTAATGTTCATGCTTGTGTAATGGCTGTTAATGGGTCCTTTAGAGCTGTAGATATGTTATATATTTATGTTCTATACAACAGCCAATGTACCAGCTAGTTTTGTTACTTGCTAATCTTTCTAATTAGAATTTTAAATTAGGTAATATGTTTTTTGAATAAAATCATTCTAGAACATGAATCGGCCACTAAACTTGCAAAGTAAGTTCTCACTTAAGTCAGTTTGGGTGCCTTGTGAAATGAACACTATATTTATTAACTAAAAGAATATTTATGTGATAACCACTGGGTTTTAACCAAAATAATCCTTTTCAATGTCTTCTTTGCAGCTGAGTTTATCATGAAAGCTGATGTCAAGACTACTGTGGCAAAACTGAACCCTGTTTTCTGTGTATGCTCTATTCATCGCTGATTTTTAGGAAGAAGATGATCAACAAAGGCTTAGCAAGAGAAAGGAGGAGAAGCAAAAAGATTCAGATGATGAAACAAAGGCTTCATGTTCTCTGGCCCCTGAAGAAACCCTTACCCAGCTCTCTAATGAAGAGGTAAAACAATAGAATCTTTCACTTGCACTTGGGCGTTCCTCTGGGTGTTCATTGCAAATACAAATGCAAAGTTACAGCCCTCTATTCTCTGTAGCTTCTCATCTTATTAGGCAATAAAAAATCCTTGGAGTTGTAGTTGAATCTATAAATCCTAATTAAGATTAGAAGACAATACTGCACCATCCTGAGAGTGCCATTAAAAATGGTAATTTACATTTTGCATTCTGGAGGTTAACTGCTACTAGAGTCTCTTGGGATTTCTAAGCACTTTCTAACACACCTAAATGTTCAGGATTAAGCCAATTATATCTGAACATTCAGCAAGAGTGTTGTAGCCACTTTGCTAACCAAATTGTTGAATTCTGTACTTGTCATTTCTCAGGGCCCATTTTGGCTTTGTGAGTCAAATGAAGGAAAAATTAATAAAAACCCACCAAGTTTTTGTGTTACACGAGTTATTTAACCTTCAAGAGACTTGAGAATTTTCAGAGTGAGCCAGTGTTTTGCATGTTTTTTCATCATTTTTGCAGGGGAAAAAATATGTGCTTTAATATATGTATTCTGAAGTAATTCCTGTACTTTTATCAAGAATTTGTAACAGTTCAGAATCATGAGATCTAAATGTAGCTGAGATCTAGTTCTGCTCTTTAGCCTTGTATCTTCCATGTCCAGATATGCAAATGAGACACATTGGTGAGGAACAAAATTTTATCTTCTGATGTTTTCTTTAATCTCAGTTCATAGCATATTCTTTAGTCCATCATTCACAAAATTTATTTGATTCTAAGATCTATATATAATAGAAAAATTATATTCTGAGAAGGAGCATAATTTTCAGAGTGTTTTGGGTTTGTAAAATGTGTCTGGTTTTGTTACTTATGACCTTTTTAGCTGTTCAGAATATGTTTTATATGTTGTAATCAGTCATATTATTCATCAGTGCTTACAACTTGTTATAATTTGTTATAACTTCTAACAAACAGAGAAGAGAACTTCTATGTTCTCTCTTGGGCAGTTTGCAATACAAACAGATGATTTGTTAATATTGTTTTGGTTATCACAGAACAGCTGTAGCCTGAAAATTCAGTTTTATGTAAGTCTGTATTCTCTTGACTTTTTTATGATGAACTTGTATATATACATGCAAATATAAATATTGCACCTAAAAATACTAAAACAAGGCATTTACAACAGTCATAAAACAGCAGTACATTATATATATATATATATATTATAGGTTACAAGCACTTACATGAAGTGCCAGCAGCTTGCTGGTCTCTGGACCTATTTCAGAAATGATAATTTTTCTCAAGAGGCTGGTTCCAGTGTTACTTCCTTATGTGTCTAATGGCAAAGCAGAAGTGCATAATATATTGGAAGGTATTTTGAAAGCAGTCATGTGCTTTTTAAATAAAGCATTACTGCTCTCTTTTCAGTGCTGCAAAAAACAAAAATAGATCGAGAGGCTCCATGTGCCTGATACACATCACAGGACAATTTGTGTGGCTTTTGGTGCTGGCATTCCCCAGGATACCTTTGTGTCTAAGCTGAGCCTTTTCTCTTTTAATTTTATGTACAAATAATCTTGTGAAGAAAATATTATGGTATTTTTTCATACACTCAGAGCAGAAGAGGAAAATAAAATAACAACATATACTTGTCGATATAGAGTAGAGTTTAAGTATATTTTTCTCTGTTCATTTTTGTGTTAATGCAAAGTGTTTTGTTTTATGAAAGACTTCTGAATTGCTTTTTGCAAGTGGAATATCTGCCTTCTGTTGTGTAGATTATGGCTGTAGAGGGGATGTTGCAAGTATATCTCTTCAGGGGAAGCATCTTGCCTCAAATATTGGAAGATGGAAGGTGACTGTGTCCTTGCTTGTCTGGCAGGAAGGTGGTCTTACAGAAGCACTCTGTTGACAGAAGACTTTTTTACTTGTTTTATTTGTTTTTGAATTCTAGCTGGTTCATTTCAGTTCTCTGTCCCTTCCTCTGTGACCTTAGAGAGCAGATGTTCTTGCCAAAGGAATTAAAACATGAGTTAATTTTTGCCATGCCTGATAATTAGTATCCAGCATTCCTCCTGTGCCACTAAAATGGAGTAAATAATTTTTTTATTCCTTGGTTTTCAATTCCAGGTGAATGTGAACAGCACCCACGGCTCAGTCCATTCCCTGGATGCAGACTTGCTTCTTTCCTCTGGCGAATCCTTCAACAAACCAGACACTGATGTCTTTAAAGATGGACTACGGAGAGCACAGTCAACAGACAGTCTGGGCACGTCTGGATCCTTACAGTCCAAAGCTTTAGGATACAACAACAAAGCAAAATCTGCTGGGAACCTGGATGAGTCAGATTTTGGACCACTAGTTGGAGCAGATTCAGTGTCTGAGAACTTTGATACGGCTTCCCTTGGATCCCTGCAAATGCCGAGCGGGTTCATGTTGACCAAAGATCAGGAAAAAGCAATCAAAGCAATGACACCAGAGCAAGAAGAGACTGCTTCCCTGCTCTCCAGTGTCACCCAGGGCATGGAAAGTGCTTATGTGTCCCCCAGCGGGTACCGCCTGGTCAGCGAGACGGAGTGGAACCTGCTGCAGAAGGAGGTGAGTCCACAGCTCGGCCTCCTTTGCCCAGAGCCAGGTGTGAAAGGAAGAGGTCACATCCAGGGCAGCTGCTCACTTTTCCCTCTTGGAATGCTTCTGTAGGTAAAACACATCCAGTGTAAGGTCTGTGAGCTGGCCCTGCTCGTGGGACAGGCAGCTTCACTAAACACAGGTGCTTTGGATTTTGAGGAGGGCCTGGCAGAGGTGGCTGTTGGACTCAGTATTGTCTGAGAGGGTGAAAAAAGGTGGGAGAGCTTAAAGAATAGGAGAAAATGGGAAGTTGAGGAAAGGGCATTGTAGTGGAGCTGGGGATGAGCGGGAGAGGGCAGAGAGGAGCAGAGGCAGCAGAGCTGGGGGTGCTGCTCTGTGTGCCAGGGGCATTTGCTGAAGGCTGTGCATGGGGGGCACTTTGGAAATGAGCAGCCAAACTATGCCCAATGCACAGAGTACCACAGAGAGGCTCCAGGAAATTGCTGGGGACTTGCATCATCAGAAACCCATTTCTGAGAGCAGCAAGCAGCAGATTAGATAAAGCTCTGGGCCAGTAGCACTGTGGATGACCAAGGAAATTGTTGCTTCTGGGTGTTCTGACTGTCAGTTTTTCAGCAGCTTTATATGATGCCAGTTCAAAGCTTGCATTTGTTTTCTTGCTGAAAGGGGGAGTATTTGGAGTTTCCTGCGGTTTCTCTTTCAGAGGAAGAGAGGCCAAGGAGCAGCACTTTAGGGGGAAGAAAAGGTGGGAGGAAATAATAATCCATACTGGGTGAAAAGGGGGACAAGATGGGAGTGAAAAAAATACAAGAATATTGTGAAGGAGAAAAGGCCAGATGAAAGGAAGAACTACTGATTTTTTTTTTTTTTTAATTTGTTGAAATTTAACTTAGTGCAAATCATTGCTTAGGAGGTTTCTCCAAACCTGTTATAAAGTTGCTTTGTTGTTGTTGTTGTTTTCCTACTGATTTGCTATATCTGGACAAATTACAGCATCCTGGGCTCAGAGCTGAGTTAAATCCCTACTCTTGGGTGTTTCCTTGCCCTGTTGACATTTTGATGACACTTTATTCAGCCCTGTCTCAGAATCCAGAACAGAAATGCAGCTTCCCATGTGTTCTGGAGGCAGGAGCACACACTGGGGTGTGAATGCCTCTTGCTGTAGGTTGGGCATGGAGCAACAAATACAAACACAGATTCAGCTCAAACTTGACCTGTAGCTGGAAATTTGATAAAACTTCCATTTGTCCCCTTGGCTGAAACCAAGTTCCAGAATGACAGCAGGTTTACTCTTGGTTTCCCTGCTGCCAACGCCAACACTGTTATTTTCTTCTCTCCTGTTATGTTTCTGTTTGTCAAAAAGACACAATAGTGTCTTGATGAACTCTGTGTCATGGCTTTTTGTGCTGATGGTGGGACCCATGGCAGGAAAAGCTGATATCCCACAGCTGATCTGAGTTACCCTTCACTTCCAGAGCAGCTCAATCCTGCCATTACATGATTCTGCCACTGTCTTCTGGCTGCAATGTTTTGTGGCCACACCACACACCTGAGTGTGTGTGGCATCCCTGCATTCCCTGGAGACTTCCTGGGCTCATGGCAGGTGCTGACTCTGTTGTGCAGGTGCAGAATGCAGGGAACAAGCTGGGCAGGCGCTGTGACATGTGCTCCAATTATGAGAAGCAGTTGCAAGGTATCCAGATCCAGGAGGCTGAGACCAGAGACCAGGTGGGATTTCTCTCATTGCTTTAGCCAGGCTTTTGCAGCTTTTTGAACTACTGAGGGTGCAGCAAAGAACCATCTGCTGTTTTATTCATTGATTTGAATTGATATCAACATACTGGAATACTTGACATAATTTGATTTGTTATTCATGTGTGGTCATGAGCACCAACATGTATATATTTCTTAGGGATTCACCTTGAACAACCCATTTATTTGATGCTGTAAGACCATGCAGTAAAGGCAGTGTTCTATAAAAAGTATTATACCCATGCTGAAGTCAGTATCTTTAATAATTTAAAATGCTTGTCATGCATTAAATTCTATTATCTTTGATACTGTAAGAACTGTTAACAGAAAAGGACCTCATCCTAGCAGCATAAAATGATTTTGAAGTCTTGGAGGATATTTGTACCCTGCCATATACCAAAGAACAATTTTCAGATGGGTGTGGAAGGCATGAGTCAGATTCTGCTTTGAAATAAATGATTGAAGTCATTACGTGGCCATGGTCCAGTGCAGTTTGATGTCCCATGTTTCCTTAGAGGGATAATCTCTGCTGGAGGCTGTTTCAGCAGCAGAGGAACTTCTGGGTTGCATAGGATTTTTGAGGGATTTTATGTTGTGGTTTGAGGAGTGAAGGGGCTCAGAAAATAAATACTTCCCAAGAGAATGGAAAACTAATTAAATTTTTTGTGACAACACAGGTGAAAAAGCTGCAGGTGATGCTGAGGCAGGCTAATGACCAGCTGGAAAAGACAATGAAAGATAAACAGGAATTGGAGGATTACATGAAACAAAGTGCTGAAGACTCCTCTAATCAGGTACAAGGATTTGGTAATTGAGATCCAGGAATGATGAAATGTTCTTCAACAGTGTGTAACAACTTGTATTTTGTTAAATATAGTGGGCTACTGGCTGTCGAGGCAACACAAATGAGAATTTCTAGGATTAATTATGCTCCACCTGAGCCTGCCACAGTTTCTAGATAAATCTGTTGTGTCTCTAATATTGTGTTACCCAGTTTTGGCCTTAAATAATCATCTCTAATTGTGAAATCCATTGCAGAGTGGCAGTAGGAGTTTGAGTAATGTTTGAGTTTCGGAGTTTTGTGTCTGAAATGACCCAAACGTGCAAACCCTGTGCTCTGGGCACAGCCTTGTTGCTTGAAGAGTGGTTCTGTTCCACCACCTGCTCTTATCAACACTTGACACCCAGTTAAAGGACTTGTGATGAAGAATTCAGTAATGAGGAGCTGAGCAGACCAAATTAGGCACTGAATTCCTTTAAAATAATAGCCCACTGGAAAAATTTTTCAGTCTGAGATGTGTACCTGATTCTTCTGGAAGAGTGAAGCCAAATATAATGGGTGGTAGTCATAGTTAAAAATAAAAAGAAAGGAAAAAGTCATCATCTTTGGCCTATTAAAGCTTACAATAGTAGGTACATGCTGTGTACAAGACACTGAATTTACTTCACTTGGGCTGGAACTTTCTCTCTTCCATCCCACGCAGTATTTTTTCTTACTAAAGAAACAGTCATTAGACAAAGTCCAGCTTAGACAACAGGAAAATGTTTATATGTTCTTCTGGCTGTACCAGAGTACTGTTAATTAAGTAATGATTAGTCTTACATGTGTTGTTGTGTAATGACTTGTAAGGGTTTTGAAGGTGAGTGCTTTCAGAGAAAGGTACAAAAATTTTAAAAATTAGGAAATCCTGGATAAGAGATCTCCAGTTTCCCTTCAATATCTCTGAAGTGGCTTACATGTAAATTTTTTGAGAATTAACTGTTGATTCAGAGTTTGGTAAATAAAATATTAAAATATTGTTGCTGCAGAAACACAGCATATGTTATTACTGCCTGGAGCTGCTTTCTTGCTTCACTGAATGAAGAATTAACATAAACTTCAGTGGTTTAGTTTGAAATTTCTAAGTACCTAATAGTAATAACAGGCAAGAGAACTTATTTCTTTTTCAGAATCTGTTCCATGCTTTATTCCTTACATGTCTGCCTGTGTTTTCTTTCTTTAAGATCTCCTTGCTCATGGCCAAGTGTCAGAAGTCAGAGAATTTCCTCAGTGAGCTGCAGCAGGCGTTTCTGCAAGCCAAGAGAAGTGTCCAGGAGCAAATGGTAAGAGAGGTTAATTCCAGAGATCACAGCCAGCCCTGTTTGTCTGACCCTGGGAGCTCAGAGTGTCTGTAAAAGGCTTTTTCTGCCAGACAGGGTTGGCTGGAGAGGGCTGAGCATCCCCTCATGCAAAGAGCCTGTTCCAGTGGGCTCTGATGGCGAGTTCTGGAGCTGGAACAGTTGGTGTTGTTGTCTGCTGCTGTCTGAGTTCATGCACAGGAGCATGGAGATCACTGGCCAGCTTCTCTTCCCCTTATTCATGATCTAATTCCACCTCTCTTGGGTATCTCAACTTCACCTCAAACCTGAAGACAGTAGATTTTCTTAAGACTTTTTTAGGATTCATCACAAGTACCATCATTAGTGAATATTTTCTCAGGTTTTAAAGATGAATGCTCAGTGTTGTTGCAAGTCAGACTTAAAATAGCAGCCCTAACACCCAGGGAGAGGTATGTTTGGGAACTTAATTTTTAAAATTATTTTTGAGCATCTTGTTGGAATTCAGCCAGAGATTAGGAAGAGGATCTCATGTTCTAGAATTAAGTTTGATTTCCTTAGAGCAATTCATTCCTTTCTGTATCAGAATCAAGTTTCTTCTTTTTTCCTCTCTGGCACAGCATTTGTGGGAGACCAAGAGAATTCATCCTCATGAGCCTCAGTGTTGCATTTTCGGGGTCTGGGATTGTGTGTCAGGACATTGCTGGCAGAGATGCTCTGCATGAGAACACATCTGGTGGACATGCAGGATGTTCAGAAAATGTGTTGATCTGAGTCTGCTCCTCCTGCTGCCCCCTGTAACACAGCTCCTGCCAGTGCTTAAGTTCCTGGTTCCCCATTTCCATTCCTCTTGGAAAACTCCACTGGATTTTTTTTCTTTTGTAATGCAAGCAAAGCCATGTCCTCCTCATCCTTTTTCTTTCCATGGGATTAGCTGTTCTGATGCTCTCCTGGGGGGACAGTGGGAGGCAGACGCCCACCATGGAAAGTTTCAGGGTGTCTGAAACTCTTTCAGGTTTTTGGATAACCTTCTCTGAGTGCTGAGGTGGTGTTAAACATCCCTGCCAGCTCCTGAAAGCACCTGTGATTCCCCACTCTCCTCCTCCATGAGCACAGCCAGCTAATGGATAAACACAGGAGGAAAGTGGGAGACTGAACAAAGATGTATTTATCACTTGCTTCCTCTTCTCTGCCTGGACACTTAAACCTGACCTTGTCTTTATTTCTGGTGCATAGCCCAGGCAAGAAGGAACTGGTTGTGTTGATCCACAGCATCACTTTGTTTCCCTTCTTTACAAAGAATATCAATTCACCAGCCTTCTGAAAGTAGTGGTAGTAAATGGGGCAGAAGAGATCTGAACATGACCCTAAGTGTGAATTTGTACTTTTCCTTGCATTGTAGGCTGTCCTGACACAGTCAAGGGAGCAGGTTTCAGAAGAGTTGGTGAGACTGCAAAAAGATAATGAAAGTCTTCAAGGAAAACACAGCTTGCATGTGTCCTTACAGCAGGCTGAAGATTTCATTCTACCAGAAGCAGCAGAGGTAAAACGTTTTTAAATCATTAACACCAACAGTGCTTGTGACTTGAACTCGCTGGAATATTATTCTTTATCAAAAAGCTGGCTCAAATAGCACAAAGAGCAGTAACTGGGATTTGTAACCCTGTGAGTCTGTGATGGGCAAAGCCAGCAGTGTGATCCCCTGTGCCATGGCTGCTTCAGGCCATGGGTGGATTGTAACACAGTTAACTGTGCCTGACAGCTGCTCTGTGCTCAGTGGAGTGTGGGTTTGGCCCAGTTCAGTCCAAGCTGCATTTTCCAGCTGGGCACACAAGTGTTCAGTCAGCAGGGCCCCACTCTATTGATTCAGCAATTCAAGTGAAGTCAGTCACTCCTGTCCAGTTAAGACCAGCAATAATCCAAAGCCTTGAATACTGATAAGCCTTATCACCCTTTTCATGGCCACTCCCTTCCTTTAAGCCTAAAAGATCTGGTGGGGCTGGAGGGCAGGGGGAGTATCATAAACCCGTGGGGATGTGAATGTTGCCATGTTTTCATTTCCTGTGGCCAAGCAGACTGTGGCAGTAATTCCTTGCTGGAAGCAGGGCCTGGGATGTCAGGACAGGCCCTGGAGCAGCACAGCTTTGTCCTTGTGCAGATTCCCCAGAGCTGGGGTGTGGCACAGCAAAATGCACATCTCTGCTAATCCTTGATGCAGGAGCTCCGGGAGCTGATCCTCAAGTACCGGGAAGACATCATCAGTGTGAGGACAGCAGCAGATCACCTCGAGGAGAAGCTGAAGGCAGAGATCCTGTTCTTGAAAGAGCAGATCCAGGCTGAACAATATTTGAAAGAAAATATAGAAGAAACTCTACAGCTGGAAATAGAGAATTGCAAAGAGGAAATAGGTGAGCAGGGGTGAAACGGTCTCAAAATAGGAAGATAAGAAATTAATAAGATGCACAAAGACTTGATTTTGTGGTAGATTTATCTGAATTCTAAATATTGTCCACTTTTGAAAGCAGAGACACCAAAGCTGTGCAGCTGAAAACAAAAGTAAAATTACTTGTTTCCTTTTGAGGTACCTTTGATGTAACATGAGCTTAATTTTCCTTTAAATATTAACAGAAGTAAACATGGTATGAACAATTTCCTGTGTTTCTTGCATCTTAGTTTTAATATTCTTATTTTTCAGCTTCCATTTCCAGTTTAAAAGCTGAACTGGAAAGAATAAAAGTGGAAAAGGAACAGGTAAGAAGCCCTTTCACTGTGGGATTTTTGGGTTTGGTGGTATGGGGTTTTTTAATAAAGGTTTTTGTTTTTCCTGTATTGATGCCAGTGTAGGAATAGAACACTTTTATAGTTCTGTTCCTTAAAAGGTGTTTTATCTCTAATCTAAATATTGGATTAACTAATTCCTAACTAATACTAGACTACCCAACACAGATGTAAATGTCAGATTTGGACATTTCTCTTCAGCTCCAAAAGTAAATAAATGGAGACAAAGTGGTGTTATTCAGCTGTTTTCTCTGCCCCTAGAAGAGATTATTTAAATGTGTTTCTGAGTCCCTAAGTATCTGAAAGATACTTAGACTTCCTTATGGAGGTCCTGTGGGAGATGGAAATGTTAGAATATTGAATTAATTTTTCTAATAATTATTATTATACAGTTGGAGAGTTCTTCCCAGGAAAACCTGCAGCAGCTGGAGAGTCTGCAGGAGGCAAAGAACGCTCTAGAAGAACAGCTGAAGAAGGAGACTGCAGCAAAGGTAGCTATGATGTCTGGATGTGAAGTGTATCTGCATCTTTTGTGATGAGCAGCTGTGTCAGAGAATGTGGCACTACCTAAGAATGAAAAAAAGAAGCTTTTGAACGTTGGTAAGAAACTGGCAGGGCAGTAATGTCCTTGATGGTTTAAATCCTCACCCCTGTTTTCACTGGGATGTGTGAAGTGGTGGGTGTGAATTGCTGCTGACCTGAACATCCCTTGGGAAGGCTCAGTGACATTCCTGCCTGTGGAGTGTCCTGAGAACCAAACCTTGGGTTCAGCGCTTTGGTGCTTTTGAAGAAATGCTTTTTTTGTGGTTGCTGTAGGAAGGGGCTCTACTTCAGCACTCAGGTGAATTAATTGTGATCTGAGCACTCACTCTCTGCCTTCTCTTGTTGTGATTTTGGGTTTTTTGTGCCCTTTCCCCCAACATTTCTCTGACTAAAGCTCAGGACAGCAAGACAGTTATACTGCCAGCAGCAAATTACTGCCCTTACCATGAACTTCCCTCCCTAAAACTCAGAACTCTGCCTTTGTATTTTGAGATCCCTGCTCATGGTGCTGTTAAAGGACTTTGGGCTTTTTCATGCTTTAACCATTCCACTGGCACCTGTTAATGGGTATTAGCGCCTGATTTTGCACTTGGAAAAACTGAGGTGTGGAAAGACTGGTTTAGTTTGTTGCCAAGGCCCTGTGACTACTGTGCTGCTTTCTTCTGGTATCATTTTTTAAATCAATTTATACAAGCTGCTGATTTTTATTCAGTCCAAGCCTAAAGAACCTTTTCCTCCTCAGGCCAACCTGGAGCAGCTGGTGTTTGAAGAGAAGAACAAAGCTCAGCGGTTGCAGACTGAATTAGATGTCAGTGAGCAAGTGCAGAGAGACTTTGTAAAGCTTTCTCAGACACTTCAGGTAAGAGTCCAATCAACGTGTAAGGGCTGCTTCAGTTTTGTGATTTCTCCAGAGCTGTGTAAAGTAAGAAATAGCAGTTGTAAATTTTCTTATGTTGGTGTTTATTTTAGAATTTGTTAGTGTAATAAACTGATCAGCTATTCCTGCTATGATATTATTGTTAAAGCTATTGGGATTCTATTCTGATTACTTGGTTCCAGCCAATTTTCAGTTATTCTACTTAAAGAAACTGTACAGAGCCAAAGATGATGGCTCTTCCAGACCTGTGTTTTTCCTTGTCCATCTCCTGATGCTTGCAGTGTGGTATTTTCATAGCAAATCATTCAGATGCAAATATTTAAGGACAAAGTAAGGAACTGGTACTGCTTGATCTGAGTATATGCAATGGTTCTTTGTGTTACAGAAATGCTTTTCTGTCTATAGACTCTAAAAGTCTTGTCCTTGCTACTGTCTCTGCTGCTATCCTTGTGTTTCCTCCAAGTGGAACCTGTGGTTGGTGTGAGGTGCCAAGAGGTGGCTGAGGGAGGGGTTTTGTCAGGGGTGTCCCTGAGGCTGATCCTGCTTTGTCAGGCTCTGCTGCTGTGGAGAGCACAGAGGAAGCTGCAGTTTGTGGGTGCAGAGGGACTGGCAGTGTCCTGGGGAAGCCAGGCTGGACTGGGCTCACTTTCAGGGTCTCTGTTTGCAGTTTGTGCCCCTTTATGTTCTAACTTTGCTCACAGAGGAGGTGCTGAATTTCAGCCCCATCTCCTTGGAGTCCTTGGCCAGGCCCTCAGTGACATCCAGCAGAATTCAAACTACACATTTTCTGAGTCAGGCATTCAGGTTTACTGGGAAAATTAACACCAGAAGGTGGGAGGTTTGTTTACTAGATGCTGTTTAGCTGGATGGACAATAGAGATCTGTCCTCTCTGGCTCTGTGTCTGGGGGAGTTGGTAGGACAAAGGAGACTACTGAGTTATCCTGCCTAGGGAAGTTGCTTCTTGTTTCTCCTCATCCTCACTCTGTTTTATAAAGTCCTGCAGGCACTGGTTTATGCAGTTCTTAGAGCAAGCAACCACCACTTCAAATATGTGTGGTGGATTTTTCCACAACTTGCAGGTAGTTTAGTAAACCTGCAGTATGAGCTCAATAAGGACTGTAGGCTCTGTGTTTTGTATTTTCTTTCTGCCCTAGGCAGTTATTGCACATCAGTTTGTGCTCCAGTTTAAGCAATGGTTTGTGCCATGTGCATTGTACACAGTGTGAGATGACCATCAGAGGAGGATGTGGTTTCTTGGCAGGGTTATCCCTTCCCTGGCCTTGAGAGCCTGAGCAGGTACCCCTTGTGTGAGGGGTCCACTGGCCAAATTAGTTATCAGCAATTCAGAGGAAGGGCTAAAAAGCAATTAAATTCTAGTTGGGGATTTATAACTGAAAGCTCAGATCCTATTGCAAAGAATGTGAAAGTCTGAGTGTGAGAAAAAAATCAGTTGTGCTCTCTTTGTGTTGTGGTTTCACCACAGTTCTGCTGGGCCCTTTTTCAGGAGGTAAGAAATAGCTTAAACTGGATATCAGCAGAGCAAGGAGTGAGCTTGGAAACGGGATGTTTGCTCCAGGAGCATTTTGGCTGTGATCTTGAGGGGCTCCAAGGCACATGTTGGGCTGCTCCTTTACGTTCTGGCTGGGAAGGTTTACTGTGCACATCTCCAGTTCTGCAGTACAGTGTCAGTGATTGGCCACGAGACAAAACACAGAGAGCTGGTGATGGCTGGAGCCCCCCAGGAAGTGGGAGTTTAGTGTAAAATCACAACTGCCTCACGTCTCCCTTCCTCCCATCCTTGGGCCCAAATGAAGCTTGTGCTCCTTCCCACGTTGCACTGTTCAGCCCTGGGGGTGCTGGATCCCTCAGGGGCTCCCTGTTGGGTGTGGGTGTGAGCTCTCCCCCCTTGCTGACCTGTGCTGGTTCCCTGCAGGTGCAGCTGGAGCGGATCCGGCAGGCAGATTCCCTGGAGAGAATCCGTGCAATCCTGAACGACACAAAACTGACGGACATTAATCAGCTCCCTGAAACATGACACCCTGCTGGGCTCCGAGGCTGGTCTGGGGTTTTTAACTCATCTTTATAGCAACATTAATTATTATTTAACTCTAACCGAGAGAGCAGAAGACAACAGAGGGGAGCGATGACTTAAGTTTTGTTTCTAGAGGGGGAAAAGGTTTCGTACTGGGCAGGAGGAGAGCACAAGGGTGACTTGTAGTGTAGGAAGGAGAACTTTCTAATGGAAACACTAATGAGTGCAGTGTTTCGTGTTCCACTGAGTGGGATCAGTCCTTAGATTCTGAAAAACTTCCCTCTTTCAGCCGACTTCGTAACCTAATATAGAGTTTTGGAACATATACCCCTGTCTTTCCCTCTGTCCTTTCCCCCACTACTGTGATCAGAGTAGCTGCTGGAAGCTGTATTGTCCCTCCAAAACGTTGAAGAGCAAAGTGGTTGAAGTTTTTCTGTTTGAATAGTCAGTAACAGTATTCAGCTAGCAGAGAGAATGAGGTGTAGAGTATGCTGTATGAATATTTTATATTAAAATATGACTTTATTAGCAGGACACTGGATATTGATCTTATTTCATAACTCAGTACTTTTTTTTTAAAAACCATTGGCTCTGTGAAGAATCTGAATGCTGCTGAAATGTGGATATGAGTGAGCTGTGTATCTCCTGAACAGATAAATGCTAATTCAAAAAAAAAAAACCCACTGTACTGAGAATTTAACTCCTTGCCATTTTTCTGTTGAATTCAGATACTGAAAGAAAAGCACAAGAAATGCACTGTTTTGTAATCTCTTTTCACAAATGTAATTTAGAATATGGAGCTACAACCGGTTGTTTCTCATCTCCTAAAGCTGAGCAGTGCCTGGAATCCCTTCTCTGTGGAAAAAAACCCAAAAAAACAAGCAAACAAAGAACCCAAACAGAGGAAAGCTGGTAAAAGTCATGTTCATGTCTGAGCATTGGCCTGAGGTGGTGCAGGTGTGCTCTGCTCTGGGGTAGCACCAGGTGTGAAGGCAGGAGCTCTCTGGGGAAGGTGTGGAGGGCAGGTGCTGCATGAAGCTGCTCCTGCCCCCTCTGCTGGGGCAGCCTCGTGTCAGCACACAGGGAACCACTCCCCAACACTCCTGGTCAGGGCACAGACGTGCAGGAGCTGCAGGATTGTGCTGCTGCAGCTTGGAGGGGGCAGTGCAGCTCTTTGGTGCCCTGGCACTGCTCAGAGGTGGCTCCTGTGCTGTCCCCTGGTTCTGCCCCCAGACAGTTAAATTACACTGAGTAATGTGGCAGCAGAGGCAGGACATTCTTGTGATCACTCAGTTGCCAGGCTTGGGTTTCTTGTTCTATAAATGTCCAGAGGTAACATGAGCATTCCTCCTCCTCCTCCTCCTGCACTGCTGGAGTTCCATGCATGCAGCTGGACAGATTCCTGAACTGTTGCAGGTGTCGATGATCCTGATGGTACAAACCCAATTCTTGAACTTTACAACTCAGTTAAAAGGAGGCTGAAGGAGCAGATCCTGCTGTCCTAAACTTCTTTGTTTTTCCTCCATTCCTTGCTGGTTTTTGTTCACATACTTGGCCAGAGATCTGCTTTTCTTCATCACCTTCAAAAGTGAGAGAAAATGCTCCAAACTGCAATGCACATGACTATATATTTTAAGTGCTTAGATCCTATTTTTAGCAGTGTATATCCTGCTACTGACATAAAGTCAGAACCAGTGGTTTTGAAGAGGAATGCCTTAAAAACAGCCAAAAAAGCATCATACAAGCTCAATTCCTTGCCACTCATTACAAGAATTAAAGCATTTTATTCAGCCAAGCAATTAATTCCCTCCATAATCCTGACATCCAAAAGTAATTTTTCCCACCTTAGTAATGACTAACAGATGGCAGAGCTGTCCATGTCTAGAGATGACACTTACTTTCACATAAAGGTGACATTGAAGTGTGGCTTGAGTCTTACTTGGCTATTACCAGAGTAAGGATTTTTTACCCTGTCTCACTATTTGCTGAACTGTGGGTGACAGCAGCCAGGTCCTGATGCATAAATTCAGGACCAGATGTTTTCATTCAGTTTTCCAGTGGCTGGGTAGACTTTGGAGACAAAACTACAGGCCTTTAGTAGGAGCTGCAGAACAGAAAGGAAAGCTTTCTTCTCTGTTCCCACCCTCCCTTGCCACAAACTAATGTGTGACTGGTTCTGGGGTTAGTTACTGTAACTGGTGTAACAGGCTGTACTTCACCTGTGCAGGAGGTGTAAGGGAAGCCCCTTGTATGGCAAAACTACACCACATCCTGGACCCTCTTCAGCAAGCTGAGCACTTGAGGAGCTGCACCTTGAAGTCTTTCACAGTGAAATATTTTTTGGTTGTGTTTCTGGATAGTCCCGGTGCGAGAGAGCAGGGGCAGGGGCTGTTCCTGGCCTTCTAGCATCCCTCTGCCTGGCCTGTTCTCAGCAGCCCTGTCTGCTCTGAACACCCCTGGCTGTGCTGCTGCTCCAGGGCTGGCTGCCTTTCCCTTGGTGTGTTTTTATGGCTCATGGGCACAGCTTTCCCCAGCTGTGCCGGTGTCAGGGTGAGTCACAGCCGCAGCCTGGCAGGAAGGAGGCGAGTGGGGCAAGTGCTTTGGGCTCCTTGGTAGCCCCAGGGCCAGTGGAGCTGTTCCCAAAAGCAGAGCTGCAGGCCTGGGGGCTGTGCACTGTGTGCTTTTCTTGTTTGTGAACCAGGCACTGCACAAGTCCCTGAAGGAACTTCCTTTGGTGTGGAGAGGATGGGCAGGCAGTTCGTGCATGGTGGTTTTCCTTTTCCCCACCCTGTTCCATCACACACCTGAACACCTGTGCTCCTGTCTCAGCACCAGCTGGGACCGTTTTGGTGTTGGAACACGAGTCACCTTTTTTCACCAACTGCTGTAATGTCAGCCTTTTAAACAATTCAGTGGAAATTGGAACCCTGGCTGTTCACAGAAGTGGTGGGAGATGTGCTCCCTGCAAACTGCTGTCCCTCCTGGGGAAGGACAGCAAAGCTTCAGCAGCAGCAACTGAGCTTCTGCTGAGCACAAACTCAAAGGGGCCTTTAAAAGCAAAACAAGACAAGTGTGTGCCAAATTTGCAGAGCAAATTGAAAGACTGTAAATGTAGGAAAACCTCTTGGTGTAGATACTCACTGGATGATGGATTCTGGTGTTACTGCTCACGAACAATTGTTCTTCCTCCCAGTTCTGGGTGCTGTGGAGCGTGGCTGGGGCCAAGGCGGGCTCTCCTGTCTCAGGCAGTGTCCCCTGCTCAGCTGTGACACGGGGGGAGCTGTTGGTGGAGGCTGTAGCAGGGCCCAGAGGGAGTTCTGTCTGCATTCCTGTACCTGTATAGTCTTAACCTGTACAAACTGTTCTTGCAGCATGTCTGGTACCAGTCCCTCCCCAGCAGTGCCCCGCTGTGCCACCTTTTAGCAGTGCAGGAACTCCTGTCCCCCCTGAGCTTCACCATGGCACCTTTTCCAAGGGCAGGGGGAAGGATGACAATTCCTTATTGTCCACTAGAGTCTGTCTACAGCAGAGACTGAATTGGCCTTGTAATGGCAAGAAGGACTCCAGAGCCATCTTTTGCAAAAGGCAAACAGTGTTTGGAAGTCAATACTGCATTCCAGTGAGCCAAGCCATTGGTGTCCTGTGCAATCGTGGGTGTAGAATTCTGCTGTCTCCAGGATTCCAGTGTAACCATTTGTTAACTGTACTGAAGGTGTGTCCTTTATGGAGAAAGTGTTCCAAATTAAAAAAAGCTGCTGAAGTCTGTGTGTGCATGGCTCTGCTCTTTCTCCTCTGCCTCCTGCCACAGAGTCCCCCCAGGGAACCCCTGATGGAGCAAGGGTGGGAGACAATCCCAGGATAACCCCAGGGAGCAGCAATCCCCAATTCCTGAGGTGTTACCCTCTAACACCCTGACTATAAAACACCTGCAGCATGTCCCCTTCCCATAAAGAAAACTAAAACCACAGCAGGTGAGGAGTCATATCAAAAGTATTTTATTTCACAATTCTTTACAAAATAATAAGCAAAAGGTGTATTGTTCAACATACAAATGGTAAATATACAAGGGGGAGTACCAGGGACAGCCTCACAAGCAGGTCCTCTCCTGGGACACGTCAGAAGTTCACATGGCTCCTGATGTCATTGATCTGTTTCACCATCTCCCGGATGTGTTCTCCCCTTCAAGAAAAAATAACCCAAGTCAAAAGGCTGCAGGTCCCATCTGCATAGAACTAAGCAGGAAGGGAAACACTTCAGATGGCAGAAGCAGGGAATGGGAGCAGTGCCTGTCATCCCAGGCTGGATCCTGCCCTGGGATCCTGGGGCAAAAAGCACTTCCACACATCTGCTTAAAGTGCTGGTCTCAGGAGCTGCACACCCTGTGCTTCAGCCCCTCCCCCCCAGCCCCAGCCCCTCCTGCAGCACAGCCTGACACCTGAGACACCTGAACTGAACATGAGGGCAGGGCTCATGTTCTGCAGGAGCCCAGCTTGCACTTACTCCTCTCTCAGGACAGCCTGGATGCACTTGCTCTGGTAGGCACTGAGGCTGATGCTGGGTTTGCGGGGGCTTCGCCCCTTCTCCATCTGTTTCTGCTGGTATTCCTTTTTCATTTTCACCTGGGGAGTTGAGGAAAAAAGAGAAGGCCCCTCTCAGAGCTGGTCCTGCCTGCCACAGTGAAAGCTGGTTAATTACAGACTCCTGCGGTGTACTGCAATTAATTGGTTCTTTTTGGGTTCAAATCTGCCTGCTTTTGCACTTCCCACAAAGAGAAGAAATGTCCCTGCCAGGCTGAGGAAGGCAGAGCTCTCTGAGGGCTCACAGTGTGTGCAAAGGTTCTGTCTATTACCAACAAGGGCCCAAAGCCCCTTTAGTACATTGCTGCAAATTACCGCAAGTACAGCAGCACTTGGTTGGCAGAACTCATCTGTCAGCACTGAGGGAGGAGCTGTCAGTAACCTCCCAGCCTGGTAATTCCCCCTCTCACCTGTCTGATGGCATTGCTCAGGTGCTGCAGCTGGTCATGGATTGTCTGCAGTTCCTTCTTCATATCTTTTTCAGTGTCAGACAGAACAGGAAGCTGAGAGTGGAAACTCCGAAGGACTTTCTTCATCCTTTGAAAGCAAGAAATGTCTGAGTTAACTTCCCTGGTGCCCAGCTCTGCTCAAACACCTGCAGCCTGGTGCTTTGGCCATGCTTCCCAAGCCTCAGGGGCTTCCCCTTCCAGCTGGCCTCAGGTGCCATTTCTGAGCATAGGGCTGGCTCAGGCTGGGCCTGCACACCAAGCCCCAGCATGAGGAATTTCAGAAGCCCACTCTTGTAACAAACCAGTGCAGCAGCTCCTGCCCACTCTGTTCTATCACACCTGCAAACTTCGTTTAACATCAGGTGCTGTGAGATGAAACAGCCCCATGTGCACTTACCTGTTCATGATGTCTTCTTGCTTCTCTTTGGCTTCCTCATACTTGTCAGCCAAGCGCTCGGCCATTTCCCGCAAGCTTTTCCTGAAGGCAAGGGAGAAGCAGTTCCTTACTTCAGATTCACAAGCCAGGGAGTGGAAAAAGGACAAGGAAGCTGAAGAAGCCAGCTGGAGCAGGGAGCAAACCTACAGGCTTCACTGTCACCTGCTTCACACAGGGCCTTGTCCAAACCACCACCCCAGGTGCCTCATCCCTGAGGTTTGGCTTGATAAAGGAGACAGGTTCCACTCACCTCTCCTCTCGACAGTAATTCAGATCCTCCAGTTGTTTCTTTTTCTGTCCCCACAGCAGCTTCACTCTGAAGTAAATACAGAGAAAAAAAAATCAAACCACTTGCAACCAGGTTGAATCAGGATTTACACCACACAGAAAATGCTGGGAGTGGGAAGAACTAAAGACACTGAAAAAAGGAGCAATGCTGAGAAAAAAATCCTGTTTTGTCCTAACTGTACAGTGTAAAAAACTGACTACGATTTGAAGCAGCAGAGACTTAAGGCAATTTTCCTTTGTCAGGGTTAGTGCTGAGGTCAGATTTCCTGCCACCCACAGGCCTAGGCAGGCAGACAACACCACAAGAAAAGTATTTTATGTGTGTGTGTTTACCATTTTCTTCTTCCCCTATGAGGCCCTACAGAGATCAACTATTAAACTCACCCCTGCTTTTCCTGATAACTCAATTTTAAGTTCTGGTATTCATTATTAATTTTAGATTTAGTACATTCACCAGGATTAGAGCCCCTCCCCCCCATGAGTGCTAGAAGAGGGTGAGTGCTCAGTACTTAGTGCTGCTGTGTCACAGAGACATTGGCCAGCACATTTTTATGACAGTTTTCCATTACCTTTGCTGAATTTCCTCTTTTGCCAGGTCCTGTTTCAGTATATATTCCTCTCTGAACACCTGGGTGGCTCTGCTGAGGAGCTGAAGGCATTCTTCAGGGGGAGGAGCAGCATCTTTATCTGCAGATCTTAAGAGTGAGATTTTTGCATAAGATGTTCCTTTGAAAGGCTAAACCACTTCCAGCATTTATGGTAAAGGCTCGGGGGGGTGTCTATTATGAAAGTGAGGGATGACAATGAAATCCCTTTGCTAGAAGTCATTTTTCTTACATGAGGAAATCCCAAAATAGCTTAAGATACTCCAAACCCAATGGGTCAAGCAATGAGAACCTCACCAGCTGAAGGCAGCCCTACTTTGAGCAGGAGACTCATGAGTGCTGATCCCCTCCCAGCCTGCACTGTCACTGGACTGGATGCCATCCCCACAGGGACACAGGCACCAGTCAGTGGCAGGAGCTGTGCCCCAGCACTGCCATGCCCAAGGCAACGTGCTGTTCAATCAGGAGCTGGCCAACACCCACAGTTCCCAAGTGTTCCCACTGCAGGTGCCCCAGGCAAACACATGGTGCTTACTTGAGGTGCAGGGGGTTGGCAGAGCTGCGCTGCAGGATGCCCTGGATGTGCTTCTCAAAGGAATGCTCCGACTCGGCCACGATGCGCAGCGGGGACACGGTCAGGTCCTTGTCCTCTCTGGTGCACAGCAGGGGAGGGGAGGCAGGATGGACAGTGCTTCTAGCACACAACAGCACAAGCAGAACACAGTCAGGCCACTCAAACTGAAACCAGGTCAGAGCTTAACCGCTACTGGGAGTGAGAAGCTCCTCCACCGTGGAGTTCCTGTGTGACTGCAGGGGGTTCTAAAGGCAGCTGTCTCAGTTACATGGTAAATCCAGCCCTGGCAGGGCAGGTAAAACTCACATCCCCACACCTGTTTGGTCATGCCTCAAACTAGCAAAAATCATAAATATCCTTTGGCTTAAGGAAAAGAAAGCTCCAGAACAAGGCAGGCAGGCACTGGAACAGCAGCATGACCTTCACAAGCACCCTGCCCAGTCACTGCCCACTTGTGTGGAAACAATGAAGTCAATAAAAGGTCGGTAGGAGAACCTGATGTTAACACTGGCTCTGCTGATAGTATCTATCCTACCTTAAACAGTGTCCTGCAAAAAATAAGCTGAAAATAGTGTAACCCCCTCATGGTGTTCATTTCATTGTGCAAATGCACATTTACAGCACTCTGTGTCTTTGTCACCACCTCCAAAGAAAGTAACTGGAAGCACAAACAAAAATCCTACTACTCTTTTCCCCTTTCATGCACACATCACCTCAGCAGCCCATTATGAATATCCACACCACTGCAGAACCTCAACAATACCATCAAGAACATTTGTCCTAATACTCACTAAAAGTGATCTGCTTAATTATATCCCCTACAAACACCTTATCAGCAGTGGGTAACTACTATAGTAACACTTCAGTGCTCAGCCAGGGAGTATTCAGAAAGCAAAACTTCATTGTGTGTCCTAAGAGGTGCAGAAGCCTAGGGTGAAACAATCAAAGAGTAAGTGAAAACTAGGAATATCCTTTTTTTGGTCCTTTCCATGCAGTCATGGACTTCAACTGAGAACCACATACAAGAGAGGCCTTGTAATGCACTCATAGCTGTTGGTGATGCAAATCATTGTGGGGCCCAGGACATCAGAAACGATCCAAAATCCTCTAATTGGAGCGGGCTGCCTGAAGGGAAGAACACAAAAATTACCCAGTCAGGAAAGTTCTTTGTTCCTGAAGCTGTGCATGTTCACTCTTTTGGAAATGCTGCAAGGTCAGGTAAATGGAAGTGAAAACTTTCGCTGGTCTGACAGGTGATTTTCAGATAGTAACACAAGAATTCAAGCTAACATACCCTAACTGTGCACACAAATTGCTCAGTTGTATTGTTTGAAATCTTTTGAGCTTACTTTATTACTTTAATGGCAAGAATGCAGCAGAAGATGACAAATCATAAATATTTTCCATTTCAAGTCCCCACTTTGAAAGCAGTTGAGAAAGGGTTTGGTTTTTTACCTGCATGGCAGTGGTTTTGTACAAAGAATATGTTCAACAAAGCACTTCTGTTCTGCTCCCAGCTCTTGTAAGCTGTCTTTGTCTTCCTCATCTACAAGGACACATGTCAGGATGCATCAGATCCACTTTGCAAGGTGAGGGATTCAGTAGTACCTGCACCCACCAGCCTGTTACTGGCAGGTGTTCATCTGTTCCTCACTTCCCTCACTCACCTGAACCAAGGAATTTGTGCAGTTTATTGATCCACGTCAAGCCCACACTGTGGACACCAGCTTCGTGTGTGCAGTGGTATCTAGAGGGACATTTGGGATCTGAAATTGAAGCAGAAAATGTAAGAGATGGCACTGAACTGAGAAAAACTCCCCCTTTCACACCTGCACTGCTGATCCTGTGTATCAACTTAGCATCCAGTCAGCTTTAACATCTTAGTGCAAGTATCAGAAACAGAGCTATGCGTGTTAATCTAAAATACTGATGAGTTGTTTTGAGCCCCTCCTACCACACATCTGCATCAATCTGACAGGTTTTCAGTGGCAGATTATTAAAACTAGCAGACCAGCATTCTAACAAACTGCTTGTTCCCAAAGGCTCAAACACTTCATCCTGCCCCAAATTCCATGGGATAAGAAAGTCCTTCCATCAGGATCACCCTCTGCCCAGTGCTCCGTCACACTCACAGGTCAGCACAGATGCAGAAACTTCTACTTTATAACCCTCAGATGACAGAATTCAGTACTGACCATGTATAATCTGCCCCTGAGCCAAAACTGGAGCCCCTCCCTGGCTTGCTCCTTCCACAGCTTTGAGGGCATCAGGCAAATCCTAATCCCCCCGTTTGTCTGACACATGCAAATAACTGGATCCTAAATGCATGGAACAAAGAGCCACAAGCTGAACAACAACCCTACCTCGGTGCAGCTTGATTGGGCAGGAGAAGTCAGACTCCAAAGGATCTTCTTCATCTCCTGTCGCCAGTTTCAGTGCAAGTTCCAGCTCAACACATTCAAACACGTACAAGGAAGGAATAAGATCAGATCTTGGGTCCCAGGACTTTTCTGACTGTAAAGAGCATTGAATTCTTCTGTGAGACATCATTTAAAAAGGAATTCCAACATAAACTGCATCAAGAAAGAGTTACAAGTTTTAACTGTCAAGGAATGTAGTTCGAGTTTATTTAAATAAAAATTAAACCCAGGGTTTCTTAGAAAATCCTCCTTAAATTATATCATAGTAAATTTGATCAAAAACTTATCTACTGTCAGGGTACACAGGACTGAGATTTAAAATAAAAGCATCAGGGAGCCACAGGAGCTGGCTGAAACAAGAGAAAGACTCACCACCTCATTCCAAAAGAATGCAGCTTTGGCACTTGGCACAGACTTCCAGGCATCCTACCACCTTGCAGGCAGGAGCTTGGATTAAAGACACAAAAATGCCTACAGAAACAAACCACGAGCAGGTACCTGCTCATCGTCCTCCTCTCCATCCAGCACCACGCAGTGGTAGAGCATTCCCGACTCGGTGGCGATGACCAGGATGTTTGGAACACAGGGCAGGCACAGCACGGCGCAGGCGTCGTAGCCGTAGTTGTCCTCGGCAGCCGGGTGCATGGGGAGGGGGCCCAGCAGCTTCCCCAGGCTGCCAATGCTGCAAGGAAGATGGGTTTGTTCTCAGCACCAGCTCTGCAAGGGGACTTCCCACGGCTGTCAAACAATGGCTGGGAGGTGTAGGCCCCATTAAGACTTCTGCAGTTTACAAGTCTGACCTGCAGCTCCTTGGCGGAGATCTCAGAGGGGAAATCAGAGCTCATTTTATTGTATTTTATGCTTTGAAAGCACCCAAAGCTACACTGCAAAAATTCACGAGGAAATATTCTCATATGAGAACACAAAGTACTCATGGAAAGCGCAAGTTAATGATCACTCAGCTGGTTTCTTGCACTTCACAAGCAGCATTTTGTGTTGTGGCATTTCTTTGGGCAGAACTTTAGATGGACTAAGGCCATCTCACTGCCTGCAGACAGACCTGCTCAGTGCAGAGGCACACAGTGCTGTTTCTAACCCAAGTATCACAGTCTTTAATATTTAGCTACACAAGATCCAACTTGTAAGCCTTGCACCATCTTCTCAGTTTTCTAAAGTAATTCCTTCTTATATCATGTTTATATCTTTGATTAATCATCCTGACTTCTAACTCCAGAATACGGCTGTGAACCCCCTATGCTCTTCAAATATTTCTTTACCTAGGACACTCCTGGCTCAATGATCCTCATCCAAAGCTAAGGATGTCCGTGCTGTGAACTGAAGGCCACAAAATGCACTGAACAGCCTTAGACCCACTGATCTTTTTACAGCCCTATGTTTTCATATCAGATTGCTGATGGCAAATAATGCACAGTGCATTCTGAGCAGAGGAAGCTGCACTCATAATGTTTGGATGAGAAAGGACAACACACTGTTTTTGATTCCAGTCTATCAGCACCACCACAGAGACAGAACAGGCTGCAATACAACAGAACTCAGCCCAGTAAGTATCCCTCACAGAGTCCCAGCCAAGCTGAGAGGTGACCATCTCACTCCAGCACTGTACACACACCCAAGCACCCCGTGAGGATCAGAGCCTACCTCTGGAGCAGGCTGACGTAGGTGAGGAAGGTCTCTCCATTCTCATACAGGATGTACAGGGGGTAGCCCAGCACCTCCTCGCTGCCGCGCTGGCCCAGGACGTGCTTCGGCACCGGCACCTGCGGCCCGAAGTCGAAGGCCACGGCCGTCTCCCCCAGGGACGCTGTGTAGGCTCTCCTGGGACAGGGCACAGCGAGCTGCGCTCAGCAAGGACTGACAGCACAATGTTTAACCTGCTCCTGAGGGATGTGCTGCCAAATTCCTGCCAAACCCTCACCCAGCAGTGCCCTGCCAGCAACAAGAGGGTGTAAGTGACACCCTTCTCACGGCACGTCAGTTCTGCAGTGCCCCCACAGCTTCAGAGGATACGAGAGGTGTTCTGGTACTTCCTGTGAGGCACATCACTCTGTGCAAGGATTTCTGTTTCCAACAGGCCAAGAGGGAAATAAAGACCCATCCGTTTTCTACATTCCTCACTCAAAAACCCCTTCTGAACCCCATCTTAAAGTCCATGTGTGTTTTTCAAACTGCCACCCTGACAAACACTTCACTGTACAGTTTGTCACCACTTTGTGCTAGAAGGATGGGGGAGAGAAGAGGGAAAGGAAGGGCAAAGAAAAGCATAGGCACGCTGCTATGAAGAAGTGCTAGCACTATAGAATACATATCAGATTTTCAGGCACATTTATCACTTATTCATTAAAAGCACAACTGAGAACACTGAGCATATTGGACAAAAGCATTTCAAAATACAAGAAGCCACACCAACCCTGTTTTGATTGTAAGAGTCTCCTCCTCGGTGTCCGAAAGTGCAATCACTTTGATGGGTGTCTGAGGCACCTTCAGACTGTAAAACCTGGGGGAAGGAAAAGCAGCCATGTTCACTCTGCTGTCAGTGCTGCACATTCCCTGCTGACACAGGAACATCAGCCACCCTCAGTCTGAAATTCCTCCCATCCTGTTTTTCTACTGCTAACTCTGGTAAAAATGGCAGGATACAAATACCAAGTGACAAATTAAGACTGGATGTGACAAACCCCCCACATTTCAGATAATCAGCCACAAATGGGGTTTACCTTATGGTGTTATCTGATGTCAGGAGCACAATGTGGGGCTCCAAGGTGTCGCAGGGGTACCAGGCTGCGTGCTTTAAAGTCAGGGATGTGGAGCTGGTGAAGAACCGTTCCGCAATAGGAATGGTGCTGGAATACAGGGCAGAAACTGCTGCTGTGACCACAAACACACAAGCTACTTCTTGAGGGAAGTGGGGCAAGAAGAGCTAGAGACATAATGGAAAGGTTTCAAAGTCTTTATCTGTACTACTCTGAAAGTTGGAGACGTAGCTTTAACTTGAAGCCCTCTATTATTTCACCCCAAGTATCTGCTTTTAGCTGCCATAGCTGAAAGACCCCAGAGAAGCTGCTCCATCTCTGGAAGTGTTCCAAGACCAGGTTGGGCCAGACTTGGAGCAACCTGGTCTAATGGAAGGTGTCCCTGTCCGTGGCAGGAGTTGGAACTTGTTGACCTTTCAGGTCTCTTCCAAACCATTCCATGATTCTGTGAAAGGCCAGAGAATACTAGAGGAGTATCTTGCTCCTCAGCAAGTTTAGAAGGTCATTTATTTGACAGGCAGCAAGTACTGGAGCCAAAATAATTTCATTTGTGACTGCCCCACAACCCCAATACAACCTATAACTTCCACCAGTGTCTTCTGGATCTGCCTAATCCCAACAAAGGGAGGCTGTGGAGAAAGAGTGGCAGGACAAGGGTGTCATTAACCACCTGAGGTCTCACCCACCTACAGTTCACCGTGGATTTCCCACCTTCAAACTCGGAATTCTTGCCCCAGCGTTTGGGCAGCTCCAGCACCATGAGCCCCTTGGTACCAATGAGCGCCACATGGTGCTGGGCGGGGCTCAGCAGCGTCTGGTGCACCTCGAAAAGGGGCGGGTTTATGCACAGAAGGGTCTGAAAACAGAAATGTTACAGGGAAGCACAAGCCGTTCAAAGCACTCGTGCAACTACAGCTCATCTTAATTCTGGATGATGATTTACACGGCACGGAATGAGGCACAAACCGGCTCCACAGCACAAAGCAGAGGGTTCCTTGGGAAAAGACATCCCAGAGCGGGCTGAGGGATGATGAACCGCCCAGGGACCTTCAAGGAACGGACCCTCTCAGCCCTGTGCCCATCATGGCCCTCCTCCCCTCACACGTCGCATGCCCTCACACACCCCCTACCCTCTCCACAAGGCCCCACATCCCCTCACGGCCCGCTCATCCCCTCCCACCCACATCACACCCCTCTTCCCTCACGGT
>VYXD01003624.1:0-21974 GCA_013397195.1 Hylia prasina | reverse complement strand
GCAACGAAGGGCGGGATTGAGGGAAACTGGTGGTTTAGGGAAAACGCGGATTAGGGAAAGAAGGGAAGTAAGGAAAGCCCCCCCGCCCCACGTGCTTCCCAGGATGGAGGTGGGGGGGGGTGCAGCGCACGTGTCCGCCCGCGCCCTCCCAAGGGCGGCCGCGCTCCGTCCCCGCTCACCCTCGGTGTGCAGACCGCCGCACCCNGCGGGTTCGAGTCCCGGCCCCGGCAGGACGGAGCGTACCTGGGATCCCTGACAGTGGAATGGGCAGGGATGGCACGGACAGAGCACCCGGACAAGTCCCTGCTCGGGTGAAGGCACAAAGAGAGTTTTAGGAATGTGAGGGACATGCTCAGGTTTTAACCCAGACAGCAGCCTGCGCCTAATTAGGAGTGCCAGTGTTCAGGCCAGAGCATGGTGGTCTCCTCGGAAAAAGAAAAAATGAGTGTTTGGGGTTTTCTTGCTCCTTGAGCAATGTGTATTTTAGAGGAAAGTCTGACAAAGGCAGCATTTCCTGGCACCAAGCCTCCCTTTGTCCACTAGTGCCCACTACTGAGGAGATGCACAGAAGGGCCCATTTATTGCTCACTGCAAGGCAGGAGAGCATCTACACCACCCCCATCAACGGACCAGAATTTTAACTCTCAATTCCCTGCAGGCGTCTGAGCACTGCACATGTAAATGACAGAGTCCATTCTGCACAAGAAGCACAGACTCACTGTGCTACCTTCACATCTTTAAGCCCACACCGCTGACAATGAACACACTCCCATGAGAACCATAAACACCAGGACTGGTCCTGCCTGGACTGTCCCATGATCGTTCATTCTGTACCTCACAAAACAACACGCAGTATTTGGATTTTCACCATCACTTTTTTATTCTGGATAAAAACATACAAATCCAATCTAAATAAATACCCACCCCCTTCCTTAAGCACTCTTCAATTATCCTGCCTATAAAAAAAGTGGGTTTCATTAAATTTTTTTAAAAAATAAGTCTTTCAAGGCGAAGCCAAGCCAGCTGGTCCCACATCCACGGGTCAGTTCCTGGCTGTCCTGAGCTTCCTGCGGAAATAGTCGGGCGCGGCCTCGTGCAGCCACTCGGCGTCCACCAGGCACAGGTCGCGCATGTAGCACTTGTTGGTGCGCAGCAGCCCGTTGTACACCACGCAGGCCGGCCTGCCCTGGAACAGCACCGAGGAGGGGTGGATGGCCACCACCTGGTGCGAGTCCACGGTGCCGTAGGAGCCGTCGGGCCGCAGCTCGGCCGCGTTCATGAACAGGCTGTGGGCCAGGCAGCGCCGGACGCTGGCGGTGTCCCCGCGGGAGGACTCGAGAGGCATCGACAGCTGGGAGACATGGGAGTGAGTGAGAGCAACCTGCACCCTCCTGGGGACACAGCCCCGGTTTGCTGGGCTCTCTTCAGAAATCCTGGGGGTTTTTCCCTGGGTCAGAACGCTGGGGGACCACTGGGAATTCAGCTCGAGTGGATGCTAGGCTAACCCAGACTGAGCCAACAAAATGGATCGTCGCGCTCCTTCTGGAGGTGCCAACCAGCATTCACAAATGATACCCCAGAGGGTGGCTCCCATGGCACTACAGACTGCCAGGGGCTCAGTGGCAGCTCCCACACTGTGCCCAGTGGGAACAGCACTGAGGGGAAGCTGCTGCCACACTGAATGCCTGACTCCATGAAGAAGCCAGCCAGCACAGGCTGCCGAGGCTGACAGCACCCCATGGCACACACAGCATAGTCCCACCTGCATTAGAGCAGGAAAAAACCTTAGGAAAACCTGTCCTTTCCCTCAGAAGTCTTCTTCAGAGGTTCCCATTTCTCCTTGATCCATTAAGCCCTGCAGTTTTAAGATTTTGGGATGCAACTGCAGTCAGGAATTTTAGCCAGCTCTTTACAGGAGACTGAAAACAACCCCACATTTTCTCACTCCTGGGACTTGATGCACAGTAACATCAGTTTGGGGACAAACAGGAAAATACCAGCAGGTGAAATAGAAAAATAGAATATGGAAGCAAGTTACCTTTACACAAATGTCCCTGAGCTGAGCTCTGACTTCTGCCATCAGCTTCATGTTCCTGCCGTTGATAAAGTTCTCTCTGCACCATCCCTGCAGCAGAGACACCAGGAGTTAGAAGGGGATATATCTTCAGCCCAGGAGCATGACAGCCTTTGGATACCATGAAAAGCAGAATCCCTCCTACAATCTGCCTCAGAGAACAGGTGCTGACCCCTTTCCTGGTTATATTTCTACCCCCCTTTACTCCCCAATGTCTAGTTTCCCTCCCACAGTGCTGAGAACCAGCATGTGGTGATTCTTTCCCCACTCAGAGCTGCTCTGCAAGGCCACCAAGAGCTGCAGAACAGCACCTGCTATCCCAGAGGGGGTGAAAACAAATCAGGTAAGAATGACAGGTACTGCAAGGAATGGGGTGCATGAGTCCACAGATCCACAAATCAATATGAGGGGTTGACAGGGTAGGATAAATCCAAATCTGCTTTTAAATATGTTCAGTGTTTTTCCAATGAATCCTGTCACAGAGCACGTCCAGACATTTATGATCAAGTCTCAGCACTCTCCCACTCCCTTCTGTTTCCAGCTGGAACTAGGGAAGGAAGAGCCTTGGCAGTGATTACAGAACTGGCCCCACAAAGCTCTGCCAGAGCTTTCTGTAGAACCTTTGTTACTGAACTTCCTCCAATTCCCCAGCTGTAAAGGACAAGCCCCCTTTTCTCTCTGCTTTGGAGGATGCCTGTGGCACCAGCCATGGACGATGCAGGTGTCACTGCTCTCTGCTAAGAACCCCTCACCCCATGAGCTCAGACAGCATTGGCAGCCTCAGATCATCCCACCTGGTGCCCTTTGACATTCTTGTAGGCCCTGTACACGTTGAGCAGGGTCAGATGATCCCCCTCACTGGAGATGAATTTCTTCCTGACAGCCTGCACCTCATCCCGCTGGGCAGGGGGGTTGTGGAGGACACTGTCCACTGACAACAGTGACACGATGGTCAGGATCTCCTCTGCACAGTGGAACTTGGGGGACAGGAGGATGGCCTGCACAGACACCACAAAACTCATCTTTGGTCAACCAAATCCACGTCAGCTGGGCAGATCTTTCTACTCCCTGGCAGAAAGTCAACCAAACATTGCTTAGGACAATCTCATAAACACCTGGGCCTAGTAACAGCTGTAAATCCTCTGATGGGCTCACCAAGTACCTTAAACAGCAACTGCCAGGTTCCTTCCTGAGACTGACCAGAGCATAACCAGTACAAACACAGTGACTGAAACCAACTACAGCAACAGACATTTCATGGACCTGCTAAACAATCCTGAAAATTGCAAGCAAATTTGCCTTGTTCACCTTCAGAGGTGCCAGAGGAAAGAAATTCTCTTTTTAAAAACTTCCCTGAATTTAACAAATTACAAGCAATCCAGCAAAAGGGCTGTAAATTATGTACATTAATGTACAGCAAATATACCACTACAGCTGCAAACACCCCAGATTTCACACCTTGGTTAAGGAGTTTGAAAGAGAAACATCAGTGATGGAGAGATGAGTACATGAGATTTAAAAAGATAGTTTTTCTGCAGTTTTTACCTTGGAGAATTTTGGATCCAGTGGAAAAGCTGCCATTTTCTTCCCCAGGGGGGTCAGGACAAGCTGACCTTCCTTTTGGGTCACAGCTCCCAGCAGGTCCAGCTGATCAATTGCTGCTTGAATAGCATCTGCCAAAACAAGGACACTGGGCTGTGAGGCCTCCTGCCTCCCACTGAGGGATGTGAAGGATCAGCTGGTTCCATCACTGCCTCCCTCCGCTGGCCAGTTTCCATTTAGAGAAATCAGGGTCCCAAAATGTGGTTTATCCTCCTCTCTACAGGAGAACAAGCACTTTTCCCCATTTCCTCCAGCTTTCCCTGGCAGTCAGGGCACACCTTCATGTTGTGTTGTTATGACACCTTATGACTCAAGACTGCTCCCTGCCCTTTTTCCCCAAGGCTGCCTTTGTAGCCACTTACCAGGAGATGGTTTGGACATGAAGTCAAAGGTGAGCACATTGGGAATTTTCAGGGCCAGGAGCTGAAGCACCACACTGGCCAGGTTACACCTGCATAGGCATAAAAAACAACTGAGATAATTCTATTTTATTCTTTTTGTCACAGAGGCTGAGATTAGAGTCTCACGCCTGTGCTGCAGCTTGACAGAGACTAGTCTGATGCTGCTGGCGAAGCCTAAATTCCTAAACCAGGAAGAGGCAAGTCCAAGACCTGGAGGACAGTCAGGAGAACTACTGCCTCAAGTGTTTGGAGACTCAGTGCCCAACTGTCCACGCTGAGCAAACATTTCCCAGTTTTTCTGTTTAGTCCCCACACTCCCATTTTTCTCAAGTCACCCCGTTAGCCCCCAGATCCAGTTTTGCTGCTCAGTTCTTCCCACAGCTCCAGCTGTAAAAGATGGGTGGCAAGGAGTGTGATGGCACTGTCCTCACCTCTGTATCTCAGGTGTTGTCATTTCATCAAACTTTTCAAAGTCCTCCTCTGTGTAGAGCCGGTAGCAGACCCCGCTCTCCTGTCTGCCTGCTCTCCCTGTGCGCTGCCAAGCCTGGGCCTTGGACACCTGCTGCACTGCCAGCACTTCCAGGCCTGTTTCTGGACATGGAAAAGCATCACCTCAATCAGTGCCTGTGTAAGGCATGGCTTTGGAAAACACAGAGGATTCACAGTAAGAACTCCCAGGGTTTGCCATTCAAATACGGCTCAGAGCTCACTTGGTTCAGCACTGTGAAGCACAGTGAACTATCCCACGCTGTGTCCATGAAGACAAGATTCACATTTGACAGATTTTTACCCCCTCATGGCTAACACTCAAAAAAACACACAAAAAACACCACCAAACCCCACACCCCAAACCTTGGACGTTAATTTAAACAGCACGGTGGTTGTTTGAAATCTTCTTTCATTAGGGCTTATGGCCTCCAGTAATTTCTACAAACCCAAACCCAATCTTGGCCCTGTTCCTCCTCAGAATTCCTCACCAGGGCTGTACTTCTTGGCTTTGACCATGCCTGTGTCCACAACGAATTTTATCCCCGCAATGGTGATGGAGGTTTCTGCGATGTTGGTGGAGAGGATCACTTTGCGACAGCCCTGGGGAAATCAAACCCAGGCCAAGGCCACCTTAGAGCAGCTGCAACACAGAAATTCTGCTGCTTTTGGCCAGTGTGGACCAAGCCTTGCCCCACATTGTGAGCACAAACTGAGCTTGCTGTGCCAGCTCTCAGAAACTAAGGCAATCTCCAGTTTCTAATCAGCTTCGAAAACATGTGCCAGCATTTGCAATAAAATACACCACCAGAACAGCTGTTCTCAATACATCTTTCAACAATTTTGGTTTCATTTCTGGCACAACATTTGTGTTCTTATTTATCTGCTGAGTAGGTACAAAAGAACCTGAGGCAGCACAAATTCCTTTTCTTATGGCCCTGACAAACATTCTCATGTTTTCACCTTTCTCAGTATTTCCTCCATTAGCTGCTGTAGTTTTTTTGTGATATGGACAAAAAATTCCTATGAAATGGGGAAAATTTAAATTCCTGTGCCCTTTCACTCCCTCTAATCCTTCCTTCTTTTTACGATCCCACAACACTTACTGGATGCATCTGTTAAAACCAGTTGCAGTGTCTTGTATCACACTGGAACCGCTCAGCCTAAAGCCAATGGAGACTATTGCTTACTGTCAGTACAGACTGCTTTAGCCCCTTAAAGTCCACGTTTCTTCCAAAGACTCATGAAAGCAAACAAGTAACAGGTGTTGTTCCCATCCCATTCCCTCACCTCAGGGGTAGGTTTGAAGGCACGGAGTTGTTGGGAGTGGGGCAGAGAAGCATAAAGGGGCAGCACTGTCATCCGTGGGCAGCCCTCGGGGAGGTGCTGGGCAACGTCTCGACAGGTTTTGGTCATTGCTTCAATTTCTTCCTGACCAGTCAGGAACACCAGGATGTCCTGGCACGCAGGGGCTTCCTGGAGCCACAGGAAAAAGCAAGTTAGGAGGGTTTGTCTAGAAAAGGAGAACTGAGATGGTAATGAGATGTGGCCCTGGCAGCAAGTCACTGAAGCAGGTTAAGAAGAAAGAAAATATACACGTGGTACAAGGTATGCAATAGCCAGAATTCCCAATGGATTCACCAGAGGCAAAGAGTAAATCACATTTCGAGGGATCAAGTGCTAAAAGGATGGAAGAATTGCAGTGTCCTCAAATAACTGTCCAGGTCAGGCAGAGAGAGCCAGCAAGCACCCAGGTGCAGAGAACTCAGGTGAGGGGAACATTCAGGTTTGAGACATCAGTTGACATTACAGAGCTTTGCTTAGCAGTCTCCCTTCAGCTCCAGGTCCCAAATCCCAACAGCAGCAGCAACTTCAGAGCACTAAATGAAGTTTAATGAAAGGACACAACGATCCAGGTGCTTGGCAGTCAAACATCCCAGCGCAAAACTCCAACCCCTGGCCCCAGAGGGACACAAACCTGGAGAGACCCACATACCTGGTGGATTTGGAAGATGGACACCAGTGCTGCCTGCAGGTAGTCGCTCTGCCGCTCCTTGGTGTAAAAGATCTCAATGGGATGCTGCCGGCCTTCCAGGTAGATGACAGGAGCTCCATTGAAGTACTGGGAGAACAGGTCAACATCCATCGTGGCTGACATGACAATCACCTTCAGGGGGAGCACAGGATGGGTCAGCACTGCACCTTCCATCCAGCTGGACACAACAAGTCAGGACCAGCCAAAAGTCAGCTTCTGGATCCTGAGAACCATGCTCAGAACAGCTCACAGGCTTTGGGACACAAGAGTGATTTCCCCTCATTAAAGCCATCAGCTTTTTAACACAAGCAGAAAACGTTGGTGTGAGAGAATGAGCTGGTGTGTGGAGCAAGACCATGCAAGGCCCCTCCAGCAAAGCCAATGTGCTTTCACACAAATTCCTGATATGTCCACCCATCCCATGTGCAGTGCTCTACCTGGGAATGAGCATGTCCCACAGCTGTCCCATCAGCCAGAGCTCCTGCACCTCAAGTGATCTCAGCAGCAGTGCCAAAACCTCCCCAGCACTGTGTCTAGTCTGCAGCTCACACCCAAGGGGCTTTTGTGGAAAAAAGGTACCATGGTGGTGACCAGATACCTTGTTCAGAGGTGTCATTATCAGGCCCACACATCATAAGTCAGACACCCTTACCTATCCAGACTTAAAGTGACTTTTTAGGAACAGAAAAATGGTCAAGGCTGAAATTGCAAACACTTTGGAAGGCCCCAGGAGATGTTCAGAGCACTCAGAGCCCAGCTCCACCCTGCCTTTTACTGCCATTCCCAACTGTCCACCCTGAGCAAAGGTTTCCCAGTTTTGCTGTTTAGTCTGCACAACTACTTAGTCCCCACACTTCCATTTTTCTCAGTCGCCCCGTCATCCCCTAGATCCTAGAACGCACTTTCAGTGGCCGCAGGCCCCTCTCCTTTCGCTTCTTTTGTGCAGCTTTGACCACTCCAAAGAGCACATCAGTGTGGATGGTCCTCTCGTGGGCCTCGTCCAGGATGACCACGCTGTACTTGTGCAGCAGAGGGTCCCCGATGGCCTCCCGCAGCAGCATCCCGTCCGTCAGGAACCGGATCCTGGTCTCGGCACACGAGCAATCATCGAAGCGCACGGTGTAGCCAACCTGGGGAAGGGATCACAGAGGGATTACAGGGAGCATGGGCACAAAGACTGGCATTCCTCACTGCCATTGTGCCACAAAGCCCCTGGTCACTGCATTGGACAGAGCCAAGCAGAAGTGCATGGAAGCTCTGGAAAGCAGAGCATTTTATCTGCTGCCTGTGAGCAGTTCATCTTCCAAATCTGGGAAGCCACCCAAATGATACTCCCAACATCTCTAGTTGGCTTCTTCCTAACTAGAAGTTCACCAGCAATGCCTAGAAGTTTAGTTTCATTTCCCTTCCTTCCTTTCTTCCTCTGCCTGCTAGAAATGATTCCACGGTCTCCAAGGATTTCATGCAAGGGAAGTCCTTCTCCTCCACTTTTCTCCCCCTGACCTGCACAAATTCAGCACTCTGCTCTCCTTGACAGTGACTTCTGATACAGGGAGCAATGGAAGAGAGCACAGTATTTTTTGTTTTATGAATCAGACTTCTTCAAATAGAACAACACAGATAATAATCAGGAAGTACAATACCACAGAGACAGACCATGCCCAATGGGGCAGGTAAAAAGCCATTTTTCTCCATTCATTTAATTATAGAATCATAGAATATCCTGAGCTGGAAGGAACCCACAGAGATTATCCAGTCCAGCCCCTGGCCCTGCACAGACACCCCAACAATCCCACCCTGTGCCTGGGAGCAGTGTCTAAACTCTCCTGGAGCTCTGGGCTGTGCCATTCCCTGGGGAGCCTGGGCAGTGCCCAGCACCCTCTGGTGGAAGAACCTTTCCTGATATCCAACCAAGACCTCTCCTGACACAGCTCCAGCTGTTCCCTCAGATCCTGTCCCTGGTCACTGAGAGCAGAAATTGGAGCTGCCCCTCAGGAGAAAGCTGCAGACCTAGGTGAGGCTTGACAAATTCTCTACTTCTCCAGCTGAACAGACCAAGTGATCACAGCCATTCCTATTATGTGGCCCTTCGCCATCTTTGTGTCACGCCTTTAGCACTCTCTTACAGCTTTTACAGCCTTGTTATATTGTGGCACGCAAAACTAGCAATGAAATTAAGCCTATCAGCCCTGTGGCTGGTTATTATCCTACCCACTGAAGCCTGACAGAGCCCCAGTCCCCACTGCAGCACTGAACCAAAGCTCATCTGTAGATCAACCCACCAGCCTCCCCAGCTCTGTCCTCTTCTCCTCGGCGACTCTGGCAGCCAGGGTGACAGCTGCCACCCTGCGGGGCTGGGTCACAGCGATGACACCAGGGTGCCCAATCCCGACTTCGTACAGGTACTGAGGCAGCTGAGTGGTCTTCCCTGAGCCCGTTTCTCCTAAGGAATATCAAGGGAATAGGGTTTATTATTGCTGCTGTTATAGCATTGTCACATTCGGGTTTTTATGTTAGCTTTTAGCCCTGTTTGAGGATGGGGAAGCGGAAGACAGGGAGAGGAAGTCCCACCACAAAGCGGTGGCAGGTCAGAGATGCCACCCAATGCCCTCCTCTTGCTGCTGGGCCACTGCTCTGCAGAGCTCCCTCCACCCGGGTGCTCTCCAGCCACACTAGGGATTAGAAACATACTCCGGCCTCTCTGGAGGTGAAGTGTCTGTGGTGTGACACTAACAGGAGTGACATACAAAGCATTTTTCATTTAATTACAATAAATGCTAAGTCTTTAGACTACCACGTGAGAAGTTGTATATCTTCAGCTCCTGAAAGTCTGAATAAAAGTTTTTTAGATTTGTACTCACAGAAAGCACAGTAAACTCAGTGAAAACCCCTGAAAATGTAAGTGAGAAGACAGAAGAGGAGAGAGCAAAAGGAGAGGGAAACACTTGCTTTCTCCATAAAAATGAAGTCCCCAGATGCCTTAAACCCCGGCTACCAAAGCACAAAAGTCACATTCCTTGATCACCACACTTCAGATTTACACCCAAAAAGTTTCTGAGCAGCTTTTCCCAGCCCAGGCCACTCCGTGGGACACGGCCTGGCACTCACCGATGAGGATGGCGGTGTCGAGGCGGCGGAGCCGGGCCAGCAGCGGGCCGCGGGCTCCGGAGATGGGCAGGGAGCGGCGCTGCACGTGTGCGGGCGGCGCGGCGCTCTGGGGCTGCGTGCCGGGGGGCGCCGCCTTGAACCGCTTGGCCGGTGGCCCCTCGCTGTCCTGAGCCATCGCCCCTCGCCGTCCCGGTCCCGTCCCGTCCCGCCGCAGCCGTCCCGGGGCTCCCTCCGCTCCCGGCCCCGGCCCCGGCGCACTGATGGCGTCTCAGTGCGACGCTGCGCGGAGCATCCTGGGAGTTGTAGTCCCCGCGCCGCCGCCATTTGCAGCGCTCCCGGCTCCCGGCGCCCCTCGGAAAAATCACGGACCCCAAACGGCAGCCAAGGAGGGCAGAGAGCCGGCTGCAGGCAAGGCCGGGACATGTTCCCATTCAGCTACGGAGGGGTTATCAAACACTGAACTAAATAAACTCCGCAAAATTAAGGTTTTGATCTAATTCCTGCCTAATAACCTATGCTGAAGCAACACGGTCCAAAACACTTCCATTCTCACTCGCTAAGAGCACTAAAAGTCTCTTCTAGAAACAATCAAAACTGCCCCCAAAAAACAGACAAAAAAACCCCAAAAAAACTGTAAAACCCCCTCAAAGCTCCCAGAAGTTTTTAAAACCTTTAACAGACAAATGTAGATAGAAATTACTGCACTCATTTTATCAGAATCTAACACACTGCCTGTAAATAAAGCATTTCCCGAGATCCCCACAGGTTCCTCTCCTGGACTATAAATTAAAAAAATTAAAACCTGTAGCTAGTTTTTAAAAACAAAATCTGAGACTAAATAAGATAATCACATGTCACGGGTAAGGCCATCCTTTAAAATGCAGAATGAAGATGCAGCTTTAACTCCTTTTATCGACTATGATATAATCAATAAAACCATACCCAATACTTCCTATGGCAATTTAAGAACAACTGACCATGATGAACTGAATTGAGCTCCAAAATTCCTCCGCTGCTCCTGAGATACACTGATAATCAACGCAGCTTTAGCTAAATCCCACTCAGTCTCATTGGCCTGTGTTGGACACAACAGTCCCACAACAAACTTCATCCACAGAGCACGGATTTCACATGCTGAGCAGACAATGCTGTGCCCTGTAGTTCTGAGACACCTGTGGGAAAAGCTTCAGTTATCTCTGTCTCTTCAAGGACTTGCTTTTTCCAGCCCCTGCTTTTCCACCTGCTGCCTCAAGACTACAGGACTACACAGGAGATTAACCAAAAAGAATCCACAAGATATTTTATTCAACTCATCATCATTTGAGTTCTGACTCCAGACAAGTTTCCTTTTCTAATGCTGCAGGTCATTCAGTAACAGCGGAGGGCATATGGGGGTGGATTTGGCAGGCACACCTATTTAACTACCAGTCTGAAAACGGGGCACCTGAACACACAGTCCTTGGGGGAAAAACCACCAAAATGTGGCCTCGGCCTGCAGAACATTCCAAAAATCCAACTGGCAGAGTGAAAAGCTGCACTATGCTGCATGTTGTGCTCCCTGCAATTCAAAGATGACTGGAGACAGCAGCACCTCAGATTAGAAAACCTTTTGCCATTGAAATAGTGACTTAGCCTTTCAATCATCTTGTAGTTGTTTTATCCAAGAATAAAAAAATGAGTTAAACCCCAAAAAGTTGGGTTCGTCCCCTGCAAAGTTTCCCATAGAGTTTCATGTATCAAATAACTTGAAAAAAAATGCTTTAGAAATCACTTTTAAACAAGTACTTGTGTGGCCTTGTTAACCGCAGTTACCAGGAAACGGTTTCCAGTTTTAAATTTTTGGCTCCACTGGATTTAGATTATGTCCAACACAAGGAACTCCCTGATTGGGCCAGGCGCTGGGAGTGCCTCGGGTGAGACTGCCATTTCATAAAGTGCTTGTGTTCCAAACCATAGAGCTGTCAGCGAGTCCTCTCAGCGCTGGGGAAGGAGAGACCCCACGCAGGACTGGACCCAGGCCAGTCTCTCCCAGGGGTGGGCTGGGTTTTGGCACAGGCCCTGATTATCCCCCGAGGCGCTGCCCCTCTCCCCACGCAAACCCCCCGGGCCGCTCCTCTGGCAAGGGGTTGTAATTGGGGTCGTCCTCCGGCGTGTCAAATATTGCTTTCCTGCAAAACACAAAGGATGGTTCTCCTTTAAAACACTGTAAGATCAAGACAGCTCACAGCCTGCACATGGAACAGTGTCCTCCCTCAAGAACATCTTGCCCAGGCAGTGGGATTCATGCTTTTCAATTTGGAGCCATCAGGAAGGAGATCCCAAATCTAGATGAGGTTCATCTTCTGCTATTTGTCATATAAATATTCTCTGCCAGACATCCTCATGATAGCCTATGATTCTGTGAAAAACAACCATCAGAGGTGTTCTGGGAGAGCACCACAGGGGATTAGAGCATCCACACAAGAGGGAACAGAGTGGGAGCACCACTGCTCAATACTATAAACACTGAAGGATTTTTTTCCCCAAAACTGTGACCTGAGGATGACTTACAGAAGAAAAAAAACATTATATGTCCTATATGTAATACCTCAGCCACTGCAGGGGACACAGTTTTGGTGCCACCAAAAAAAGCTGTCAGCAAAGCCTGGCAAGTGCTATCAGAGAAATCAAAGGTAAAATCCTTTAGTTCTTGTCTCAGTTAAGTTGGTTCCCACTTAAACAAATGCCAGTTCCTTGTTTGGCCACAGAAGTTCAATAAAAAGCAAGAACAGACACCCCCCAATTTTATCTCTGCCCAATTCACCAGAAGCTGATGTGACTGAGTTGCAAACAGTTTTCCAAACAAGCATTTTTCCCATGTCTCTTCCAAAGCAGACACCAATACTCACAGGACAGACGGTGTTCTCAGGAGCCTCCCACCACCAGGCTGATTGGGAAAGACATCCTCTAAGAAAAAATATATATGCCCAACAGCAATGCCTGGTATAGAAACAAAAGCCAAAAGGTGATTATTCAATAGTCCTCCTTTACAAGTCTCAAATGCTTTACACTAGAGTTTTCAGAAAAACGACACACATTGGTTCTTTCACAGAAAATATGATACAGAAATACAAAACCTAAGAAAGCAAGCTAAGAGCAGCTAAAAAATTTAACTTACATTACAAGACATTAATATTGGGGAAACATCTTGTCATTATTAAAAATACTGACTTTTTGGCTCTATTAAAGTTGATAAAATAGTAACATAAACGATTTTATTTCAGTAGATTGATGCTATGGTCAGATGCATCAGGGCTGATTCCAAGCAATAAAAAGCCAAAACATCAGAACCTCTTTCCATCCTTATCATGGCACAAAACATGCTACAATGGTTAGAAATCAGAAAAGCCTGGTATAAATATATCAGAATTACTAACACCGAGCATTAGGGCATTTAGCCCTTGGATTTGTCCCCATTTTCTGTTTCATGTAAAACACGAGCAGGAACAGATCCTTGTGATTGTTGCCATTGCTCACCCAGGAGATCCACAATGATGGAGTTCCCCAAAAGCAGTGAAAAGCCCATCAACACCCAGGGTAGAAATGGGGCTTGGAAGATGAGGAGACCAAAGAAGTTCATGCGGACGTAGGGATTCCTGCGGCTCCAGACGTACACCAGCATGATGGTGAATGCCTGGCCCAGGAACACCAAGTTCACAAACAGCCCAAAAAGCTGGCATGGGTCGTTAAGGAAACACTTGTGAGGTCAGCAATTTCACAGTTTAATTTGTAATCCCATGTTTTCCACACAGCTGGTAACTCCACTTTCCCAGGTGCAAGTACATCAAACTACTGTCCATCAAATCCAACAGCTGCAGCACGATTCGGGGTACCTGCAGCATGAATAATCTCATTAAAGCATAATTTAATTCTTCACAGACAACCCGTGCATGATCCCACACCTGAACAGTCCCCTGATAACCTCATTTCCATGATCAGCAGAAAAAAGCCCTGAAAAACCAGCAACAATCCCAAAGTACTCAAAACCACCCTAACAAATATTGGTACTCCTTGTGCAACAAACTATATTAAGGTAAAAGTAACAATATGGTTTCAGTTCTCATTCACACACCTTTAGCTTTACTAAAGGAGCTTGGAATTAAAACAGAAAGGATACAGTCATTAAAAGTCCTCCAAAAAGGAACATAAATACAAAATCTGCTGTCCGACCCCGGAAAGAGCCTTCCTCAAGCATGCGGCAGTACCGGTATCTGAGGCCACAGGTCAGGAAAATTCCATTGCAAAGGAGTTTAGAGACACATCCAAGCAGAAAACGATTCAATTCTACATCAGCTTAAAAGTGGTTTATCCATTTACTGCATCACTTGGCTCTGTCTGGATACTTCAGCAGAGAGGGTGACCCAGGAAGCAAAAAAGTTACCGGGAGTTTTCTCCTGCACCACGTCGGCAGCAGCCTAAAGGATCAGGCTTGTACAAATTCTCATCACCAAAAAAGTAACTGGCAAAATTCCTGACCACTTAAGAAGGAGACTCCCTTGAAGCCCAATCATGACACCAGTGAAGTTGGCATTGTTGAATTCCCAGGAACTCAACCTTTCCTGTGTGCAGGTACAGCAACATTCCTGCACTCTGGAGCTCCACTTGCCAAGGGAGCCGACACAACTTGGTGAAGGATACAAAAAGATCATGTTAAATAAAAAATTAAAGCCAACTGGTCCAAAGAACAAGTAGTTTGTGATTAACCTCCATATCTGGAAATAAGACAAATGCAAGGACTTTAAACATGACAGCTTATTTTTATTGTCTAAATAGATAAGCAAGCAACAATGAAGCCGAAATCTCTTTTACAGAAAATGAAACTAAGACCTATTTTAAGGTACAGTGGTCTGCACTTCAGCTACAGTAGCTTTTAAAAAGTGTATTTCTAAAACAAAAAGTACACTGTTTTGAGAAGACGAGCACTTAAAAAACTCTACAGCATAGTTTAAAACCTCCCGTGCTTCAGAACACACTTACTTGAAAGTGCTTAAATATTAACTCAGGGTTGAAATACAGCTGGAAAGGCGTGATAAGTTCTAATTGCTGAAAAAGAAGAGAACATTCTGAAAGGACCAATACAAGAAACAAAAAAGAAAAAAAGAGAAGGAAAAATACACACCCCAAATAGCAACCCGTTCCTGTGTGCCAAAAAAAGCCCAGCAAGTCCTCAATCAGCCCTGTGAGTTTTCTGGCGAGCGGGAGTCCCAATACAACAACCCTCTGGCGCTGTTGTTATTTATTCATGCTTTGTACGAGGTCTGCTTTGGGAATCCCCTCGCTCAGGGGGCCCTCGGGGCTCCAGACCCGGCTCTGAGCGGGGGCGGTGCCCGAGGGCTCCCCTTCCACGGCTACCCCGCGCCCACCCCGCTCCCGATTCCCGTCACGACCTCCCTCCCGCGGCCGCGCACTGACCACGGCGGCGGTGGTGAGGACGCAGGCGGTGGTGTAGGCCCGTGTCACGGGCGGCACCTGCAGGTACTCCTGCCGGAACGTCTGGTACGCCATCTTGGCGGCCCCAGCCCGCCCCGCCCCGCCCGCTTCCGGGCCCGCCCAACGCTCCGCGCTCCCATTGGCTGAACCGCAGCGCCCTCCCTCCACTCTGCGCTCTCATTGGCCGACTGCCCAGCTCGCCGCCGCTGCTCCGCGCTCCTATTGGCGGTCCTGCAGTGCCCGCCCACCACCCCGCGCTGTCATTGGCCGAGTGGCCAGCGCGCGTCCGAATTCTCCCCGCGCTTGTCCCGCCCACCGAGGGACGGAGCGCTCGGTGATTGGNCGGGTTCACGCCCCAGACGTGCATGCTGCGCGTCTACATCGCCTTCCAGGACTACCTCTTCGAAATGATGCTGGTGGTGGAGGGCGTGATGCTGAAGAAGCTGGACGCCATTCCCGGCTGCAAAGTCAGCCCTTCACAGATCCGGAAATGCACCGAGAAATTCCTGCTCTTCATGAAGGAGCACTTCGATAAACTCTTCGCTAAAATGGAAGAAATGCTGCTGCAGCTGGTGCTGAACATCCCTAAGAACGTGCTGCTGCCCGAGGACAGGGTGCAGGAGCAGTACCCCTACACCAAGGAGGAATTCCAGGCGCTGCAGGACGAGCTGCAGCAGCTGCAGCAGCAGTGCAGGGCAGAGGTGGCTACGGAGCAGGCGCTGCGAGCAGAGCTGGAGGAGCAGAAGGTTGTCAAGGCCGAGCTGGAGAAGATTTTGCAGTGCTTTGATGGGCTTGAAAGCATCTGCAGGGAGCACGGGGCCGGCAACTTCAAGGAAAGCTTTGCCCTCCTGACACAGAACTGTAAGAAATTGCAGGCTGTGCTGAAAGATGTGGAGGAGAAGAGCAAAAAAATTAAGCAGCATGATCAGTTAATGTAATGGAAATTCTGAAAAGGCAACAGACGTCCTACAGAGAGAGCTTGCTTAAAATTACAGGGGCTTATCCCTTACTTCACTCATCCTGCCAGGATTTGGCCTAAAACCTGTTGAAGTGTGCCAATTTGCCGTTCCCTAAGGCAGGAAGGGGAGAGACGCCTATAAAATGTAACTCATGTTGTTAACTTCCTGAGTCGTGGGTTGTATAACCGGGGTTTGAAAACACTGAATGATACCTTTGAACACAGTGTAGCATTTGCCCGTTTCAAGGGTCACAAAAACAAAGCCTCCTTAAGACTTGTAGGAATGTTTAGGGGGTTTCCAGCCTGAGGCCGGTGCTGGGCTCAGTGAGGACTTGAGGACTTTGCCAGTTCCCAAGGAGCTGCCTGGCCATGGCTGAGGTGCCTTTTACTGTGCTTGGAAAGCCAACAAGGAGGAAGTGCAGGGAGAAGGATGCTGTTGACAAGGTTCTGATGAGTTCTTTTGGCATGAAACCAAATTTCAGCCCCGTTTCTGGAATCTCAGGGTTCCTCACCACTCCACCTGTGCTTGTGTTTCTCTCACAGAGCAGAAGCCACTGGAGGAAATGAGTAATTCCATCACTTTGTCCTACTTCACCTTATGTTGCTTTGTATGTGTATTTGTTTGGGGCTTTATTTTGTTGTCCAGTGTCCTTTTTCTACTAACGAACAAAATCCCTTTTATTAGTGTTTGATCAGATTCTCCGGTGAAAACGTTATGAATACTGATAAGCTCTTAATTAAACTTATTCTCTCGGTACTTAATTCAAAATCCCTGACAGTCTGTGCATCTTTCCACGGCAGTTTTTAAGTCTCTTGTTTCGTCCTATCATTAAATATCAATATTAATTTCTACTTTACTAGCATAGAGGTTTAAAAGTCATTAACCGTGTGAATCATTTAGAGGTGACTGCAATAAAAATGTATTGAAAACATAAAACACAGTCTGGAATTCCTTCTTCCCTGAATTGAAAAGAGTAAGATGTGCAAAGTGTCACTTGGCAGCAGAGGGCACCAACAGCCCGGCCCAGGGCTCGGCTCCACAGGAGGTTGATCTGTTTTTCCAACTCAGTGTAACTTTCCTGGACACCAAGAATTATCGTGTTTCCTCAGGTGAATCAGTTGTTTCACCCTCAGTAAACAGGAGACACTTTTCCTGGGTGTTCCATGCCTGGAGTGACCACACAAGGATTGGCAGAAAGCTGGACCCTACCAAGTTTATGTGCCCCAACGCTGTATTTTCCTTCTAAAAGGAATTATTCTCATTTTCACCTGTTTCTCCTCTCCCAGCCAGAGAGACACAATTTCACTGCCTGGCCAGGGTTCTCCCCAGCTGGAGTGGTGGGTGAGGGGAATGCTGGGCACGATGGTGGCAGGGCCCTTCCCTGCTTCTCCCTTCCTGCTCCCAGAAATGCCATCCTCCCACACACACTCCCAGCACCACAGTCATCATAATTAAATATTTTACAATAAGTTATATCCTGATGCTCCAGAGAATGCTGCAGGAGCAATGCCCTTGGGCAGGGAGCTGTGGCAGCTCAGAGGATCACAGAACTCTTTGGGCTGGAAAAGCCCTCTGAGCATCAAGCCCAGCAGCTCCCCCAGTGCTGCCATGGCCAGCACTCACCGTGTCCTCAAGTGCCACATCCACAGCAGCTGGATCCAAGGGCATTGGTGAGGCATTCCCAACTCCAAATCACATCCATGTGTTTGTGGGTTCTCATGAGCAGTTTTACATACCCTGACTCCATCCCCAGTGGCCTCTCCATACGTGCTTGTCCCGCTCTCCCCAGGCTCCCATCGCTCTCAGAGGCACATCCAGAGTGTCCATGGCCATGGCACGGGTCCCATCGGTGACAAGGCAGGCACAGACTGGGTAGCACCTGGCTGCTGCAGGAGCAGGACCTGGGACTGGCTTGGAAAGGACGGGGAGAACTTCCAGACGGATGATTTTAATGCTCATTCTCTCCCAACACTTGCATGGAGCTGGAATATTCAGAAGCCCAGGCTGGGAAAGAGCTACTTCATCATACCCAATGTAAAAACTGTAACCAGCTGTTGGTAAAACATTTCCAAGAGCCTTTTTCAGGAGAAAGAGCCTTGATGTCAAGCACTTGGTGCAATGAACACATGAGCAGCAGAGCTGAGGTCTGAGGGGAACAAAGGCCCTGGTTTTCCTACCAGGATAATGCCCTCCTGGTCTGGGACACTCAGAGCCCTGAGGATCCATGGGGCTGAGGATGTCCTGGCAGCTGGATACTCCATCAGACAGAGAATGGCTTCAAGCCCCTAGACAATTCCTGGGACTATCAGGCTTCCAGCAAAACTCCCCCCTGGGAATAAAAGCATGCTCTGGCTGTGAGGAGGAGGAGGAGGATGTGCAGCCAGATTTGCAGGCCCTGTGCATGGAGAGGGGTCAGGTAAAGCTGGCTCTGTGTCCCAGGGATGCTGGTTTGCCCTGCAAACCTCCAGGAGTTCAGTTCCATGTGTAAGTAGAAAACAGAAAATTTAAACTAAGAAATTTTTGGCAACATTCACAGGCAGTTGGAGCACATGGTGCAGCCCTCCTTGACTTAGATGTTGAGTAATGGTGTAATTAGGAGCTGTTAATAAACCCACACCTGGCAAAATGCCAGGGGGGGAGGAAGGGGTTACCATATGCCTCCTCATTAGAAGCATTTATTACAGGCAGGAAATGCTGGTGGCAGCCACAAGCTTTAATCACTTCACCTCAAGCTGGTGGTGGGTCAGGTCCTGCCTTTGCCATCCCCTGGCTCCCATCCCTGTCCACATCCCACAGCAAGGCTGAAGGGACCAACAGGGCAGAGAAAAAGATACCTTTTCATTCTAATAATGAAAAAAACCCTGTCATGGCAAAAATTTTCTTCCACAGGGATTTTTGCTGGCACAAATTGAGCAAGAGCATCCCCCTCCATTAAAACAACCCTGTGGAAACTCCAAATAAAAAAATAATAAAGATGGACAGAGAGAGAGCCAGGCTCTGAGTTATTCCAGCTGGTGAGTGCAGCAGCTCTTCCCTAATGTGTTTGCATATCACACACCATAAAATGGGATGGGAGTGAATATTCCAAGTCCTCACTGGGATTTCCAGAGAGCTGCCCCATGCTGCCTCCCCTGCACCCCAGTCCTGGCAATAAAATAAATGGGGCATGGAAAATGGGCATTCAGCTCCCATTAGTGGCAAAACATTGATTTACTCAAGCAAAGAAACTTGGTCAGAGCTTGGCTGCTGATGGCTCCTGGACGTGTTTGCTGGCCATCCCTGGAAATTGCTTTAGAAAAGAACATGGTAAATGACATTTTCCTACCCAAGGAGGAGAAAATGGAAAACCTGGAAATGTCTGGCAACAAAGGAATCACTTTCACATATGAGATTATTTTTTTCCGCCTAATTAAACCATAGGAGAGAGAGAGTGTGATTAAAAAGGTTCTGCTGGAGGGAGGCCTTGGAGACAGCTGTGCTTGTTGTGGAGCAGCATGGACAAAAATAAAGGGTGAAGTTTGTTATTTTCCTTTGCTGGAGACTGGAAAGACTATGTCCCTCACACAGCTCTGCATGGCTTTGGCTGCTTCCCTGGCTGTTCATCCTGCCCTGCATCCATCTCACCCCTGCTGCAGTTGGATTTGGGTTGGAAGGGACCTTAAAGATCATCTATTCCCTGCCATGAGCAGAGAACTTTTACTAGACTAGGTTGCGATAAAATCATTGTAAGAATTTAATTTCAGCTTGAAGAGGAAAAAAAAAAATTAAACCAAGCAAACAAACTACAAAAACAACATTGAGGCAAGTTGGAGCCTTTGGAGGTCAATCCACTGGATGGACCCTGCCAGGTGGTGATGCTCCAAAACTGAACACTTTGAATCCAATGGTCTCACAGCTATGACCCCTCTGCTTGGTGTCTTTGTAGCTCTGATTAATTTTGTCCCCTGCCTCAACCCCCTTCCTGGGCAGCCATGCCTCTCCATGCTGTGCTACTGGGGATTCTACTAACACTGGTTTCCCTGTAGAAAGGAAATTCTCCTGCTACTTTGTCTGCTTATCCCTTCTAGGCTCTTATTACTCCCACTTACACAATTCAGAATATTATTCCCTCCTGTCACCTTAATTTCTAATAATTAGTATTTGGTGTAACACTAAAGCCGACAGCAGCTCTTAATGAATATTATAATAAGCACTAAATTATAATTTACTGTTCTAGAAATCCATTTTGATACATAGCTCACTTACAGGAAAATTAGGGGGAACAGCTTTCAAGCCATTTACCTGGATGGATCCAACCCCAAATTGAGTCCCCAGCAAGATCCTAAATGACCATGAGCTCCAGGGGCATTTGCTGGCCTGGGACATGTCACTGACCATGTCAAGGCTGGAAGGCTGGATGTGCCATGGTGGCAGTGACTACCAGGACACTGCATTCCTAGGGAAACAGCAATTACCTGCTCTCAGTGTTTTATTTACAACCTGACAAAATGCTGGAGTGTGAATCCATCTGGAGTGGGCAACAGCATTAATCCAGGAAGAGTGTTTGTGCAGTAAGGAACCCTTGCTAACCCCATTTCCAACCTCAGCCTCTGCTGTCCCTCTTATGGAGCTGTTTTCCTTCCTATTGTGGTGGTGGTTGCCAGGAATTTATTTATCCATCAATTAAAAGTTAGGTTTGGCATAGGCAGCTATTGGGGCCCATTGTGTGTTTGAGCAGAACAGAGTCCCAGAATGGTTTGGGTTGGGAGAGATTTAAACTCATCCAGTCCCACCACCTGCCATGGGCAGGGACACCTTCCACAATCCCAGGATGCTCCAAGCCCCATCCAACCTGGCCTGGGACACTTCCAGGGATGGGGCAGGACAGCTGCTCTGGGACACCGGTGCCCAGGCCTCCCCAATCTCACAATAAAGAGATTGGATCCTAAGCATTGTATAATACAGAAGCAATGAAGGAGAATTTCTCTGGGGTTCTTATGGAGAAATGAGAAAAGTCTGGTAAAGACTCATGGGGGTCAGAGTGATTTTGATTAATTTTTGATTACTGCACATGGCAGGCATGTATGGATGAAATAACTCTATTGCACATGGCCAGAATAAAGGGGTGCCTGCTTCTCTGACACTGAAAAGCTGTTGTCGGAGAGTTTCTGTTTTTCCTGCAGTTTTGATGACACAAGGACTCCGATGTCATGTTCATAGGCTGCACTCAAAGAGTGCCCTCTTGAGAACAGAGCCAGAGACCTCCATCAACATCCTAATTTACTGCTACAGAAACAAAAAACAAATAAAAGAAATTTTAAAAAGAAAAAAAAAAAAACAAAAGCTCTCTCTGCTACTCCCTTCTGAAGGTGGTCGAGGGGAGTCTCCATTCTCCTCTTCCCTATGGGGGTCCAGGTGGTCTCCGTCCTCATCTGCCCTATGGGGGACCAGAGAACCTTTATCTGCTCTCCCCTTTTGGGTGGCTCGGGGGTCTCCATCCTCCTCTCCTTTTGGGGGAAGGATGGAGTGGGTCTGTGTTTCTCCTTAACTTTGGCCACAGCATTCTGGGAGCCATGGACTGGGAAGTGGCAGCTCCAGGACGCTTGCTGCTGGGACACTTGCCTCTGGGAATATCTTCCTGGAGAGAGCTGGGCTCCCCTTTTTACTTCCAGGCATTTCCTGGCCATCTGCATCCTCAGGAATGAGCAGCTTCTGCAGACAGCCATGGCTCTGAGGGAGCAGGCAGTCCTGTCCAAACGCCTTCCTCCATCTCCACCCTGGCAGCTTTCACGCACGCACTGGGAGTGATGGAGACTCTTGCCACAAGTAACCCAACTATGGAGATCTTCCTCTTCCTGCTC
>VYXD01003623.1:111360-149163 GCA_013397195.1 Hylia prasina | reverse complement strand
CAGTACCTGAAGGGAGCCTTCAAAAAAGCTGGGGAAAGAGAACTGTACAAGAACTTGTAGTGAGAAGACAAGGGGCAATGGCTTCAAATTGAAAGAGACAAGGTTTAGATCAAAAATTGCGAAGAAATTCTGAACTGCAACAGTGGTGAGGCACTGGAACAACTTGTCCAGAGAAGTTGTTGAAGCCCCAGACCTGGAAGGCCAGACTGGATGGGGTTTTGATGAACCTGGTCTACGAAATATGTCCCTGCCCCTGGCAGGGGGATTGGAACTGGATGATCTTTAAGGTCCCTTCTAACCCAAACCATTCTATGATTCTGTGATTTGACAGACAAGAATACTGAGCATCAAACCATTCCACAATAGAATTTACCACAAGGATAAAATTGTAAACTTCACATACTGGAAAATGCATTCTTTCTGACAGTAATACTATCTAACATGTTTCCAGAAGGATTCTGAATTGAGAAAGATAGGAAGAAATTAACAGCTAAGGAAAATGAACAGGAATGAGAATAGAAAGGAATAGAAAAATCTCAAAACTTTATGAGGGTCCATTATTTAAAGTAAAATATTCAACAATATCCCAAATTTCCAAATATGAATTTTAATTCATGCATGATATTCATAAAATTAGCTACCGAGGAACCAATCTAATGTCTCTGATGTTATGTTGTTACTTTTTTGAAACATAACACCTTTTACACTTTTCAGCATTAGCTCTGCACCACATATAACTTGCTTCCTTCACACTCAACATTTAAGAAGCAGCCTCTTTTCCTATCCTTTGTCACAGTGATCAATCCTCTAATCATTCCTTGCTTTTTAATTCTCTACATGGCAAAACTAAGGTACAATTATAGCAACAGCTGTACAATTAAGAGGCAAGAATGGCACTGAGCTTCAAGACAGTATCTAATCTCTCCATGATTTATAATCAGAGTTAACACCTTCACTGTTAGTAATACTTGCACTTTACTAGATTTAAACATATCACTACGTCACTCATATTCCTCTCACATATTTCTTTCCAGATGCATTTCTAACTTACTGGGTTACAAAGCCTTCAAAACAATGCTTCAAGAATTTCTCTTGGAGAATTCATTAATAGTTAATTTAGGTAGTTTTATATAGTAAGTAGTCAGAGTATTTTAAGAAGCCCTGGTATAGTTCTCTAGAGAAAGGTTTTCAGCATTTCTTAACCAAATAAGCAGCAATACAAATCCTAGCTGTATAGTGATCTACTATTGATCAGCACGCTTAAGGATTCTAGAGTGTTTTAGAGGAAAAAAACACTAGAGGGTTAAGCTCAAATACTTTTGGAGACCGTAACTCTGAAGTAGAAGATACTTCTTCCAACTAAAGTACTGCCAGTGCCTCACTCCTCTCCTCAAACTATTTTAATTTTGTTTATTTAAGAAGCCAACTTATTGATCAGTTTTTAAAAGGTGAACTTTGTTCTGTTTTTCATCACATGCACCACTGTTGAAAAAAAAAGAGCAGGTAATTACCTGTTTCTTTGAAATGCTTTAATTAGCTTTGGTTCCCATGGTAACAGTTCATTAAGCAGTCGTAACAATGTACTATGCAATTCCTTTACTGCTTGCTTCCGGTGGTACCATCTTCCCTGAAAACATAAATTCCATTTATTTATCATTGCATTAGACCTAAATCTTGTTAGATTGTATTAGTACTACAATAATCCTGGGTACACTGATATAGCATATAAGAAAAGATTAGAAAGAAAAGATTTGAAACGTTCAGAGTTACATCTGCTCTTAAACCATGTAGGACATTATTACTTTTATTTTAATACTAAGAGGGATAATGTCCTAGTTGGGAAAGTAATACTGTAAGGACACTCACTTTTTACAGGTCAAAATTAAAACTAAAACAGAATTCTACAAATACACCATGTGTTTAAAATTATTTAAATGAGTAACTAACATAGGTAGTAATCCACTCAGGTCAGGGAAATCAACTACATATGTACACTTTTCTGAGTTAAAAGTTTTTCAGAAAATCTCATTTAAGAAAAGTGGTTTAATGATAGCATTATTATTTGCAAAAGAAACCTTACTACAATCTTCAAGGATAAAAATCCCACTAATTTTCCATAACATTTTATTTAAAGTTCTAGGAAAAGGGTTTTTTAAAAGAAAAGTTTAGCAAATTCATCTTTTATGAAGCAACAGGCTGTGCGTCGCGTCAAAGACCAATTTTCCAACATAAAATCCTTTAAGCTTTTAATTTAAACATATAATTTAAAAGTGTTATTTTCAAAACTGATATATGGAATCTTATATTCATGTTTTCATAAATCTAGAAAGTCTGAACATGGGAAAGAAGACATTGGGAAATGACAACCATGCTGCTGCAGAACACATCCCTTAACACTCTCAGATAGCCCTTGTACATATTTCTTCCCAAAACTTTATTCTGTAGTTCATTCCATAAAAGACTGAACAATGGATTTGAATGTAACTGTTATAAAAGAGATGTGGTATAGTACTTCTGCCACTCTGCTAACTCTCTGCATTTCATGTAAATGAAGATTTTAGCTCTTGACTGGTCAGAGAAGATGTAGGACAGTAAAGAGATTATGGTTCTGCAAGAAAAAAAAGCAAGACTTGTGAACTTATTTCATATACATATTTAGCATTTGATAGTGCTCATATCCGTCACAGCTTCTTGTGGTCTAGCAAACCAAGAAAAGTAAGGCAGGAAAATTTGGATAAAACTTGTCACAGCGGCATTTCAGCAGTCTACAAAAATGATCTTCCTAAGGACTTTGGACAATTTCTCTCTACACATTTCAGCAGATCTCTCCAATGAACAGCAAAATGACTCAGGCTGAATGCTTGTTTGAAGACCGGGTATCTATTTTTTTTATAGATAATCATTCACATGTTACATAACAAAACAAGCAGTTACCTTCATTCTTCAATTAAAATTGCAAAAGCAAAGATTTTAAGTAGGATCATTATGCCACATTACCACATAATGATCAGTGTTGAACACACAGACAAACCAGTAACTTGTATTATCATTTCCTTCACTTGTGGCCAGTCACATGCATAAAACCCATCACTAATCACTACAACAAATGCATACCATAGCCTACCAGGACATTTGGTATCATCTCTTAATATCAGCAATCAACAGAATTAATTGTAAACATACAAAAAATATTACATGCAGATTTATTTTTCTTGTAAGAGAAACAAAAGAGACTGTTGCAGACTGTTTTAAAACAATGTATTTTTATTCTAGAGCATTAGTGCATTGTCTAAAAACAAAAATCAAGTAGCAAAAAAACCCAATGCTATTACTATTGTAAAATAGAAATGCTGTACATGCAGTTGATATAGCACAGAAAATGTGTGAAAATGTAATTTAAAAGATATGAAAGAATCATTCCAAAGTAAAAACCCCAAGAAACTATTAATTTCTGAGCCTAATTTGTCTTTCAATAAGGCTAAAATATTGGCTTAAGTGGAAAGAAGAGTATTTATGAGAAAGATAAGTATCAGCTGACCACGGAATAAATTTGAAATGCCAACTGTTATGCAGCCAGCACATGTACAATGTTCAGTCAAGAACAGACTTCAAGACTTTACTGACTTCATTACTACTTCACAGAAAAACAAGTATGTTATTTTTCTCTCTGCTTACAAAAACAAACATAAAAAGCTAGCCAATTCCTGCCCCCTAATTCCACAGCTAGCTCTAGCTAGAGGCCTGTCTCTAGTGGTGTCCCCAAGGCTTCAGTATTGGTCCACTATTGTTTAACTTCTTCATCAGTGACTTGGATGAAAGGGCAGATGCCTCCTCAGTGAGCTCACCAACGACACAAAGCTGGAAGGAGTGGCCAATACCCCAGAGAGCTGTGCAACCCTTCAGAAGGACTTCAACAGGGTGCAGAAATAGTCAAAGAGGAACCATACTTCCAAGTAATTTTAATGAAAAGTTTATAGCAACATAATTTTTAAAAACATAAATTAATTATTACCCTTTATCCCAATTACTTATTTTTCTTAGCAGGGTTTTGGAATTGGCAATAAACCTACTAATGGAAGCATGAACAGATTTTAGCCATGAGAAGAATCTTTTTTCCTCAGAAGTAGTCATGATAGAACAAGTATAAGCCAAAAAAAGACTGGAACAGAGAAAAAATCCTTACTTTTTAAATTATTGTGATTGTTGGTTTTCTGTACAAACACATAAATGCTAGATGTTATTATTTCTTAAACAGTAAAAAGAGACATTAAAATTTTTATATAACCCATCACTACAAAATTTACTATTTCTTCTCATATGCAATTTGATTCTCTGCCACAGTCTTGCATTTGTCTTTTTTTTTTCAGGGGGAAAAAGGCAAATCAATTAGTGATTTAACTATTACTTAACACCCTACTACGTAGCTGCCTGATTATTTCTATGATAATAAACTTGTTTTCACAAATGGCTGTGTTGTAAATTCTCATAAATACCAAATGATAGAGTATCATACAATATATCAGTGACAAACTGAAGCTTAGGAGGTTCAGGCTGGACCTCCAAAAGCAATGTGTTAATCAAAAACGTACAGAACTTGTTCCCTGAGAAAAGAGGCCCACCTGGCTACACACTCCTTTCAGGCAGCTGTGGTCTCCCCTGAGCCTCCTTTTCTTCAGGCTCAACTCCCAGCTCCCTCAGCTGCTTCGTACAAGACTTATGTTTCAGACACTTCACCAGCTCCATTACCCCTCTCTGGTCTCACTTCAGCACCGAAGTGTCTTTCTTGCAGTGAAGGGTCCAGAACAGAACACAGGATTTGAGGTGCAGCCTCCCCAGTGCCAAGTACAGGGGAACAATCCCTGCCCTGCTCCTGCTGGCCACACTATTGCTGGTACAGGCCAGGATGCCACTGCCCTTCTTGGCCACCTGGGCACTGCAGGCTCATGTTCAGTCACTGTCCCAGCACCCCCAGGTCCTTTTCCTGTGGGCAGCTTTCCAGCCACTCTGCCCTAGGCTGTGGCACTGCCTGGGGTTGTTGTGACCCAAGGACAGGACCCAGCACTGGGGCTTGTTGAACCTCACACCATTGGCCTCAGTCCATGATCCAGCCTGTCCAGACCACTCTGCAGAGCCTTCCTGCCCTCCAGCAGATCAACATTCCCACCCAGCTTGGTGCTGTCTCTGAACTGACTGAGGGTGCCCTTGATCCCCTTGTCCAGATCACTGAGAATGATATTAAACAGTTTAGTTACCATCTTGTTCCAAGTAGTGACAAACAAGACACTATTTTTTTCTGGAATCACAATAAAAGGTATTAACACAGGAAAATAACAGAGGAAAAAAAGGACTAGACAGAGAAGTATAAAATGTGACTTTGGGCTATGTCAAGTTACAAGTAAATTTCAAAAATGCAAACACAATAAAAACACATTTTTGAAATGGGCTGAATGTTTCCATATAAATAGAGACATTCAACACATTCAATTGAAAACTTACCTTTTAAAACAAGGTTTCTGACATCCAGAGCAGCCAGGAAATGCTGACTCCACTCTCTGTGATTGATGCTCCAACATACACTATTCTGGCATACTTATCATGCAGAGAACCCCAAAGCAGACTGGAGCCAGGATATTTATACATGTGGTAAGGACTGAACTTTTAATAGGAATTTTTGTTTTGCTTTTAAATAAACACACACACACACAACACCACAATATTATGCAGTTTTATGAGATTGTCTGTAATCTTTACTTAATATCCCAGGGACATAAAGTAAAGAAAATTAGCAATCTTATAAAACCATGCAATATTGTTGAAAAGGGGTGGTGGTGGAGAGAGAAAACTTACCCTTAATAGGCCTGCTCCATTCTGCTGCGGGGTTCTGTGGTATGTGCGACATCACCTAAGGTTTTCTAGTGATGTCACACAGAGAGGGAGTTGGTGATCTCCAGCTGCTTTGGACAACAGATACCTACAGAAAAAAGATCAATAACTTCTTCAAATCATATATGGATTAATGTTAAATGTTATTAATAACTAATTTATGGGCCAAATACTACAATTTCAGACACTTACTTCCAATTTTGACTGAAAAAGAAAGCATGACAAGATCACATATTCATACTACGCAAACTCATCTATTATTGAAAGCGTTTTAATTTTGAAAATGCTTAGAGTTCTCTTCTACAGTGAAAGTTCCTGAAGGTCACTATCTTGTATTTTACTTTCAGCAACATCATTCTGAACATTATAAATATATATCAACAGCTAACCAACCTCTGATATTCTTTGAAGATTGGGATTAAGCAGAGTCAGGAAGAATGACTTGTAGTAAATTATAAAACAAATTCACTTATGACATCTCTTAATCAATTTTATCTTTGAGCATTTACCAGCAACTAATGAAAAGTCCTGACTCCAACATGCAGTTCCATGACCTAGATAACTGATCACACCAAGTTATATCCTAAAATAATCTCATACTCTCCTCTTTCTACTACAAGCAAATAAAGTAAAACAAACAAAAAACCCCACCAAAACAAAGCGCAATACATTTCTTCCTACTAAGACTGTCTTTGTCTCCAGATTTAATTCATTACTATGAAATGGTTTTCATTCAGATGTTAAGCCACATGTTCTAATTCTCTTTAGGCAAAATTACTACACAGTCATCACTGTGTTAATCAATATACCACATTAAAAATATATTAATATATATAAACCACAAAAACACAAGAGAAAGTTTATTATCAGCATGAACTTACATTGAACTGAGAACAATGAAATTATCCAGCACTGAATTGTCACATTTTACTCCTCCATTAGAAGAACTTCAAAGTTATTAACTAACTTACATTTCTGCAACTTACAAAGAAATTCGATGTATTTAGTATCTCAAACTATTTACAAAAGTCTTTTAAGTTGTTAACATCTTACTTAACTCCCTCTCTAGATAGATCTGAGTATCTATCTTCTTAACTCTCGATATACAAGTGTTTCTGTATTCTTCAGATGAGCATTTTAAAAGCAGCTGTTTTGCTAGTATTGTGTGCTAACAGGAATTCTTTGAAACAACATACTAACTGACCAAAATGCAAAGCATTATGAAGTCTTTGGAATACATAGTAGTATTTCTGCGACAAAAATGTATGGGTACACATTCATCTTTGATGCAGAACCCACACTTTCACATTTGGAACGGTAGAAAGTAATGTGGCAAAAGTGGTTTAAAGAAAGCTTCTCCAATAAAATACATTTATTGGAGGTTAAGTCACACATGGAAAGGCATGAAAGACCCAGAGAAAATAGTTGTGAAAAAAAGTAGACAATAAAGACAGAAAACTGGAGAAGCTAAGAAAAACTGAAGACTACGACAAAAATATTGAATGCCAGTGAGATAAGCCAAAGTAAAAAGTATCAGAGAAGACAAATATTGTGGAGAAGATTTCAAAAATCGAAGCCTAGAATTGGCCTTATTCATTCATATTATACAACTAAGTATTACAAATGGTCCACATCTTCAATCTGCCCTCAGAAGTACAAGAAGCTGCATGGATGTAAATGTGTAAATTTCTGTCTCAAATTCAGAATTTGAATTTGGGCTCATATTACTGTTTTCAAGAGCTGCAGGCAAGACATGGAGAAGCAATAACAGTATTTGGAAGTGACTAAAGTACAAATCAAGTGTTCAGGATAAGGATGTAAAAACAGAGTAAGTTAGATACTGTATAGATGAAGATATATACTAACAGAGAAATTGGCTTAAATTAAAATGTTTCAGCTGCAAGACTTGTGTATGTTTATTAACACCCTCAAACCCTAGTATTTATTGGTATCTCTTCTATTGTAGCTCACTTTACCTGCAGTTTAAACCTGCAAAATGGGCGTGCATACACAGATTTCTCAGATTACAGTATTTTCTCTGCATGTTTTCTCTGTATTTATGTAAATACAGTAATGCTGATGAAAACAAGTATAACTGAAAACCTTTTACATGCAAAAGTCTCAAGCATGGCACATTTCATAGGGGAGGGAGGAAGTGGTCAGGACAAGAGCAGGAATGGGGAGAGGAAGTCAACCCCTCAATAAAAACTGAGTAAGATTTAACCCAATAATAAAAATGTCTCCATAGGCCACAAATGAGAAGACACAGTAGGTTTTTCACTTCATTGTTTGCAAAGTTAAGTTCTGAATGACTAAAATATTAGTAAAAGCCCTAAACTATTTTTGATGGTTACATGAGTTTCTGCTGAAGGCAAGTTCTTCGGAAGTCCCTGTAGATTCTTGGCTAAACACGTTTTCCCTGCCAAACATTTTCAAATGTGATATGTCCTATTTCTTCACTGAACAGACAGGGAATATTTTATAAACTTATAAAATTAACCATTTTGCATTATTTTTTCCATGTATTAACATATTTTAAAAATAAAATGTAGCCAATCAATGAAAAACCTCAGAAAGCAGTCTCCTAGTTTAGATACTTACACCTCATGAACAAATTTAACAGCAGCTTATTTGGAATCTCATAAAAAAATACACAAGGGTAGTATGTTCCACCCTGGACCAATATACTTCTTTAAATAGCCCCACAAATGACTTTCTGTCTGAAGTTCTAACTATTTCTGACCTAAACCAGGAGGGTTTTCACTTTAAATTTTCAGGTGTACTCTGAAATACATACTTTTGCAGGTGACTTAATGCTGTAGAAAACCTCAGTTTGCTTTCAAGCCTTTTGACTCACCTCCCTAAAACAAATATCCATTTCCAAAGACAAAGGCATTCAACCTCCTGGGACCAACTCATTATAAGCTCCAGGAACATGAGCAGAACACAAAACCTTTAAAAGCAAGGATTTTACTTTTTTGGCTATTACATCTAGAACATCAGGGTGTTACATACTTCTGCAAACAATAAAGCCTTTTCTCCAAACCATAATTAGCTGCTACCTTGGCTGGTGTCCTCTGACTAATCCTTCCCTTAATCTTTGTCTGACTTTTCTCTCTCTAGGGATGATGAAGTCTCCTTCTCAAGAAGGTACTGCCCGTTATTTTGTTTCAACCTCCTCAGCTTAACTGTGGGAATCCTGGGCTCTAGCCTCCCTACTCGCCCCTTAGATAGCTATGCATTTATCCATCAGATATGGATAAATAAAGTCTTGTACTTTATTTATGTAATCTTTCCATGTTCATGTTAAAAATCCCATTCATGTTACTGCAAATTCAGCTAGCACCTGCAAAAAAGCCCTAAGTTTATTATTATATGCAAGTAGTTGCAATCCTGTCCCTTTGATACTACACAATGTCAAGAAGGGTTTGAAAAAATAATTAAAAAAAAAAATTAAAAAAATTCTATGACATGCAGCAGTTAAGTACATACGACTGATCAACTAGGCAGCTTAATTAACAGTTTCACACACACACACACAATTACATCACATCACGTGAGAGGCAGATTATCTGAAAGGCAGTAAGAAGATTTCCAGTCACACTCCAAGTCCCACTGATTTGACCAGACAGAGAGGACCTAGGGAAAAGCGGGATCCAAAATGCCAGAGACTGATAGTTGTTATCCAGTGTATTGATCTGACAGAATGCATTACTTTAATGCCTCTTCTCATAAAAGAAATTTCATATATTAGATAGAAGTCTTTATGTGATCCTAAATATACTAGCAAAATGCTTCCCTATCAAGCATGTTTGTAAAAATAATCAAAATTATTTTTTCCAGCAATACCACTGCAAGTGTGGAATTAAGCTACTTTGCGTATCTTGGTCAATTTGCTAGTTATAAAAAATTTCTAGGAGCTCACATTCAACAGAATGGCCATACGTATTATACATACAGTTTAAATTTTAAAAAAACAAACAAGAGCTTAAAATGCATTAAAATATCAATAGAATTTTTAGCCAGTATGTTCTTCTACTTCAGGTCAAAGCAAATTGTCTACTGACCGCTTGTAATTTCACCCACACCTTATCTATGTAAGTATTAGCAACAAAAGAGACCTAATTTCTACTAATATCTAATTTTCATTGCTGTGAATTCTGAGGTTTTTTCCTATCGATTCAACCAGTTTTTACTGGTTACTCCAGTTTTTAAAATCAAAGGACGCAGCTTCACATGTCCTAAGCAATATACAAGAGCTAGAAGAAATTCTAGGTTAGACACTCCTTAGGGTATCAGCCTTTCACTAGGCAGTGCACAAAACATTAAGTCCCCTTTCTGTACCTTTCACATTTTTATTTCCAGTCAGTTACTTAAACAATAGGAAATCTGACTAATTTCTCCTCTCCCTCTCAATGTGTAATATGTGGTAAGGAGAGGAATTGTTCAGTAGCTGAAGGAATAGACTTTTTAGAGCACCCCAATGGTAATATCACATACAACTTCACCCGCTGCCAAAGGTGTTTTTCCTGTTAAAATCAGTCCCACTTTCTTTTGCCTATTTTGTAGATGGCCATTTTTGTTCTTACAATGACCACTCAAGCTGTAGCAGAATACAAGCACAGATATCTGTGCAACTCCATGATAAAGTGCATTAGAAAACTGGTTTGGCTTACAAACCACCAGCAGAAATAAATAGATTTATCCTAGTCTAACTCTCACCATGCAACGAAACAAAGAATTTTGCTAGCCTCTTGCATGGGATGGCACAGAAAACAGAAGCTTCTAGAGACATAGGGAGTAGGAACTATTTATTTGGCAGCAGTTTTGGCTTATGTCAGTTGAAAGCATACGCGAAACTGCAGCGTCACTTCAAAACTGTATCTAGAGTTCAAGTACAGAGTTGAACTTTTCAAAATTAACGAACTGAGTTGAAATGTAATTTTCCACTCTAGACAGTCACAGCAAACTAGCACAAAGCAAATCTCATCATGGGTATATCAAATTCATCAGTAATCAAGAAAAAGTGCTAGGCTTTTTAAAAGGAAAAATACTACTCATAGCTAATTCAAAAGACTATACAGGTGAACAAAAGTAGAGAACTCAACTCTTTTAATCAGTGAGAATACTTTCCAACAGGTTTATTATTTCATTGTTGTAAAAGCAACTTGTAGAAATGCCCAAACTTAAAATTATCCATAACTTTCCTTCACATAACCCTATCCTAATTTTCTTTTAACTTGCCAAACAAAAATCTGTCATGTCATTTTTGTCTCAAGTTGATGTTGTGAAAAGTATCACATACAACCACTCCAACTACCTAAAAAAAATGAAGGAAAACAGCGTAAGTTTATTCATAGTAAAAAGGCCCTGTAGCTTAGCTCTTTCATTATAGTCTCCATTACTTCCAAGTTCTGAAGAAGGAATTCCTTTTATGTACTCTGGAATGGTCTTCAAGGTAACAAAAGGGAGGTTACAGTTAAGAAAAATTTATACTTAAAAGTCTTAATTTAAAGTTAAATAAGCTGTACTTCTAAAATGTGTTAGTATTTAACATAAAAGTAAAGCTTGCCTTGAAGGTTTTTTTCAGTAGCATGTGCTAGCAACTACTACAACTGAAATTACCAAGGAGGTTAGTTGTGAAGAAGAAAGATCCCTATGGCTTCACCCAGGTCATTACTGCAAACAAAAATCAATATTAAATTACCATGAAGTAGTAAGAACATCACCATCTTTCAGTCAAAACAAGAAAGCCCATGAACAGCATGTAAGTGCCATTCTATTAAAATAAACTTTCACATTAGGTAGAATTTCCATTATCAAATTAAAAATTGTATTACTTAACAGTTGCACTTCAGAAAAACTGGACAAACTCAATTCTGGATGCTTGTGAAACTGTCACTGTCATTTGCTTAGAGCTGAAGAATGAAAGTCTGCATTTTCCCCAGTTTTTCAGATATCAAACATAATTCATGGTGTTAGACACCAAAAATTAAATGCTAAGGACTTTCCTTACAAGGCAAAATGTCACTTTTGCAAGTTCAAATTTATGATTATTCACCTAATTTAATACTTTTCTTTTTTTGTGTTTGTACAGTGACTGTGACATTTCCCTGATAAATTTTTTTTTCACAATCAGTCTGTCACTTTACTGTTACCTCATAACCTCATCTTCAGCAATTAATCCTAACCCCTTTTCTTTACATAAAATTTCTAACAAGACAAGTGTTTAGAGACACAATCATGATTTGATAGGTCTATAAAGGCACAATAAAAGATTCTCCTTACCTCATAACTTCTGAATGCTGAATGAATTGTATCTTAATTCCCCTGTACTTAACTGCTTGGGTTTTTTAAGATGGTGCAATTAGAACTAAACATAGTATTCCTGCTGAAGTCATGCAACTTACTTACATAATGACATTATCAGATTTCAGTTTAAAGTGCAATTGTGACATATTTAGCATTTGTCTACCCTTGAAGAAGTCCTGTTCCTACAGTTTTACTAGCAGACTGAAAGTCTCACCTATACGAAGATTATTGATATGCTCCTGTAGCATACTATTATTTTTGGGTTTTTATCCTATTGCTAACATAGCCTTTGTGATAACCTCTTGGCATTCTAATGATAAAACCAGTCTGCAATTTAGCAACTACAACATAATCTCAAAATTAGGTTGGTATTATTCCTTTGCCTATATTAACAATTATTATGCTAATTATCTGCACTGATACTTGTCTTTCAGAATCCTAATTTGTCTCTCTTCTACCACAGCTCTCTCCTTTATTTAAATAACTGAAGAATATATTGATTGTTCATGAGACTCTAAACTTTCACTTGAATTAAAAGCAGCCTGATTTCTAACACAGAACAATCAACACTTCCAACTACTTCTTTTTCATAGAAATATCACCACAGAAGTGCCTACCAAAGGTTCAATAAACAGAACTATAATGAAAAAAGCAGTAAGAGTTCACTGTAGAGGGCTGTTTAGATGAGCACTATTCATGTATTTAAACCTATCCACCATCTTAATGAATCACTGCCTCCTTCAAAAGGCCAGATATGCTGGATTCCCTTGTCTGTTATTCCGTTAAGGTTTTCAGTTGCACAGACTGAGGGATCCAACATATATTGGTAAAATTTGTATCTCAATCGGATATTAAAAGCCAGATAGCATGCTTTCTGCTACAGGCTCCTTCAATAAATATTAAACAAAGTAAATTTTAATAACACATGCAAAAAGAGGAACTGAGAATTCTAGCTCACTAGAAGTTCTGATCAAAACTGCATAGGCAGATTTGAGAATTCTATCCTGGAATTATTTGTTGGTAAGAACTTGTCCTCAGGACAAAACAGTCACATGTTCAATGGACATGAACTACTTTTTCTAAGGTATTATCACTACCTATATTTTGTTTTGGCATGGAGAAGTGGTAACGTAGGTACTGAATTCACTTACCATAAAATCATTGAGAACAGAGCATAATGCAGAAAAGATTAAGTTTGCAGTCCCCAGGTACCAACCTTAGGTGGTTTCATGCAGAACAGCATAAACTTCAGTTGACAGGCTTCAGCAAGTAACTGACACTGTTTCACATCCATACAAGAGAAAGCTTTTAATGTCACATACCGATTTCTTTTTAATGTCCTCCAGATCTTTGAGTTCATTCTCAATCTTTGCGATTAATTCCCTGAGTTCATCAAGATTAGTGCAAATAAGCTAAAAAAACAAATGAACACAAACACTTGGTGACGTGGGACTTGGAAAATGTACAGTGAAATTAAATAAAATTTAAAAGCACATTATTACTTAGTGCTACAATTTTATTTTTATTTTCTTACAATATTTTTAAGCATTAAAAAAAATCCAAACAAAGAAACAGGACTTGTTGAGAGGAACAAAATCTAAGTAGAAAATACTTATTCTTCAGACAAACCACATCTCTACCCGTAAGCTTCCATGTCAAAACATAGGAATTTTCTTAAAACTTCTGTGAATGACAACTACTAAATTTGTCTCAACTACAGGGATGACTTTAGAACAGCTCTGAGTACCAAACAACTTCCAGGCAAAATAAGTATACTAGCTTTGTAGTAAGCTGTGTTTATAAGATATTACACTTCGTACAACTTTTCCTGAACATAACTTTATATGCTTACACAGACTATTCCATCCGTGGATATGCTCAAGAGGCATCTGGATCTGGTGATATGGTTTAGGGGTTTTGGGGTGACAGTGGCAGTGCTGGGTGGACAACTGGACTGGATGATCTTGAAGGTCTCTTCCAACCTTGATGATTCTAAGGCAACTAATCATCTACTAAATATATCTACTTAATGTATATTTTGAAAAAGTATTATATTCTTCTAATTCTTGTCTTTATAAATCAGCTTTTTACATTCTTTCAGAAAATGGATGCTATTTTTTAAAGAAAATTGTCAGAGAAAGATGATTTGTATGTTTTGTCTTACCATCATCTAGGGCAAGTTTAAGAACTAGAAATTATTAAGGTATTAGGTTCTTTTGGATTATCTTGTATTAAGACTTCCTTCTTTTGAACACCCTTAGATGGACATTTTCCCTTTTATTGAAAACACGTTGCAATAATTTCAGAAAATCAAATTTAAAGACGCCATACAAAACTCACCGTCACTAAAGTGTTTTATCAAACAACTGTTAAGTATTTTTCCCAAATGAATAATTTATAACAAAAAATCTTTACTTCAAATTCATGTGCAGTTTTAGATTTTCAGGAAATTCATATTAAAAAAGCACCTTTGCTAGTCACTACTAAAACACTGAAATAACACTTGTAGCAAAATAAATTTCAGAAACCTCTATTGCACACATGCCATCATCATGTACTTTTGAAGCATTGAGGAAATGGAGTGACTCAAATAAAAGTTTACAGTTTTCACATTTATCAAGTTTAGAATAGCAATTTAATAAGGAAATTGACAGCGTTTGCCACAGACAGTGTATGCAAAATTTACTTGGTAAAAATTATCTCAACACAGAAACCAGAATTACTACAGGTAACTATTAGGTTAAAAATGCACATCTTGCACTTAAAGGAGTCCTAAATACCTAAAATATAAACTGAAGCCAAATACTGGCTGTGTCTGGCCTGTGAAGAAATTTATGACACTGTAATATTAAGCTAAAAAGTACATCACAAAGTCCTTGACAAAGGTCAATAAAGGCATGGATAAAGGTTTTCCCTACACAATTATAATCCATTTTTTGACTATACACCTGACAATTCAGTTACTAAATTTTATTGTTGCTTTCTATTTTCTCCTATGAGGCCAATCCAAACTACATCATTGGGAAAAACAACGCAAATAAATAAAGTTTAATTGCCTTGAGGCTGACAGGCAAGAGTAATCAAATCTCTAAGTCAAAATTTTCATCAGATGAGATGTACATTTGAGGGTCATAACTGTGTGTTGATTACCTACTGGTAAAACAAGGAATGTAATAACAGCTGAGCTTGGAGGATTTATAGTCAAAATTAGTTTAGTATTTTAAATACTCTAACACTGTACTGAAAAGCACTTAAAAAGGGTTCAAGAAAAAACTTCCATATTTTCATTCACAGTATGATTTGAGATGAGGAAATAAAGGTGCACGCTGACTGCATCTAAAACTTCTCTCATAAGGTTAACATTTCCTATCCTAGAGAACAAAGCTAGCATTTTAAAGGAAGGGTGAAAAGAACAGTGATGAAAATAGTGAAATGTAGTGTACTTCATATATTTTGATTTGGACGCTAGATGCTATTTCTCCCACTGAGATTCTTATTTATATCAGTGTTCTTTGCTCATGGTTGGTAATTGGTGGAACGTAGTGATCCAGTTTTCTGCAAACAACATTGTCTTCTAACTTGTTTTGTAAGTTTCAATGGGTAAGTTAACATCAAGGCAAAAGAAAAAAAAAAGGTATTTATGTTACAATCTAATAATTTTGTCACATTTTGAAACTGACAGTTTTACATATGGCTCCTGAAGAACATGCTTTCTAATCACCTATCATGAGGTAAATAATCTGAAGTAAAAAAATGTTTCCGTTTTGAATTATCAGAGAGAGTGAAAAATTAATCCCTATTCTCTAGAACACTACATGGTGGCTTAAGGATCCAGGCTGTAAACATTTACATTAGTGTGACCTCATTAGTTGTGTACATATTAACTGTAACAGAGACACACTTCTGGCACAGTACTTACTACAGAGGAACTTAATTTTCATAGGCAACAAGCATTCTGTTTTTCAACTGTATACAGTGGAAGCTTCAGATAGTCAGTAAAATCTCAAATTCAGTGTTTAACTTTCATGTGATGATGCAATCTCAGAGCTCAGTAACCTCTCAAAGACCCAGTAATCAACTTATAAATGAATCCTTTAACATCACAGAACCACATCTAATCTGTGGATCTGTTGATAAATACAAACCTAGTGTATTCCCCCAGATCACTGATGCTCTTTCCTTGCCCCCTTAACTTCAAACAAACTTTTTGCTGAATTTTTATTCATTTCCACAGGTTGCCATGCTTTATTTTAAGTTACTTGTGTAATGATTGTTATTTATAATTGTATTTCCTATGAAGCTGCTCTTTTATCACTGACATGTACATGTGGAAAATGTCCAGATAGACTCCTTTTGTGATCTGCATTTAATAGACCATAGCTGGTAAAACAGAAATTGTTAAAGACACACTGAAACAGAGCATGCATGTTACTTTTCTCCTTAATTATCATACATGTAGTTCTATACAGCTACATGTGAATGCACATGAGGTGAAAGGATTAAAGACTAAGTGAAGCACTAGTTACCAAACCTAAATGTGCTCTGTAACTGGGGAAAAAACCCAAAACATTTTAGTGTCCCTTCTGTACAGCATTATAATTACTGTTAATTTTTTTAAATGTTAATGAGCAACAGTAATAAGAAGCTTGAAACTCAGAATAACAAACGAGAGACAAATTATGATCTATGAAGCTGTAAACCCACTTCTCCAATAATTTTCAAAACATTAAAACCAGAACTTTTTTGTGTGAATTTTTATTTGGTAAAAAGAATTTAATTTGCATCTGCTTTTGATTTGAGTTGATTTTGTTGTTTGCAGGGCCTTGGGGGTTTTTTTAAAGCAGCCTTGAGCTATATATTATAAAAATGACATTCTAAATGTTAGATTAAGTAGCACTATTACCTATTGAATTTTTCTTAATAATTTATTTTGATTTGTGTCACTGCACATACTAAAAAACTTATTAATATTAATTTACTAAGCTTTAAAGCCAAGTCATGATTTTCAGAAGATCTATACTTAAGTACAGAACCTAATCTTATAAACTAAAGTGCCCTCTTGTTGGGTTTGGGGGTTTTTTTACACTTGTAGGATGAAACATATTATACTTCTTAATTTATTAACTTTCACTCCAAAAGAACTGATGTGCAGACATGAATAACAAAATTCTTGTGGTTTTGCCCTCCAAGCATATCTCACAGGGCTGGTAAGCTCTAAGCTGTTTTACCAAATATTTAAAAACTGTATTTGTACCTTCAACTAGTTATATAATTTCATAAAGTTTGGCCATTTGTGTATGTGGGAAAAAGTGTATTGAAGCATACACTACTGCACTCCAAGAGTCTTAGTATTATTCCAAATATAAAAGGTTTAATATTTGCAAATTCTTCTAACAGTCATACTTCCTGAAAGTCAGATTAAGTTGTTAAAAAGTTAAGTTGTTAAAAAGCTCCCCAATAAGATTAAACTACTCAATACTAATCAGTCGGAGCCTCACCTGAAACAGATATTAGTCCAAGCTTTGATCAAAAGAGCCAAAAGTATTTTGTTACGTTGTAATATAAGGTTTTCCAGACAATAAATATACACTTAGATAGGTATACATATGTTTTATCTACTAAAGCTAAAAGGTTGGACTAAGTTTTAGACATACTATTTAAACGCAGTGATTTAATTATACAAGAAATTATTTCTAAATTAACTGTATGTATCCATGGCATGCAGATAATGTGCCTGTAAAAAAAATTAGACATGAATCTATTTTTTGGGGCTGTTAGGAAACATTTTAGTCACCACCATTACAATAGAGACAAAGTCAGTGTAAACTTAAATATCAGTCATCTCTCAATATTGACTGCTACTACCCAATTTTAACACAAGAAATTCTACTAGCTCCATCTGAAAGACATGATCATGATGGAATGATTCAGGGTAAGGGTATTACAAAACAGTCATGTTTCAATGCGAGCCTGCTGACCAAACTTGCAGATTGTTTTCTGAAGGAAAAAAAAAAGATAGCCAAAGGAGAACTTCAGTCCAAGCAGGTTTCCATACATAGAGAGAAACTTAGAATTGAAGTACTGTAATACTTCTATGACAGCACCATAAAACCATATTAGAATAATTAATACTCTTGTTGCTTTCTAGAGTCTGCAAGGTCCTAGAGACTTAGAAATTACAAGCTGATAAGGAATAACAGATGCAAGCAGGGTAAGCACAGTTTCCTATCAATTTTTTCAAGCACTACAGTTAACCAAACCAGATTTCAGTTCAAGAACTACATCACACCTCATACAAAACCAAGTAATTTTAACCCAATTACATCCACCTTAAAAACGTCTTTAACAAGTCCTAGTTTTTACAGGTTTCATACCGTAACAGATATATCTGGGATCATAAACAGTACTGAATATAGTGTTCAAGCTGCACATCCTAAAAACAGTAAAATATTTTCTACTAAGAGAAGGTGAAATGTACTTTCAAAAATATCAGTTTAAGCCTTTAAAAGTAGAAGAAACTTCAGTAAATATTTCCACGGTCTCTATCAGAAACTAAGGGACTTATTTCATAGACATTCAGATTTCAAGTACTTAAAACAAAAAATAATTTACCTGAAATTCTGGTATGGTAGACTTTCTGACACGTTTCCTCTTCTTTGTGATTGCTTTTTTAGATAGCGATTTTTTTCCTTGTAAGATTAAAAGAGAAAAGCTTCATAATGCTGCTCATTGCTCTTTATTAATAAAACCAAATTACATACAGACTTGTAAGTTAAACTGCAATTAACAGATGGTTTTCAGTAAGTCATGTAAACATGATGAACCAGAACTAGACTCAACAGAAGCAAACATTGAACAAGTATCTGTACTTCAGTCTTTTGTGTGAACTGGAAGGGAAAAAAAGAAGAAAAAGCCTACTACAATTTCAATAAGACAGCACCTAAAAATCTAAGTAATGAAAGTAACATCAACATCACTCTTCTAAAAGAAGTGAAATACACAACTTAAGACACAAACGTAAGAAATATAGACTCTTACCTGCAATATTTGTTTCTCTAACACTCTAAAGAATCACACATTAGGATCTGGGATCTCTGTATCTAATAGTAAAAAGATACCCTCAAAACACAAGCAGCATCTAGAAATCCCTGACTGAACATACTGAATTTGCCAAGGAAATTAGATTGATTTTTTTTTTCTGCCTGTGGCAATACCTAACATTCTTAGAAGGCAAACAACCTCCTATAATGCACTTCACATGCAGCTGTGCTATATACAAATGGATCTAACAAAAAATCTCTGTGAAGGGAAGGCAATTGCTTTACTGCAAAGAGTATAAGAGTTCACAAGTCATATACATTTCTCAAATCAGTAGTAGTTATGTCACCAAGCAAGACAGCAAAGATTCTTATATGGTTAATTCTATAATCATATTGTAAATTCAAACAAGATCACGTTTAACTTGTTCACTCAGGCCAAAACCATCATTCTAACATTATCACCTATTCCCAATCAGGACTCCTAAACAATATTTAAAAACCTTTAACGAAAAGAGAGCTTGAAGAAAATAATCATCAATGTGGAATTTGTTGTCAACTACCATGATTGCAGGCACTTGGTAATAATACAAGCACAGGCAAATCAGATATTCATATTAATGAAAATATTGGCAAAAATTGCACTTAACCTTCGTCCTTACAGATGCTTTATGCGTGTACAAATGTGTATGTACATGTACATACAAATATTCAAAGATGCCTATGTATCTATACTTTCAGTTGATTACACTGAGTTTCCTGAAGATCTTACCTGACTCTGAACTAAACACACTTACAGGACAAGGCACGGGGCTTGAAGAATCTCAGTCTGAAACTCCACATTGTGGAAACCTTTGAGCCCCTCAGGAGAATCCCCAGGGCCTTGCCCTGGAAGAATACACCATGAAGTCCCTACCTAGGCTGAAAGAAAATACTTCCCCCATGATGCCTTGCAATACTATGTGATCTACTCAGTTTTTCTTTCCCCACACGTGCCCAATTCTTGTGGTTTCTCCTTTCCCTGTTTCCCCACTGGTTGTGATATCCCTGGTGGCTTGCCCCTGTGTCTCCCATAGGGCACTGCCCTTTGCCCTGCCCTTTGTACCTCAGACCCTGTGCCCTCAGACCATTGGTTCCTGACCCCTTACTTAACCACTGAGCACCACATGGTCCGGGTCTTTTTTCCCTGACTCCCTTCGGCATGTTGGAATAAACCCGTGCTGGAATTTATCATACAAAAGGCCCTTCTTGCCTCTCTTCCAGAGCTAGCCATGGTGTGTGTGGTGTGTGGACTTGACTGCTTTGCCTGAATGCCTACCCAAGCAGCCTTTCCAAAAGAGACGCTTGTTGGGAATTAGGTAGCAGCACCCACCATCTAAATCCCAGGTTGCTACACCGCATAAAATCAAACTATATTAAAATCAATAAAACAACCTAGAAACTACCCATACAAAACATATTTAAAAATTTTAAAGAGCCCTCAACTACCTCACCTATCAAAAATACTTACATATTTCACATTAGAGAACATGTGATAAAACAGAGAAGCTTATTTATTAGAACCATGACCCAAACATTCTGACAATGGGAAAAAAAGTCAGCATTTTTGTGATATACTTTATGAATACAGCTGCATGCTACTACTGAAAATAATGTTGTTCATTGAATGAACTAAAGTAGATGCCTAGAAGCTTTCTTGACAAACTGACTCAAAAAGAAGTCTGGTCATATGGTGGCTCCTTGCTTTAACCCTTTTAAAAATGTTATCTGGAAACAAGATGAAAAGACAAAAAAATAGGGCAGCTAGATTGTCTTGCTTCTTTACAAAAACGAAAATTTTAGTGTTTAAAATAGAATTTTCATTTTACTTGAATACTTTCAACATATTTTTCAACAAGTATTTACTTGACTATTTTCAGCATCCAGTACTATATGATGTACTATGCAGTGTAATTCAAGAAGTAATAGTTAAACAGAAATATTCTTTTTCTTTTCCTCAATATATCCTTATGAAAAGGAGGAGGAAATTTTTTGGAAGGAGTTATAAATAATCAGAAACCCAAATAAAATAAACACACAAAATTTCTTTCTTCACATCAGCATTTGAAAAGCATGAAGTAAGAAAGATACAGAGTTACAGACAGACCAACAATTAAAAGAAACCATCTAAAAGCAGAAGAAAATGAGCCTCACTCATTAAATTAGAGTCAACATATCATAAAGCATACCTGTTGGAATACATGTACCTGAAGACCTACAGAATTCCCAGGCTGGTAACTGCCATGAACTAAGCACACATTTATATAAAGCAGCACCACATTCTTTTTGCCATTATTTTGACACCAGATGTCCTATGGTACAGGCATTTTTGGATATAATGTATTAAAAACCAAAAAAAAATTAAAAATATTAAAACACTAAAAAAACACTTGTTCCATTGGAGAGAATTAATATACACAGCAAACTATGTACAGCAAATTAATCTTCTACCTCAGTAACACCCTTTAAAATACAAAATTTCTATTAGAAGTTGCAGTGGTAGTACTGACAATTTCTCCCTTTTAAAAAAGCTTGTATCTGGTTTTCCAAAAATAATTTCTCAGCTTTAAACAATGGTAACAGAAACTAAATCTTTCACAATTGGCAGTTATCTGTAATTCATATGTATTACATAGGTGAAATACATATTTAAAAAGTGTATAAAAGTCCAGTTTTGTAACCCAGAGGTGTGATGGTTTTGTGGATTTCCACACACCACCCAGACTCGCAACTGTGCAATAAACTTAAGGAACTATCTTCTCCATGTAATTGATTATACACAGCTACTAACACTGTCTTGGGATAACAAATCATTAGTGAGCAGCAACTTCTCAAATCACTCCAGAGGTCTGCTGGAGATCTTTTGTCTATAATCCTGGATGAAGAAACTATCTCAAAGGCTTATATTAATTCCTGAGTAGATGAAGTAATGTTTCTGACAGCAGTTAGATCACAGTGCATTTTGAATCATGGTGCACTGTGCCTTTCAGAGCATATTCAGTGTACAAATACACTGAATTACTGACTGAAAGCAATCAATTAGAAAAACCTTAGAACCTTAGTAGAACCTTATTAAATCCTTACTAGAAAAATATTTATAATTAAGAATCTCATACACATAATCTGTATATGAGTTCACCTACTCAGTTCAACACAGCCTGCTTCCTGCCCACATTTGAAGATATTCAGTGTAACTATACATTCACTAACAGTTTACTGTGCCATAATTAGTAATTATGTCTCCACACAGCCTCTTCCAAAAAGCTCCACATCTCAGTTTGGTTTCAGTTCAAAGTGCAAGAGACTAACAGGCATATCACCCTCAACAAGAGTTAACAGGAAGTCAACATTTTCTTAACTAAGAGCCCCTTAACCAGCTCTGAGAAAATTCTTCGACATTAAACTTAAGTTCAGTAGGTGCAGGAGAAATCTGACTGCTCTAGGTTTTCCTTTTAAGCCAAAACAAATTCTACTGATACTGTCAGTGAACAGATATGCAAGAAATTAACAAAGTAACACAACAACTAAGACCTGAACACTAATTATGAGCATCAAAAAAAACCACATTAGGGAGATTATATGCAACTAAAACATAAGCCATCTCAAGCTGGTCTTGCCATCAAGGGTGAAGAAGGCAAAACAAAGAGATAATTCAAATCTCTTCTTAGTACTACTTTTGGCATAAAAATGAGACTAAGAAAACACTAAGCCCCAGAAATGTTCTTGACGCTTGTAAATTACTTCAGCAAGAACAATACAAGCTATTTATAACTTTTTCTACATTGGGTTCAATGTGATTTGAAAACAGAAACATTTTTACAGATCTAATAAAACTTTTTATTATGAACTCTGGTATTTGAGCTCTTGTGGCTTCTCCTTGAAGAGCAAAAGCAATGTCAATACATGCTTCAAATTACAAATGTGTGACAACACAGAACAATTTTGAATAAAAACTTATTTTAATAACTATTTTTTATAAGAATGAAACTTTTTTATTGGATATGGAGCAGAGTCTTGTTATCCCAGATGGGGCAACAGACGGTTTTAATATCAAACCCTAACTCAGCAGTATTTGTCGTGGTAGAATACAGTTAAGTTAACCCTGTCCAACTGCAAGAATTTCTGGTTTTTCACATTCTAGCAGCAACTGCAGTGTTCTCAAATTAAAAAACAGGCCATGTATATTTTTGTTAACAAATTTGTAAGACACTTCATGTCTCTCAAAGATTTGGCAACTACTGTACATAGCCTATTTCCTTTTAATCTCCAATTCTTCTGTCTTGCTCCTAACAGCTCTTCTTTCAGAAAATATAACATGATACCATCTGGAAAATGAAGCATTATTATAGAGTTTTGAAGCTTCCATATAGACACAGCATATACTTTTATACAGTCAAATGAGCTAAGTCAGTCTGAACAAGTGCATTAATACTGCTGAATTACAGAACGTCTGAAACTCTATAAAACCTCAGTGCTACATGTTTTTGAAGACAGTGGCACTGAAGCTTAATGCATGGAGTACATTGTTCCTGGCTGGATTACCTCAGTTTTGAATGTGATCAACAGGCTGTTCCTTTATCTACAGGCTAGACAACACAACAAAATTTTTACTCCAGAAGTATTCTGAAGATTAAACTCCCAAGGACAGTAAACCAGTCTTTTCAAAATTGCTGCCAGGCTGTTAAATTAATTTTCTCACATTCAAGCAATGCTTGACTTCATAGACAAAATTTAATGGTACTCTACAGATATAAAGTATATGTATAGTAAAATGGACTTCAAGCAGGTAGACTACCATGAATTTTCCAGAGCATGAGTATATGGTACAGAATTAACATCCAAGGTTCTTCCAAAGTTGTGTATTTATTGGTGTTTTCCATACTAATTGGAATAAAAAGAGATTCAATTTACACTTACATCAACCTCTGCTTCAGGCACATTACAGTTCTTTCAAGCAGCCTCTGTCCCTTCTATTTTCTCAACCCTACTTCGGATTTTCTGAATTTCATCCAATCCCTGTTTCAAACTGGCAGTTGTAGGATTCTCGTGCTCTTGTACTGTGCCTTGCACCGAAACTTATCTAACTCCAGTAAGAAGATAACAATTTAAAATCAATGCATAGCATGCAGTGGTTTATGGGACAGCTCCGACTCCCCTTGTCTTTCCATTACATTCAGTACTACTCTGTCAATCATACTGACACAGAACACTGCCATAATAATAACCATCACCTTGTTTGAAAGACGTAGATTCAGTAAAGTGGTCACACCTTTTCATAGACTGTAAGAAAATTCTGTCACTATGGTAAAGGTCATAACATAGCTGTATTCACCAGTAAGTTCTGCTCACAATATTTCTGTGAAGTTTTCAGATGGAAAAACTGCATGACCAGTCTATATTCACTATGGATACCACTTGCCACAGCAAGCCAGGAACACGCAAATCATCTCAATATAAACACAAACTGTGACTCAGTTACATTTAGCTGCCTAAAACAACCAATAGCAGGAAAAAATAATTTTGTTGAAAAGTAATGAAAGATACTCACTTTTACATTCCTGATGTTCTCTTTACTTACTGTACTTTTAAAGAACATTGTAAAGAGCTGCTATGGCTAGGATCAGATTTAAATCAGGTATCTTTGTGGACTCAGAACAAGATTTACTAAATCACTTTTTCTTCTCTACATTGTAAGGGAATCTTTAAACGGAAGATTTAATTTCAGACAATCTTTAAGAAATACTACTTAGCCTTAAACATTAGGAAACATTACAAAACAAGAATGTATTAGCACGAACTGAATCCAATCCTATCCATTTCAGCCTAGCAGCTACAGGACCAATGGACATTTAAAAACCATAGGAAAAAAAGCACTTTCTTGCAATGCTGTAAAGTTATTGCAAAATTTTCTCCAGCAAGGTCAAGTGAAGTAGTCAGAATAAGATGGGAAAGCCTCAATGTACAGGAGATAAAGGACAACAGTTCCCCTAACTAGAGTCCTTTCTGCCATTTGGGTTCTTACTCAGTCTGCTTGGTTTTAAGAAGACTGAAAACAGTGACATATTTGGAGAGCTAACAGTCACAAAGGCAAATGTAAAATACATTCGTTTCCCTGAATACAACATCTATGAACTTCAACTGCAACTCTTAAAACATCTGTTTAGATGTGGGCAGTGAAATATTTTGGAAGGCGGAGTTTGTGACTGAAATAGTAAGGCAGTTCTTTGGGTGTTAGGTGCAAATACTTAGGATCTAAATATTACTTGTTCTCTTAGCTTTAAATTTTGACTTCTAGCTACATGCACTGCCATCAGACCTTGGCTAGCTTCTTGACCTCTAGAAGATTTTTTTTTTTGTCACACAGATTCTTGGTGTTGGGTTTCTGCTTTTCAGATGAAATCCAATATTTATCTGTCAGTCTACACTGCTCTGAAAAACAGCCTGTCACTTCAAAAAATAAAATGTTTGAAGGAGTCTGCTAAAATCTCGCATAGCTAACTTAGCCCAGGACTCAAAAGAATTAAGTTTTTACGTTGCTTCATCAAAATACTACATCAAAAATACTATAGCTGCCTTAACAATTTGAACTAAACTTAAGGTTTTTGTAACTTCACCGTTTGTAAATACCTTTGAAATTCTCCAGTGAGTTAACTGAAATCTGTGTTGTGTATAACTTACCTGAAACACTTAACTAGATGCTGTCGAATTCTGTAATAAAAATGTCATCAGCATAAATTCTAATGCTGATGCATCCTGGTTATTGGATTCAGGCCCACAGTCAAAGCAGTACTGTTTGGTGACTTAAGACTGCACAGTTTCACTAGGAATGACTTTAGATTTATCATCTCACATAATTACTCTGTGTTTCTTCATAATTTGGATAAGGTAATATTACCAGAAAAGGGAGAAACATTTCCACGTTATTTGCTATAGTATAAGATACCATAAAACACCCTCCAGTGACACTGACACTCTCCGACGCTAACCAGTCACATTCATTCTCCTGAAGATTTTTTGCAACAAATTAACTCTTCTAATTAATTATGTTCTCTAAATATACATTCTGCAAATGAATCACAGTTTAATCAGCTGATGTTTTATATGCTTGCATTATCGGGTAGGAAACTTTGACTCCAAAATTAATATCCAAATTGTCTAATGCTCTCCTTTTTCACAAAATAAAATGTAGACTTATCAACCAAGAAAATTATTTAAAAAAAAAAATCTGTATCTTCCTAATTTTTACTGTAAGTAAAAATGTCAGCTTACCAGACTTGTGCTTCTTATGTTTTGCTTTCTTTTTAATTATGAACAACTTGTTCTGGATCTCAGATTTATATGATTTGAATGGATGAAGATGAATCTCGCGCTTTCTTTGCAAATCATCAAGTTTTCTCTGTAGATTTTCATTTAAAATATCCTTCAACTTCTTTTTTTTCTTTTTCTTTTTTTTTGCCAGCATCTTATTTAGTTTCTTATTATTTTGCAGTAAGGTCTCTAGCACCATTTCTTTAGCAGATTCATGGTAATTTCTGCCTTGATTTTCATTATAAGTGCCGTTGACATGCATTTGACAAGCTTTCAGTGTGTTCTCCTTGAACGGACTCAGCTCAGGTCTTACCCGGGCCATTTCAGTGCAATCTTGTCCATTCTCCACACCTGTTACTTCTTCTGAACTCGGGTGACCACCCATATCAACAACCTCTCCTGAAGTAATCGATTTCCTGAAGTTCGCTTTGTAACAACCAGGTTTTTTGATGTCACAAACTCTTGAGGGTTTTATTTCACAGTCAATCTTCATCTCCTCTGTAGTGACTCTAAAGCTACCTAAACGTGTTCTTTTTTCTGGACAGATAACAATGTCCACACTTTTCTCTCCTTCTGTCCTGGAATGACACAGCAGTTCTCTCCCAGCAGAACTGACCTCCCCATTGCTCTTGCTTCCATATTCATGTTTTACTCTTTCTGATTTAATACGCGGCACTTTTTTAACTTTGATGGGAAGAGATGGGAATTCAGGAGCCTGAAAAGGTTTTTGTTTGTAAATTCGAACATCTGCACCACAGAACTGTGGAAAGTGAACATACGCATTTTCCAAGCAGTCATAACCAAGAATTACTTCTCTGCATTCATGGATAGGCTGACCTAGCACCGCATCCTGAACATCCTTTTGTGTTTCATATACAAAGTCACAGAGACCTTTTAGCAGCCATACTTTTTGGTAGAACGGTAGCTCATGAAATGGTTTTTCCTCCAAGGGATTCACTTCTCCGAGCACATTGAAAAACTGGGGACACAATCCAAGTTTTTCTGCAGCACCATTAGGATTGTCGGTCTGCCCCACAACAGTATACCAGTGTTGCACTTTCTTTCTGAGTGCTGCTTCCCAAGTCCTGTAGGAAAATGTAGGCCTGCGATGTAATGTAGGTCTGCGATGAGGAGGACTTAACAAAGAAGTCATTATTTTAGATAAAAAAACATTACACTGAGGCATCAGAAGACAACGTTCCAATTCATAGAATACGATTTCAGGTAAATTTAAAATCTGTTGTGCTAAACAAAGAAAATGACCAATAGCTGGAATCTCCCACATTGTCTCCATCCTTGTAGGTGCTGCTTGAGCTAAAAGTGATTTTTCCCATTCTTCTATTTCTTTCTGACTAGCTTCTTCTGCTTCTTTCCTTTCTTGATCTCTCTGCCTATTAAAAGAAATTTCATGAAAATTCAGATATTGGGTGAACAACAAGAAATGAGAGAGGAAAAAAATCAGAACTACAGTATGTCAAACATATCAAAGTTATAAAGAGCATAGTAAAACTGAAGTTTTAACTTTTTGTTTGTCTTACTTTGCAGTGCAGAACACATCAACCAAGACGGGAAATTATTGTGGTTTTTTTCGATCACCACTAGTCTAAAATAGGGAAAAAGATAAGAAAAAAGCCTGGCATATACCAATATTTTGAGTTGTTTCGATTTTCAGGTATTAAAAAAAAATACACTTCCTTCCTCAATCCCTTTTATTCAGAATTAAGTATTGCTGACAAAGTATTCATATAAAAATCTCTGAAACAAATTCCAGGTAAACCTTGTTTTCAAACGGTTGCCCTGTGGCTCATGTCACCTGCGTTGTACACAAGTACAAGTCACCTTCCTCAGCACACAGGCATACATGCCTCATTGATAAGTGCTTCATTTACAGCCAGTTTCCCTCCCACCCAAAGGTGCGTTACTAGTCAGCTTGTAATGGTCGTCAAAAAAGAAACAAGTATCAGGTCACACAAAGAATGTGAAGAAAATAAAACCAAAAATAAAATGTTATTACATTAATTGGTTTGCCCTCACCTGAAAAAATGTATCAGTTCTGGTCCCCCTATCTAAAAAACAGGATACAGCAGAAATAACATGCGTTTGGAGAAAGAGGTTATCAGTAACCAGAGACCTGTAAAAACTTCTGAGTAATCTCAGAGTCCACACAAAACACTACCAAGAAGAAACTTGACAGCAGTATGTAAACTTCGTATGATAGACTGGGAACTTCTATTTGCTTTTAATTGTAAATTCATCATGAAATATAAGGGCAACACATGTTAGAAAAAGAAATGCTTCCATTTCAGATAATTAATTACATATAGATTACCATCTAAGATACAAGATATGTCAATCTATTTCCAAAGCAGAAAGCTGGACATCTGCATGAATCACACAAATATCAAAAGCTACCAACAGAAGGAAACTTTCTTTAACACTGCTGCATTAGTAGACTAACATGTAGATTTCCGGTCTGCGCGCCGATGGTAATATAAAGTTGGAGACAGAGTGCTCTCAGGACACGTGGTTTATTTGCAGGGACCGGCAGCTGCCAACCTCCAGCTGATTGCGGTCCTCCCAGAGAGAGTCCAGAGGGCAAGGGGGCCAGAGCAAGAGATCCAGAGGGCAAGGGGGCCAGAGCAAGAGATCCAGAGGGCAAGAGGGCCAGAGCAAGAGATCCAGAGGGCAAGAGAGCGATTTTCCCCCTTACAGTCAGTTTTATCCCGTTCTATGTTGAATATTCTAGTTTACAATAACCAATCCATTGTGAGACACAGACCTTACAAGATTTACATACAGCCTATGGGAGCAACAAGATCTACATAAGGCACTCCCTCCTAAACATTCAGATGCTAATTTCTAAGATACCTTCTTCTTACCTTAACAGTGCCCTCCACCCATGGGTCTCTGGGTATTGCTCAATCCTGCCTCCTGGTGAGGCCTATTCACACTTCAAAAACTGCCTTCATTTCCAATTCCCTTACAGGTTTTCTGTTTTCAGGACCTGTTGCTAGACAGTCATATTTATAAGATTTCTCTGTGTCACCTTCCCCAACACTAACATTTTTGCCTGAAGGCACAACCAGATTCCAAAAGACAGGACTAGGATTCCACTGTACTTCCAGGAAAGTTTTTTAGAGCTCATCCTAAGTTTCTTTTATCTTTTTCTCTGAAGCTTCTATCACTGATGAAAACTATCACCTGCTTCTAATACAAATGTGACCTGCTACTGGCATTTACACATCCTTATTTCCAAATTGTGAACCTCCAATTTTATTTCTTCATAAACAAGTAGCAAATAAATGCCATTCAAAGCAGCAGTGCCTTCCAAATTCAGCAAAAGAGTAATAATAAATTAAAATGTTTCTTTTGACAAAATGAAGCTGATAGTGGCTTCTAGCTTGAAGGGCATGTATTCCAAGCATTAACTATTGACTAGCTATCTTAACAATGTAAAAAATGCAACAAACGTAGCTTTGTCCACATTTCAGTATCAGCACAGGAGAAATATGCCATATGTATGCAAAAAAACATAAAACACAGTAAGACTCTACTGAATACTTCATTTTCTATAATGAAATTAAATGTTCAGTGAGTTGTTACCATAATTTGAACAGAAATTTTTAATACCACATACATGCATGCTTGTTATTTATATATCCAGTAAGTACAGAAGGACAGACTCATATAAAACATAAAAGATAAAAGCAAACAGGTTCAGTTATGAACTTCAGTCTCCCAATGCACCATTAACTTAAGAATATAAAGGATGAAATAAAAAGACAAAATCCCATTTTTCAGCACAAACTTCTATTAGCCATTCTTGATTAATAAAACAATAAATTCAACAACTCTATTTGCACATGTAAAGTGGGCATTATTTTTATTCCGATTTCTGTTCTATTTAAATTTGCTAATATTGCATTGATGTAATAAATAAAAATAGCTGAAAATAACAGAAATAAAAATGTCCAAGTGAGGCAGATGAAGAAATGATATTAAGCAAAAGTGGTCTGAAACATAAATTTTATAGCACCATTGGATCCCACTCCCTCATTCCTCCTAAATGTAAAACATACTTCCTACTAACCTCTTGCCTCCAAAAGGTATGAACTCTATTAACATATGGCAAGAAGACGAAATAGTGAGTACATGGTGAGATGGAACATATGTAGAAACAATAGCACTTCAGTACTGTTTAATAAAAAAAAGCTGTAGGTGATCCAAAAATATTGTTTTTGCAAGCAGTTTCAACTTTTTACCATTAAATAATTTAAATCAAGGTAGAATTATCAAAATAAATACAATACCTTAGATTCACCTCTGCCTAGATAAAATTATAATTATTGTATCATTTTAGGAATGTTTTAAAAGGTTCTTTTTAAAAGAAAATTGTAAGTTGTTTTGCTTGTAAAAAGTTTGCCTTGTTTTTAAGCTGTTATTTTACCACAATAGCTGTTGGCATTCCATTCTCAGCAGACATTCAAGAAAAAATGAAAATAATTAAAATAATATGAAAGCATACTTTCATATCTTCATTATTGATGTCTTCCTGCTAGCATCCTTTGGAAGGCATAGCTTTTTTCTGAGGTGGTTTTATTCAAGAGGATAAAGGGACGTGAAGAGAGAATAGGACACAGGGCAAGGGAGCAGGGGTGAAGGAAGAGAGAAACTAGAGAGGGAGGTAAGAGAGAGATATTTGATATTTTAGTGGCACAAATATCCTGAGAAATTCTCTGGACATAAATATTTGACTTTCATGATGACTGCAACTGTAAAAAACCCTGTCGTTTCATACTTTTATTTATATTTACAAGGAATATGTTTGCATACATGTATTGGACTTAGAGTAGTAACAAAACTATTCTAAGGTGAAGCTGATTTTTCTAGACTAACAATGGCCATATGTCTAGAACATATCTGCAACAGTTGTTTTGCAGCTCTTGAGTGGCATCTGACCTTAAAACTCAGCAAACATGATGCCCAAGTAAAGAGAACACCTAAAACAGAGTCCAGACATAACTCCCTACTCTTATCACAATTTCCTCCATTTTTTAAGGAAGCAGACACAAATCACCAGCAAGTTCCTTCTTGTTTGCAACAGGAGATTTCTTGGTGGGGAGAGGAGACAAAGACTTGATTTTATTTTGTTACCCCATTACCATGTCTAACCTACTTAGGTGTTGATTCACAGGTAAAAGGTGAGACACTGGAACTCGTAATGACAAGACACAGAGAACTGTTTTAATTCACAGTAACTTGTTTCTACAAACTTTCTTTTAAAAAATGAAATAGAAAGTTACATACAGATTAGCAGAATTACATATTATTCTAAATTAAGCCAAGATTTAGTAGTCAGAAGATACTAAATTTGGAGCTGCCCATATAACTTTATTTCTTTATCTCAAATATCTTAAATCATATTACTACACACTCTATATTTTTTACATACTCTATATTTTTCCGTTGGATCCAGTTAATTCCATGCTAACACACTCACAAAAAGCAAAGTTGGCTATATAAGCATACCTTATTCTACAATTTCCTTAGTTAAATTACTAACTTGTAGCCAGAATTCAATTATTTAAATGTTTTAATGAACATCTGAAACTTATCCTAGGATCATGTTTCCAGAGATGAAAGGCACAGAACTGCCTACATAATTTTCAACAAACCAAATCCATACAGACAATTTCCACTGAAACCAGCCTATTAATTATCTGCCATTCATTGGTGGTTTTAAAAATTTCAGTAGGAATCTACTGATAAAATTTCAGTATCTAACTCACTAGTGAATTATTTCCAATTATAAAATAATTCCACAACTATTTATTGTTAATGAATATGTAAAATTAGTTGATTTGTTACTTAGCACCTCACCAAGCAGCTGAGTAGAAACTCACAGAAACGTAATTAATAATTTGAAGGAGATAGTCAATATTCTGATAATTACAACAATTGAACAAAAGGAATGCCTACAAACAAGACTGACAAAAGTAAATCAGATGTTGTCATATAAGTACTTTGGTAGGGGGAAGTGCTTTTGCTGCTGTACAAAAACCATTAATTGCAAAACAGTGAAATCAGCTTTGCAACAATATCTTGTCACTTCTTACATGTTGAGTATCATTATCAATGTGTCACTTGGGGAAAGTTATAAAACATTAAATAAAGTGAAACTGATCATGCCAGAAATGGATAAAGTACAACAAAAGAGAACTGTCAACAAAGGATACATATATAACAAAAGTAACTAAAAGATTTAGAGTAGGATTTCCCTGAAGTTAACTAGAGAAAAGAAGATAAAAATCCCAATTCAGAATGTTCTTTCAAAATACGCAGTTGAAAAAAAGCTTGCAAAATCCATTTCAAGGATTTTGTGGGAAAGAATTAATCAAAAAGTATTTTAAGGATTTAATCAACTAATTTAATTTGTATTTCATTTTTATTTCTATATAATAGACATGATTATTTACATGTTTGACTATTTTAAATTTAATTTTAGTTTTATTTAATTCTCATTATAAGATGCCTGTGTATTATGATACTATCTAGATATCTAAAGGAAGGAATTATATATAAACTTGGACTTCAACAGGTAATTTCTTTAGATATAAGGCTAAGTTTTATAGAAATGCCCTTGCATTTGTCGTCTTACTTTTCTGGGACTGAAAGGAAGCAACTCACAGACATTCTAAACTAAGATAATATGGCTACACGCATAAATAACAACTAAAGCACATTGAGTCACCCACTAGATGGCTGGAAACTGAGCCCTTTTTTTACAGTCCTGATAACTCATCTTAAAGCTGGGTGAAGAGTAGATGCTGCCTATCCAAACACAACTGATTTGCCAGCACTGTGCTCTCCAACTACAGTACCCAAAGCTGCAATCTTACATACTGTTTAGAAAGTACCTCTTCTGTGCCAACCTCAGTGCATTAGACTTCTAAAGAAAACAAAAAACCCATAGCAGAATAACAATTTTGTCTTCTTAATTACATAATATATACTTTAACAATAAGCCAAAATGAGTTTAGAAAGTTGCAATACGTTTTCAAGTAAAAATAATGTTGAAAGTATGTGCATTTGTATGTGCAACACTTTGAAAATTTATATTTACTGTAAAATGTGTTCTTCACTAGAAATGTGCAGCTAACTTTACAGGCCATCCAGTTTCCAAGCCCTTTTCACAAAAGTGCTCAGAAAAGGTACTTTTGGAAAATTTTTGGTGAGCTGGGAAACAATTGCTACAGAGAAGCCCAAATTACTTTGAAAACATGGGGCAATTAAAAAATAAAACTGAGAGAAGATATCTGAAGAATAATTACTTGGATAATATTAAACCAGCTATCTACTGACTAAACAGCTATCTACAGGTTTTTACTGCTTCTTAATAGGTGGTACAGTTCAAAATTATAGGGTGTAAAGAGGCAAGCTAGTTGTGGTCTTTTTCTGTTATCCTGGAACATTCTGTAGAATCACCCATCTTTTGCCCAGGATCTGGAACTCTTGACTATATCCAGATACACGTATTTAACAGTTAATTACTACAGTTTTGCAGCAATGTACTTAAAACAGATGTATGAAAGTGGTTTTTTTAATCTTGTTTGGTACACTCTTCTACAGACTCTACCAATGAATTAAAATCCAATCAAGATGTCCTTTTTCATAATGTTATCAAATTCTGAGTTCAAGATCACAGAGTTGAGCAAAAATCAAGAGAATTTTACCAAAGAAACAATATCCCTAGTGATCTTTGCTTTTTTTTTTTTGGTGACGTGTGATTAGAAGATTAGTGAATTAGAAGCAAGAAGAAAGTTCTATAGAAAAAAATGTACTGTCTAACAGTAAGTCAGCCATATGGCTTCAAATCTGCTGAAAATGAAGACTACCTGCAAAATTAAAAGTGAGCTGGTTACCTATAGGAAGAAGTCTACAAAGCTGTGAACTTTGAAAAAAAGCTAGGAAAATTTTGCTTCCTGAAGCAAATACTGTCTTAACACTGTGCGTCATGGTTAGACACAGTCACTTAAATTACTGTTAAAGTAAATAAACTTAAAGGTTTCATTTTACTCAAAATGAAACATATTACCATTAAACACTGCCTGGAATTATATAGCTCCTAAATGTAAGAAGACCACAAAATCTCAGAGTTATTTACATGAACAATCTAAAAATGTTACCCAACTGAGAAGCTGAAATGCCACATCAGTGAGGTAACAGCAGAGGGCCTGGCAGACATAATTTGCTTCTGGCTACCAGTGAGAGAAGCAGTGACAAGATCATGGAATTAGACTGTAGTTAAACATTCTGGTAGCTTTTAATCTAATTACTGCATGAAAAACTGTCCAAGGATACATATGATAAACCATAATGCACTAGCAGGAAACTACTGTGGATACTGGGGAAAACTTAGAAGTTTTGCTACACTAAAATAAAACAGCTGTAATTTAATTCAAAACTTAAATGACCTCAATTTTTCAAGAAAGTGGTACTAATTTTTTGATTTGTGGACACATTCTATTGCAGTCATGAACTTAAAACCACAGGAGAGCCATAACTTTTATTTACCTAAAAAAGCCACAAGGAGCTAGCCTCCTTAGAAAACTAGGAACACACCACTATTTAAAACTAAAACAAAACAGTTTTTCTTATTACCTCTTTTCCTCTTTTGCTCTCAGTTGCTCCTCTTGTCTGAGAGCCTGAACCATCACGGACTCAAACATGCCTGTCGACAAACCTACTAAATTGCGGGGCGTGGAACGACGTCTTGTAGAAATGCATGCTGTTGTTTTCTCATCCTCCTGCCCATGGCATCCTCTTGATGTTACAGCTAATGATGTTTTCTCTCTTAAATGCCTACAAGAAAAAAGCAAGCCAATTCACAACTACACACTTCCGTAGCAGTGGCACCTCAATGCCTAGCCTACCAAGCATGCACTGAGCATGATTACTCAGACAAAAAAAGTTATTTTTTCACCTGCCATTTTTTTCCACTTTGAAAATTCCTTTATGAAATTTTAAACTTAAACACTAACACAACTTATGTTTTCTTGGAGATGGAGTTCTCGATCTTAATCCATTAAAATACAATTATAATGCATAATCTAAGGTATTTGGAAAGAAAAAGTCTCCACAAGATCTAAGATAAGAAGGTATCCTTTTTAGCAGATAACTAAAAATAGGGGGCTGGGGGCAGGGGGGGGAAGGTTTATTAGTTGGTTTAGGCTGGGGAAGCATATGTTAAACACCAGTTTCATCCTATTTGAAACTACAAAATCTGAAAGCCAAAACCCTACAAATTTTTCTGCAAAGTTACATTTCTTCTTACATTGTTTCAAAACACTCTATTAAAACTACTATTGAGTTTTCCACAACCTGCGAAACATTCGAGGGACAGAGGAAAAAAATCCAAGCTCCATTCAAAAGGAACCTCCATTCTAAGGTAATTTTCCATGGCTTGTAGTATCCAGGAATTATACAACCAATACTGATTGATTCCCTTGAATCACTTGAAGATGTTTGACCTAAACACTGCTCTGTAATGATGTAAGATCCATTGTTCCAAGAAACAGTTCTTCAATTTCATTTTACAAATCACATTATGTTAAACACTTCAAATTTGTCAAATTAAAAATTGTAAATGAACTTTGAGACTTCTAGGTTCCATAATCCTTTAGACTTACAGCTCCTGGAAACTTCTACTAAGCTTGCGCACACAGACATAATGAAAAAATCTTTACAAACCTCTGAAGTTAATATGACTAATTCACTGTATACTGAGGCAGAATTATCTTTAGACAGTTCAGTATTTCCTAATGTTTATCTGAAAAAGACTGTGCATTGAATGACAAGAGCAATTGAATTTACTTTTTGGTAAATACCTATATTGATATTTGAAAACAAAATATCTTCCAAGTTGCATTTGGTTATTTATCTGCCAGCAGTAACTCTATAAAGCCAGGGATTTTGTTTTGTTTGTTTGGTTTTTTTTTTTAAATCAGGTTTTACTCAAGCTAAAACTAGGAACATTCATGACCCACTACCTTCAGCTCCTTTCCTTCTACTATCCGATTGTCCCAAAACTGCTGTGACACAGAAACAATTTCAAATATACTGTTGCTACAGCAGTACTGAATACTTCCACTCTACTTTCAGGTGACTTCTGCACCACTCTCCTGAAGTGTTCATCCTACATGAGCAACGTTCTTACCAGCTTGCAGCTCGTGCTATGTGTCACTAGCAAACTTAAAGCTGATGGGCACATACAGCTTTACATATTTCCCAACATTGTTCCTTCTTCATCCTTCACCTTAAAACACCTCTTGCTTTTTACATGCAGAACACTATGTCATTCAGAAGACCGGTGGGCTTTTCACTGTAAGAAGCCACCATGGTTTTCTGATAATGACTGAACTATGCCTATGACAAGCCCATGAGAAAGCCTGTATTCAGTTATGATTTAATCTTGGCTTTCTGCTATATAGCTCGAGAGCCTTCTATGTTACAGCTGCTTCGGCTGATAAGAAAGTTCCTGCCAGGGACTTACATTTCAGCTTACCATGATTTCCATTTTGCCATTAAAGACTATAGTATGGCAAGCAGTCTCTCATTTTATGATTATCAAAAAAATACACGATTTCAAAGCAGGTAACTTCGGCTTAATATTTTATTCATACGTACTTTAAGGACGGTAAAAATTTCACAGATTGTAAAAATAATAATTTCTAAGACCCAAATATTCATACATAGTTTAGGCAGTTTCACGACAGAATAAAATAAAGAAAGAAGCATTTGACATCTTGTGTAAACAAGTGTCCCTCCACGTTCACAAAAGGCTTCTTTCAGAAGGAAAATCTTAGCCAGGAAATGCTGTGCTCTATTTGGCATTTTGAGGTTTGGAATTTTTAAAGCGTTTTGAATTAAGATTTGAATAGTTCCCAGTAGGAAACGTTAATCCTCACGAAAGCATTTAAAGTTCCAATGTTGTTTCTGTTGTGGGGTTTTGTTTGATGCTTGTTTTCTTTTAATGGAATTTTTATGCAAAGATATATACCCTCCTGTTCTACTTTATGTAAAGAACACGCGGCACGGCCCCTATAGTTTTCTACACTTACCGGGATAGCAGCGCCAACTTCTGTTCCAGCATCATCTCCAGCTTCTGGGCCTGTTTGGAGAGCCAGTGATCCACACCGTGCAGCCGATAGCAAGTCTCCAGCAT
>VYXD01003623.1:90408-110606 GCA_013397195.1 Hylia prasina | reverse complement strand
CGGCTCCGCAGAGCCTTTGCTGTGCTGTGCTGTGCTGTGCTGCGCTGCGCTGCGCTGCGCTGCGGCGGCTGAGATTTCGGGCGCGTATCGGGTCTGTCGTGTCGTGGCACAGGTGTGCCGCCACAAGTATTCAGCCGCCGAAGCGAGGCAGCAGCTGACAAAAGCACTCAGTTCTACACTCGGTTCTGCCCGACTTGCCTTAGGAGTTGGTGCCTTGTGAGGGGAAGCTGCTACTAACGACTCTGTCCTGGCCTGCGGTGCACTTGTAGTCCTTTCACGTTTGCCCTCACGTTCCTGCACTCTTGCTCACGCCTGTACGATATCCTAAGGGACGTTGCCCGGGCACCAGACAGTTGCAATTGCCCTCACAGCACTGCAAAGCAACTGGAGACACACCTCTGCGCGTGGTTTTGGTTTTATCCTCTTCACATTCCTAACTATATGAAAAGTTAAGGGCACCCTGCTGAGAGGGGTGGGGGGGAGGGGGAGAGAAAGAATGTAAGAGGGCAGGAATACAAACCCTCTACTTCTGTAGGGACATTCTTGTTCTTCAGAGATCACTCCAGAGACTTTGCTCGCAATGGAATTCTGTTAATGGGAAAAAATGCCTTCACACTGCAGGAAGGTGAACCTGCTTGGAAGGACCATTGTGCATTGAGACTGTAGTAATCCATGCAATAGTTAACCCAAGTGTAGCTGCATACAGGATGGCCTTCAGGTCTGCATTGTGCTGTGCATATCCCAAGCCCACAGGATTAATCCAGGCAACACACTGTTAGGGCAGCTGTGGGTAGCTTCCACACTGTACTGGCATCTCCATGGCCTTGTCTCTCTCTGAAACTGCAGCCAGACGTCCTTATGCAAACATCCTCTCTGACGGTAGAAATTATGAATAAAGTTGTTCCCTTTTAAGGAAATCCTCTTATAGCTTGAATGACCACAATGGGATAGCCCTTTGACAGACTTCATGATGCACCCTTGTTACAGACCCATTTGACACTGTACTGCTCATGGTTTGTTGGATCTGAAAAGCTATAGGATAACTGTTCTCTTTTTCCTTATGATTTTAGCTCTAAGAAATTGCATTTGAAATGACATCTTGCAAAGTCTGAGTGCTTTTCTTGTACTGGGACCATAAGGACCAGTATGTCCTGTTGCAAAACAGGGAAGGCTGTGTTATGTTTTCTTTAATAACTGATCTCAGGAATAGTGTTCATCTTGTCTAAGTCCCACTCCAAGCTCAGGGTGGAGGGACAGGAGTGGTGGAGGGATTCCAGCAATGTGTGGAGATTAAATCAACTGTAGGAAAAACATAACTGAAGAAAACAACCATTCAAGTAACAGTGGGAATTTCTACCATAAATTAAATGAAATTAGATGAGGCTGGCAGCTCTTTTAGAATTTAGATTTTGTGCCTGTTGGATGTCTGGCCTGCAACACTCACTTCCCGGCTCATTTATACTCTCTGCAGTCATACCTGCTGGCTTAATAGAAGTTTTGCTATATATGTGACCTTGCTTTGAGAATATGAGAATTTGTAGTCATAATTCTGCTTATTTGACTGAGCAGACTTATTTTGTGGCTACTCATTGACTGAGTAGCCACAAAATGTGTTCAGAGACTTTGGTGTGATAACATCTCAGCTATATTCAGATCTCCTGTCAAAACCTGAAATTTTATGGTGATGAAAGAAATGAATATATCAAGTTTACACTCTGAAATTACATTTCAGTGAAGAAGGGCCCACATATGACAAAAAATATCCTTTATTGGGAGCTCTGACTTGTATCACCAAAATATTTGAAAGAGGATTTTTTTTCTAGGTATGCAATAAAAGTAGATTGATAAATAATTTTTTAAAAAGGATCATACTGGGAAACATCATTGCATCCATCTTTAAGAACTTTTTTGTCTTTTCTTATGTAATGAGAAAAATACCTTGTATTCAAGGAATCCTGTGATACCTATCTATGTACTTCCTGAATCTTGCCACACGAGTGCACTGTTGAATTAATGCCATGTGCCCTTTCTGCCTTAAATTAGCGGTAACACTCCCAGCTCAATGTAACCAGGGTAGAAATGCTGAAGCAGAAGGAAACATTTTGGAAAACCTGTAACAATAGTGTTTCATTTTGCTTATTTAGTATTAATAAGAGGTATGACTCACATATCAGAAAAAAACCCCCCCACTTTTCGGAATAAATAGAGCTGACAAATATTCTTACCATTTCTCTCCATACAGCTGAATTGGATACACAGTTTTTGTAAAATGGCATGATAGAGATTTATGTATATTTAATAATAAAAAAATAGTTGCAAATGTGAATATGCGTGATCTTCTCAAAGAATATTACACTGAGTGCCTCTGCCTTCATATTATCACAAAGACAGCAAGAAATTTTGTCATTATAGTATTATCCACAATGTCTTAGGTGGGTAAAGAACAGTAAGTGTCAAGTGGCTAAAGATACACCACAAGGAAGAAATATGAGATATTTCATATCTTGGGAAAGAGTAATATTCCATGAACAGCTCACAAAGGACAGGACGATCTAGCAAAGGAAAAGAGGCAACTGTCAGACATGACCAGTGTCCTTCACCTCTGATGTGATTTTTGAGTGATGTAGCATTAGCAGGTCATGGAGGTCACATTCAGGGATCTACAGTAAGGAGAGTATCTCAGCCTGACCATGAAAGCACCCACAATTTCTATAGACACCCAGTGACAATGTAAGTAATTAGTCTCTTCCTAAACCTTGATTTGGGTATAAGTTTTTATCATATACCCTAACCAGATACTTTGTCTTTACATTTGCTTTCAATCTGAAATCCGTGTTACTAAACTACAAAGAAATTATAAATATTACATAGATTAAGATGATGAATAGCTAAGCAAACCCCAGCTGTTTTAAATCCCTGAGTTACTATTGGCTATTTTCTACACCTAACAAGGGTTTATATGTGCATTTTTAGAGATTTATATATAACTGTCAGAAAATGTGTAAAATAGATACAAAAATAATATTTTAGACTAAAATTCTTAAATCCAAAGGCTCTCTAGTTGTCTTCTAACCTATAGACATGAGAATTATAGCATTTTTGTAAAAGAAGATATTACCACCCTCAAAGAACCATTTAGGCTGACAGAATTATAGTATTTCTATTAGGGCACTGAAGGTTTATTTTCCAACAGGTCAGAGCTGTCTATTACAGGGTGTAGAATGAAAAAGAAGGGTGGTTTCTGTAGCAGCAGGACAGAAATATTTAGGAAGAGACATAAAATTGACTGTTTCTTTCTGTGAAGGCCTGGATTGCTGTACCTTGAATTCACATTCTCTGCTTCAGGAGTAGTAAAGGGGAATTTAAAAGTACCTTCCACCTTCAACTTTAGGTTATGCTTCACAAATCAGAAAAAAAAAATCTTTTTTTATATATAACATACATTCACTCAGCATATCTTCTTTTTCTTCTCCTGGCAATGTCATAAATAGTGACTCCCATTTTCCTTCATTCTGCTTCCTCTATTTCATACAGTAAAGTCAGGGGTCCAAAGTACAGGTTTCTGCTACTGATGGCCTCCATGGTGACATGAAATATAGCCCACAATAAGGGTCCTTGGAACTCTACTGTGAGGCGAGGTGACTAGATTACCAGCGCCACCAAAGCCATTTAAACTGTATGCTCAAGTCGGTACATGTTCCTTCCTCTTACATATAGTAAAGGTAAATAAAATGAACACCAAACTCTGGAAAACACTATCAATGTGCTTTCCATTTGCAGATCTGACACCTGAAGTTTCCTTTTATGAGATGCACAAAAATTATTGGGAAAGAAAAAGGGGCTCTGGAATGTGAAGAAAATAATCAATCTTTGAAATGCTTCAGATTACTTATTCTGCTGATCTTTTTCATCCTCTCTCATGTTCTATCACCTTTACTTGCATCTTTCTCCCTTTTAAGGATACAGTGATACTTTCTAGTGCCAGTGATGTCCTCATTGCCAGTTAGAATACAAACTGACAGAAAACAAAGAAACTGTCCTTGAGTTCTACACTTTAGAGATATTCCTCCTTTTTTGAGTCCTCAAAGCTGTAAGCTGTTCTGCATTCAAGCTTCTGCAGCATATAATAGTGAATAAGTACAGTTCTCCTTCAAATAAGTAATTCTCAGCAAGTCAGAATTAAAATTTTACGTTACAATACATCAAGAATTCATTCTCTAACAAAGACTATGAATACGTATTTTTTAAATTAACATGACATGTTATGATCCAAATCTTTTTTTTTATGATGTGTTTTTAGAGCTAGAGAAAGAATAAAGCAATTGAGCACATTCAAATGGTTTTTTCTTGATTCCAGATGGCCTTTGGAATCCACTGCATGAGAACTGTATGGAGAGGAATGCTGTAGGTTGCCCAAGGACTTTGACCACTAATGCCTAATGCAGCTGTCTGCTGCGGGAAGTGGCACAGCAGGAATCAACACGATTTCCTGCCCAACCATATCAGACCACCAGCAGAGACCTTCCTGCAGACGACACAGGTTGAGAGCTAGGAATGTGACATGAGGGAATGATTGTGCCAGATAAATCAAATGGGGTAAAACATCTAATCTCTTTGGTTCTGTAATAAACTCCAGAGTTCAGATCCCTTGTTGGTTGCCATTTACCCCTGACAGCTGGTCATCCAGTACATAACAGGCTGATAACTAGGTCCTTAGCCAAGCTGGAAGGATAACTGATGAGACCAGGCTGCAGTATTTCATTTAGCAGTGTCTGTCAGTCTGTCTGCTGTTCAGCTGCTGATGGTTCACAGAACTTGAAAAAATGTGCGTTTTTTTCAACTAGGCTTCCTCCTTCCACGCCCTTCCCAAACTTAGTCAAAATTATCCAGAAGGTTAAAAAGTGGCTGGAGAGGACAGATGGGCAACACTACAGGCCTTTCCTAAGGCCTCAATCCCTTAGAAAATTGGTAGCAGGAACTAAGTAATCTCCAACACTGTTTATTTTTACTCTGCTCTCTGTAATTGTGCAACACAGGAAAGGCAACAAAATTTCTTCATACAGACCTAATATTTATTTATGTGAAAGGTTTTGCAATTATACTTTATTGTGTCTAATTGCAGACTTGAAGGGGTTTTTTGTTTGTGTTTTTTTTTTCTTTTCATTTTTGTGGTATTATAAAAATTGTATTTATTTCCTCTTCCCAATGCTGGAGAGTGGAAAAAAAAATACAAAGATATAATTTTCATAGCAAAGAGAGATTTTGAGAACAACTAGGTGCAGAGATTAAAATGCACAGAGAGTCAATGTTTAGATGACTAAAACATTTCTTCTGTTCATTGCCCATTCAGTTCATTTATAACCATCAACTGTAAAGACTATGTTATACAGTATCTGAGAAGACAAATCATGGGCAAGGGTGAAAACTGTAGTTATGCAGATATGAATGTCTGCTTCTGACAGGGGAAAAGAGAACTCCTCCAAATATGTTCATGATATAAACAGTTCTACAGTATGGTGTTGTGTGGGGGACCAGGAAGAGCAGAGCGAAGAGCCTGGTCTCCCATGGAGGGAAAGCGTCCTGTGACAGGACAGCAAAGTTTGAAAACTCTGCTTGACAGGGCAGAAGTTTGAACTTTCCCTCCATTGGTCAGTTCCTGTCTTCCTGGTTTTCTCCCCACTGGATTGGTCCATTTTGGATCCGCTCCCTCACTGGTTGTTTCATGCCAGTTGCTGATTGGGCCAAATGTCAAGGCCCCATTGGCTGTTTTGTAAACCCCTCCCCTAAGCCCAGGCATAAAAGCAGAGCTTTTGAGGCGCCCTGGGTCTTTTGGGCTCCAATTGATGGTTCCTGTGCAATAAAGGCTGCTCTGAAGATCTTGGACTCCTGCTTCTTTCTTCCCTGCGTCGCCTCTAAGCTGCTAGCTGGGAAGAGCTGCTTCCGCAGCTCTCTCATATCACTTTTGGCTTCCGCTGATATCGCTGCTGAACTATAAAGCTGCACTGCTAAGCTGATATTGCTAATCTAAAGAGCTGTCACTAGGTGAGCCTGTCCCACCCAAGACCTAAGCCACCCTTTTAAGGGCAGCTCTTGGGAGAAGTTGCGGCTCCCGGCAAACACCCATAGGTCAGAAGAACCCCAGCCGCTGACAGAGAAAATCCCCTGAAGCCACCGGAGGCATTAGTGTTGTATGTCACTGTTCCTGGTGGATGGTGTGAAAGAAAAGAATCTGTGGTAATGCATAATCACCTTACATGTAGATACACCTTGGACATACAGCACACCTCAAGACAACTTTTACATGCTACTATACCAGTCTGTCAATCAGGAATAGTGGAAAGACTGGGCAATATTTGAAAAGCATAAATCTGTACAAACACTGATTCCTGTTCTGAAGTGTTGTCAGAAAGGAATTGATCAGCAAATTGATCAGCAGGAATTGATCAGCAAAATTTGGTTAAAATGTAAGTCTTTAGTCTCATTCAGCCACATCTCTTCTATATACCTGGTTTTATTCTACATTCAAAGAGAAAATACAATTGTTTCAAAATAAGAGATACAGAAAAGTCAAAGTAATTAATTAATCAATATAAACCCCATATTTTCATAATATTGATTTCACAGAATCACAGTATAGCTGAGGTTGAAACAGATCTCTGTGTGTCTGTTGCCTCCATGCCTCCATCACTGAAGTGGGGGCAAACAGAACTGCTTGCTCAGGACATTGTTCAGTTGGGTTTTGAGTACATTCAAGGATGGAGGCTCCACAAAAGGTTTGTGTGCAATAAAGACAAACTACTATTGTCCAAGAAGATATCCTGGCAGCCTCTATATTTTTCTCTATTTGCAGTTAATGGCTTATAGCACCCCAGAGTGTTAGAATTATAGACCACCCTGGGTTGGAAGGATGATTCAGTCCAACTCCTGGCTCTGCTCAGGACATCCCAAGAGTCACACCATGTGCCTGAGAGCATTGTCCAAATGCTTCATGAGCTCTGTCAGGCTGGTGAAGTGACCACTTCCCTGAGGAGCCTTGTCCAGTGCCCAAGCACCCTTTGGATGAAGAACCTTTTCCTGATATCCAACCTAAACCTCGCCTGACACAACTTCAGGCCATTCCCTTGGGTCCTGTAACTGGTCCTGTTATGATGAAGAAACCAGTGCCTGTCCCTCATCTTCCCCTTGTGAGGAAGTTGTAACTGCAAGGAGGTGTCTCTGCAGTCTCCTCTTCTCCAGACTGGAAAGAACAAGTGACCTCAGCCACTCCTTGTATGGCTTCAGTATATTACTGTCCAGCGGATCCCTTTTGCTGAATGCTTTTTGTGGTCCTGTGATTTCCCTAGCAAGTGAAGGAAGGACATATTTTGCCACCACAAGTTCAAGAGGCATCATCCTTCTCTTATTCTAAGAAACACCAAAAATAATATAACCCTTAATGAGTAAAAAACATTTACAGTAACATTTGGTGTAAGAACTCTAGGCTTAGGGAAATGTTAAAAAATAGCAATTTAGCATTGAAGCATAAATAGTTTTCATTTATACACACCACTTTTCACTTTAATGTGTATGTTTTTAAGAACAAACTTCCAGAAAGTGTAGCTTTTTCAGGAGTGGCCAACATAGACATTACTATGTCATAAGCCTTCCATTGTAAATAGAAACACATGAAGGTTTAAATAAGTCCCCACTCTTCAGTAGTAGTGGTCTTCACTACACAGCATTATTTAATGACAGTTTGGAAGTTCTGGAAGCAATAGATAGGCTCTGTTTAGTCCTATATATGTCTTTGGCATGCCATGTTAACAGGAAGATTAAGTTGGAAGTTAAATGCTCATGTTATAATGTTCTTAGAATATTAAAAAACCCAACAGCTTCCAAGAAAGGATGCATTGATGGATTACCATGTCAGTTTCTGTCAGTCAGAAAATATATTACTGCTAAATATATTTGGTTTGAGTTTTTATACCTTTAGGGAAGAAAGTATGAAGAAAAACAAGAACTTCTCATACAAATATTAGTATATATTCTGGACTTTATAATAGCAACTCCATACTCTAAACTAGAGCAAGTTTTTTGAGCTGAAATCTCCAAATTCTGAAAACCCTACATCGCACAATCTCTTTTAATGTTTTCAATCACTTTCACTGAAAATATTTAGAAAATACTTTCTTCACGCTATTTACTACTTGTAATCAACCTTTTCCTGGTGTAAATCTGAATATATACTAGAGTCCAAATTATAAATATATGAACTTTTTGTGTGGTACAGTCCATTGGCTATGGTCCAGGCTTTTTCCAGCTTGAGAGACTTTGAATTAGATCTCCCGTAAATTGTTGGCAAATTAAAAGGCTGATAAAATGGCTAGTATTTACTGTATGCTCAAAATGATTCATGCAGTAGCATGTGGTACCAGGAAACTTTTCCTTCTTCTCTCTTTTGCAAATATTTACTTTTTGCAGATGAATATCTAAAACCAAAAAAAAACCAAGCCAGTTCTAGGCAGTTGTTTTTCTTGGTTGTTTCCATGCCAATAGTTACACATAAAATATATATTTAATAATTTTATTGATGTTTTTCTCTCTATCACTGTTTTCTAGAGGCTATCACCTTTCAAGATAATTTGACATATTAATTTGAAATAGAAGAGAACTTTGAAAACCTGTCCTGTAATGGACTGAATCTAATGTTGCAACTGTAGGGATACAGTTATTAAGAGGGGTCCATGACCAATGAAATACATTAACTCTAATGGTGAAGCTTGGAGAAGAAAAGTAAGCAAGCAAGCAAAGAAACAAAGAAAGAGTGTGCGATAGATAAAGGGAAAGGGAGACATAGGTGCCGGGAAGTAGGAGTTGGAAAGACACAGAGAATGGAAATGCTTCCCAGTGACCAGTCTAGAGGAGAAGTGTGCAGGGCTGTCCAGATAAATATCCTCCTCTGTTTCACTTCTAACATGGTAACTCGATATTTTTCATCAGGGTCTGCACAAAATCGTTTTTGGGTTTTTCTGCTGCTGGTGCTGTTATTGCTGATGGAACCAATAAAACAATAAAGTTGCAAATAAGCTGTAAAGGTTAAGGTGGAAGGTCAGCTGCAATGTAGTTGCATCCTCAGTATTCCTATGGCTTAATCCACCCAGATTGTCTCAATTATGATTAGCTTTTTTTGTGTGGGTGTGGCTGCTGATGGTGTATGTTATTTAGCTCCTCAAGAGTAGTGCTGATGTAGCACATTATGATGTCCCTACAGTTGCTCCTTTAAAAGAAGAGGCTGTTCTGTGCTATGGCTATAGGGATGGCATATTTAAACATGGAATTTTACCTCCTGGCCCAGGTACATGTGCAGCCTGCAAGCAGGGTTCATGTGACACTTTACATTTTACAACCTGTATCCATCCGCTCCTTACTAAAAAATGCAGCTACAGCAGCATCATCAAATCCTGACTCAGTATAGCATCTGAACAACTGTATTAAAACAAATTAAAATGCTTTTATCACATAATACATTTTTCATTGCCTTTGTCCTTGTTGTGGTTTAATCCAGAAGGTAGCTAAACAGCTGTGGGCTCACCTTCCACCACCACCCTCTCCCTTTGTCCCCTCCAGCTTCTTGTGCCCCAGATTCCTCACTGGTATGGCAGTGGGAGGGCCTGAAAATTCCTTGACTTAGTGTAAACACCACTTAGTAAAATCTAAAACATCAGGGTGTTATCAACATTATACTTACCTTCAATCTGTCACTCAATACTATATAAACTAGGGCAAAAATTAACTCTGTCCCCAACAAAACCAGAGCAATATCCACTCTTTATTCTATATCATTTATGTCATGCCCAGGTTCCACTCTTCCCAATGTGTCCTTCCCCGTCTTTTGATACTTACACACAGATAACATTCCCTTAGTCCATGAGTCATCCCTCTAAAATGTCCATTGAGTAAATTAGTCCCTGGGTTTGGGCTTCTTCTGTCATAGCAGACCTTCCAGGCTGGAGAGATGGTGCATGCTATCAGATAATGTCCATAATAAGTCCATCCCTCATTCACAAACCCATTTGTACATTGCATCTCTCCCGCGATGGCCCAACGTGTCATAGGCACACTGAGCTACCTATCTTCCTCATCCTCTTCTTGTGATAGCCTTGTTTTGGAGTAGTCTGCTTCCTGATCCCTCTTAGAGGCAGCTCCTTCATCCTCTATTAAGTGCATCCACTTCTGCTTCTTGTGTTTCTCCTTGCATACAAGGCAGATAATACTGGCACAAGTTGGTTGTCTGGTTCAGCCATGGACTCTGTCACTTTGCTCTCGGTCTCAGAGATCCCTCCCTGCAACAGACATTGAGCTCTGTTGAACAGAGCTCAGTCAGCCCAGACCACATTGCAGTGATTTGTGTTTCTCTGGAATTATCCAGTGACAGCTCATCTTTTCCAAATATTTTAATAATTTTTTCTGGATTCTGCACTTTTTCGGAGGTGAAGTTCCAAAACATTGGAAGGTGCCCACTGTCCTAGGCACTTGCCCATCCTATCTCACACTCTCTGCCACTCATAACTATTGAGCCTTAGGGCAGACGCCTGGATGATGTTCTTACCTAGTGGTGTAACCTTACATAAGAACTAGACACATTCAAGCATTGTAGCAATGCAAAGGTGCTGGTTTGGACACCCTGAGGATACTTTCCAAGAGCTGTTGTAACTTGTCTGGAGGAGAAGGATGGTGGAGGTGTCATTCCCATGGATGGGCCCTTGGAGGACACCGAACTAGGTGTAATTCCTGCTGTGCAGGTGCAGCTGTGATGCTGGGTGCACACACTGCCTCAGTCCTGCCAACAGGTGTCTTAACATTTCAAAACCCCATATTACAAAGCACAGCAACATCATAACCTTAACCCAGAGCTGAGAAATGACACAATGGGGAACACACACAGCAAGCAAGGTGTTACATAATGCAACTCTGAGAACACACAACCACCTTGAAATCTAATAAATCAACATTGTGGCCAGCAACTATTAAAACAATGCAACTAATTGCTCATAACTAATTTGTTTTAACATGTCAGAACAGTGGTTATCTTCACCCTTCACACCCTATGGCCTGGGTGCCAAAAGGGACTGTTGTGGTTTAACCCAGCAGGCAGCTAAACACCGTACAAACCACTTGCTCACTTCTCTGTCACCACCCCAGGATGGGTAAGAGAATGGGGGAGAAAACTATAAAATTCACCTGCTGAGATAAAGACAGCTTAATAGGCCAGAAACAGGAGGGGGGAAAAATAGCTATCATTAAAAATTAGAATATATAGAACAATGCACAGTGCAGTTGCTAGCCACCTGCTAGCTGATACACAACCAGTTTCCAAGCAGCAGCCCCCAGCCAGCTTTAGCTCTAGCTAAATATATTTATATTTATTATTATATGATTTATTAATATATGATATTACTGAGCTTTACATCATATAGTACAGAATATCCCTTCAGTCAGACACTGTCAGCTGTATCACCTGTGTCTCCTCCCAGCTACTTATGTCTTCCAGCCTCCTCACTGGTGGTGTGATGTAAGAAAAAGAAAAGTCCTTGTCTTACTGTTTAACACTTCACCATNATTCCTGCTGTGCAGGTGCAGCTGTGATGCTGGGTGCACACACTGCCTCAGTCCTGCCAACAGGTGTCTTAACATTTCAAAACCCCATATTACAAAGCACAGCAACATCATAACCTTAACCCAGAGCTGAGAAATGACACAATGGGGAACACACACAGCAAGCAAGGTGTTACATAATGCAACTCTGAGAACACACAACCACCTTGAAATCTAATAAATCAACATTGTGGCCAGCAACTATTAAAACAATGCAACTAATTGCTCATAACTAATTTGTTTTAACATGTCAGAACAGTGGTTATCTTCACCCTTCACACCCTATGGCCTGGGTGCCAAAAGGGACTGTTGTGGTTTAACCCAGCAGGCAGCTAAACACCGTACAAACCACTTGCTCACTTCTCTGTCACCACCCCAGGATGGGTAAGAGAATGGGGGAGAAAACTATAAAATTCACCTGCTGAGATAAAGACAGCTTAATAGGCCAGAAACAGGAGGGGGGAAAAATAGCTATCATTAAAAATTAGAATATATAGAACAATGCACAGTGCAGTTGCTAGCCACCTGCTAGCTGATACACAACCAGTTTCCAAGCAGCAGCCCCCAGCCAGCTTTAGCTCTAGCTAAATATATTTATATTTATTATTATATGATTTATTAATATATGATATTACTGAGCTTTACATCATATAGTACAGAATATCCCTTCAGTCAGACACTGTCAGCTGTATCACCTGTGTCTCCTCCCAGCTACTTATGTCTTCCAGCCTCCTCACTGGTGGTGTGATGTAAGAAAAAGAAAAGTCCTTGTCTTACTGTTTAACACTTCACCATCAGTGTGTTATCAACATTTTTCTCATCCTAAATCTAAACTACAGCATTATACCATATACTAGTATGAAAATTAACTCTATATCTCACACAAAATTAGGACAATTGTGTATAGAAAGGACACTCTTACAACATGCCATTTAGAAACTTCCCCACATTTTGCAGACTGTTTGGGTAATAGACAAAGACTTGAGATTTCAAAGTATCACATTGCTTTGTTACTAAATATATGTTTAATAATGTCTTTCTGTTGACCTGATACATTACCAGTGTCTGGTGGGAGCTTAGAAACTAAAAAAAAATATTTCTTAAACCAAACACAGGTAAAATATAGAACTTTCTTTACACAGTGAACAAACTCTAGACAAAAGCAGTAGCTCCTTGATTTTAAGAAAACTTTGGCAAAAAAAAAGTCAATGTAATTGTTTTTAGAGGATTTTTATCATTTCAGTGAGGTAAATAAAAGTGTGATTCATTCCTATAAAAATGCAAGGCTAACTAATTTTTTTTAAAATTAGATAATATGAATAGAGACGACTCACAAACAGGTGAGTGAAGGGTTAGAAATGTATATAGGTAGATAGATAAGGCCAACTGAACATGCTAAATTTTATAATGAAAACCTACATATTACCAGGGCTTCATGGGCAAAAAAATGTATCACATCCACGTTCACCAGTCCACTCGTGTCACAAGCAGCCCAAGTATTCCCATTGATACAATGCAGGCAAAGCCCCTTTGATAGCTGGGTAAATGTTTAAGCAGTAAGTTTGTTTCGAGCTTCCTGAAACAGCGTCTACATTCCCATTTTTAATATGTCTCTATCACTATAAACCCAGTATCAGCACGTGACTCAGCCCTGGAAGAATGACTGATAACAAGAACAATATTAGTGACATAAAATATAGGAATAGAATACACAAAACTAGTGGCAAAAAAATTGCATGCAGTTCTAGGCAGAAAAACTTCTGAGGCATCTTAAAGAAACAGACATTTAAAAGTTTGTTCCTACAATTTTCAACCCTCTTGTAATTCCAGGAGTAGTTAGAACCATTGGAATGTTGATATAAATAAGTGTATGTAGAGATCTAGAAGATTAGTTACACGTCAGAGTTCTGTTTTGTTCAGAAGTTTGGCTTCCTGCCCTCTGTTCAGGCAATAAATTGGCTGTGACAGAGCTGCTTCTAGCATTCTGTTCAGTAGAAGTATCCCAGGAGAGACAAAACCACACAAAATAAGGTAAGCAAGAATGGTAGATTACAGCAGAGTTAAATATTTTTAGATTATATTATCAGTTTGTTTGTTGAGATCCTGTGAAATAGTGGTTTTTTTCAGCTGACTTTAAAGTTTTCTTAAGAAATCTCTTTCTTCATCTAGTTTATGTGCATTTTTGTGTATTCCCATGTCTAGTTTACATGATAGATTTTGTAAAGTCTAATTTGAAAGAGACTATAACCTAATTTTTTAATTAGCTATAGGATGCCAAAAATCCTTTTTAATTCACTGTTAAATTGGAATAAACTTGGAGGAATTACTATCTTTGCTAGCAGGAATGACAGCTGTGACCCAGTACACTCCACTAAAACAGTTCTGACCCTGTAAGGATCTTAGACATATCTTGTTATGAATTTATCAACATAGTATGAGATAATATTTGGGACATACCACTGTATGAATGAACTCCAAAAATATAAATGTTGTTTTCATGTACTGAATTTGATTTAATTTCATGATCACATGTGTCTTGGGGTTAAATGGAAGAAGAATGATGGCTAGGAACAAACAAGATCAAAACAGGAGCAAGAGAAACTATATAACAGATTTTCTTTGCTGTCTTGATGTCAAAGAATTCATATAATCTATATAGTAGGAAAAACTCCCAGATTTCCTCTGCTTTCAGTGTGTGTCATTGTTGTCATTGGCCACATACATGCTTATTAGTTTGTTAGGAGTAGTTAGACTACTGCTGGTTTCAGCAGTTTGAAGAGCTTTAATTCCCTTATACTTAGCTTAGATGCAAAATGAAACAAATCAGACCCTAGTTTCCAAAACACTGGTTTACAGATCTGCAGCCAAGAACAATGTATAAATCTTCCTAGTCCTCTTCAATGTATACCTTACAGAAGAGAGAAAAGAACTAAAGAAATAGGTATGAAAGATATTAAGATAAAGAAATCAACACAGGGAGATAGACACAGCATAAAAAACTATGACAAAGAATGAAAAATGAGGGCATAGGTGGCATGTACATAAGAACATGTAATGACAGGAAAGGTTTATTGAAATTCGAGTATTTATATGTCACTCAATCTTAAGGAATATATGAGGCAATCCAAGCTGTGAAAGCTTGTATTATTTATTGTAGGGAGCTTTAACTGTTCTGGGGAACAATTAATTGGCTTCTGGAGCACCAACAATCTACCACAGACTTCTCTATTTTCTACTTTTTAAAACAAGACAAAACAATTAAACTTTAGTGCTGTCCTTCATAACATCAAGGTCACCTGTCCATTATTCATCATAGAAAGGTGCTTAATTATTTATTCACTTCCTAAATATGTTTCTGAAAATGTCTTTGAACTGGCCTGCCCTCTTCAGGAATCCTTCAGAATCTTGACTTGAGAACATTGTCTTTTTCTTACCATTGTGAGTGTAATTAATGCAGATACAAGACTCTGAACACAGATCAAAATTAGGAATTGGGATCTTCAGAGCTTCTGATCACGAGCAACCAAACTAGAATTCCACTTGTTTTCAGTAGGAAATTTGAGTAAGTAATTGTCTGGTTTGAGCCTCATAGACCTAGCAAAATCTTAATGCATTGTTAATGAATACCTAGAGACTTATATCTGTCAAGATCCTCAAGGTGGTATTACTGTCTACGTGCACCACAGAGCTTGATTCAGGTGGAAGTTTCCAGAGACCAGGTTCCTAGTGGAAAAACACAAAGAACATTTTCATTTGTTTAGAATGCTCAGTGATAAAGCAGTTTCAGCAAGATGAGGAAGACTCAGCCTTTTCTTTCTACCTCTGATTGCAAGTTATCACTCATGATATGAGCTCTATGTACTGGGAATAGCAATCCCATATAATCAGTGTTACACTCTTCAGTGATCTAACTGAATTGAAGAGTTGAAGAGAGTGAATAAGGGCCTTAGTTATCCATTTTGGTCTAGTAACAAGAGAATTGCCAGGGCCAGAAGTCTTTAATTTCATGTAAAAAATTAATATGAAGCTTTGCATGAGGGAAGTAAACCAAACCAGAAAAGAAAATCACCCTTCCTTGGGTGAATTTACAAGCCATTACACTTGTGTCAGAGCCATGATTTTTCTGGTCTGACAGATATTCAGTTATTCTGTGCAAAGCCACATGGGGCTAGAATTGTACCCACCTTCACTTGTTTCATTCACCAGGACACCAGACAGAATTGAAGCTCATGGTTTCCTTTGGTCTGCACTTGCCATAAATGCTTGTCATAAACAGATGATTTCAGGAGAGCATGTCGACTTCAGAATTTCAGTTTCCCTTTCTTTAAACCAAAGTAAGGTCCTTAGCTTTTCTGGAATGAGTGATTTAACTTGCAACTTCAGGATACCTTAGTAGCTGCCTGGGTGATTTCACCACCAAAGCAGTTAACATTCTTAGACATCAGCCTCTCCTGCAAGTATCTAATCTAACTGATATTCCATAACAATTATAATATATTCCTCAAATTTCCAAATTCCAGTCCTCATTTCTAAGGCAAGATTTCCCAAAGCTTGGTTTAAGATTGCAGTATACCTGCATATACCTCTGAGAGTCAGATAATACTTTTGAAGTCAGCATCATTTTCACTTATGAATACTTTGACAATTATCTTGGACTGTATTCACAACATGAATATGATTTTCCAATTCAGTTAGCAAAATGCAGCTAGCTTCTTATAACAAAAATAAACTGAAGCCACAGATACTCCTTATATCTTACCTAAGCAGAAATCTTTCAGAATATATTGCTTCAACACAACTCTGTTATCCATGTTAGCGTATATCTTATTGGAAGTTTAGATAGTTAACTGATTTACCATCACTGGAAACAGACTGGTTTTGATTTGCAAGACAAAGGCTTGGGTCATGCATTGCAGTCAAATATGTATTGCGTTTATCTACTTCCATTAACTGTCATTTATCAAAATTATATTTGAAAACTTGTTTCTCAAGGGAAACATAGTCTTGTGACAAATTCTATCTCCTACTTTAGGACTTGAAAAGGAAATCAACTGAGATCATCCTCATCGGTGTTCCTTCGTGCCTCTGCAATGCTGCTTCGCTCAGGCCGCAAGAAGCCGTATCAAATGCCTCTCCGTGGAAGGCAGTCTGTGGAGAAGCAATTTCTCCTTCCAAGTATGAGAACGCCTCCTGGAAAGCCAGGTAACTCTTACCTGAGTGACAGGTATGTTTGCAATCTTGAAAAGAATATTCCAATCCAAGGCAAAATCCAACAAAATTGGTTGGGCATGTGGAACAGCTTTTCTATAATGCTGTCAAAAAAAAAAAAAAAAAAAAAAAAAAAAAAAAAAAAAGAGTTGAAAACTGTACCCCAAAAGCTAACTTTAAAATAACCAGAACAGAAATACTCCTTAAAATACTATCATTACATTTCTCACACCACCATGTTCAGACTAGTAATTCCTAATGTACAAATGTACCTTCTTGGAAAAGAGTGGATGATATAAGCAGACCTGCCAACTATTTTAGTTTGGGCACTGTACTAGTTCTTGTAATTCTAGTTATAAACAGAATTCTTACACTATAGGTACTTCAATATAAAATTATTAAACGGTTTGCTGATTATTGTAGTTGTTGTCCTGTTGCTTTTTAGAACAACTCATCTTTTTTCTGGAAGCCTGATTGCCAGCTGCCTTTGAAGAGAAAACCTTTGTCCAAACATAAATGAGCTATGTATGTAATCAAAGGTCCAACACAGAACCTGCCACTTTTGGAGGGTGCGGTCAGAATGTGCATCATCCTTCTCTTTCATTGTGTATGAAGTGTTTTTTCGCAGCCTAAACAGGGTGGAAAGAAAGCTCCTTGGAATCAATGCAATTTTTTCAAAATATTTGCCTAAATACAAATGTTTCAGAGGAGGTCTCTCATTATAGAATAAGTAAGAAAGTTTTCGCTGAAGTCAAGCATTTCTAAAACATTATGCCACTGCTGATGCATTCTGTGTATCCTGCTGTTTTGCTTGCCTGGTTATTGTGGCAAAGAAAGGATTTTAATCTTGCAGTATACCCTGGAGGTCTGTGTGATCTCAGAAATGTTTTAGCTGCATTTGAAAGTATCAAACCTCATCCAGTAAAACAATGTTCATCTGAACATAATCAAAATTGTGCCTCATAGTATTACTCTGAAGGTGTCTGATATCCAAGTGTCCGGACATACATCCTTCTGACATCCAGAACAACACAGCTGTGTTCAGGAATGAAGGGGAACCATTTCCCTCCTGGAAGCTTTTAGCCAGAAAGACCTGTTTTATTTGTTTTATTTTCAGTACAAGACGTCTGATCCCCAAACTAAATGCTATTTTAGGTAGCCATAAGCACTCTAACCTAAAAGTCCTGTTTATACCTAGGTCCAATATTCAAAATGCAAAATTGGGAAACAGGCAAGTACTTACCTATGAAATACAGGAAACTGGTATATAAACATTATTTTTCACGTCTCTTCATTCAAAGACTTCTGTGAATAACCTGCTTTGGCTCAGGCTTCCCATAGAGCTCCCTTGGCTACTCTAAGTCTACTCATTCACCAGCCAACTGCAAATGTGGACCCACTCTCCCACATTCAAATTCATCCTGTCTCCATTAGTCTTTAGTCTTTTTCAACACAGCTATCTGTATGTTGTCCTCCATCCCTCTTTCTGGCACTATTCCGTAGGCTCTTGGGTTGGAAGCTATTTTGTCAAACTCAAGTTTTCATGTGTTATCTCTCTGAAAGGTTGAAATACATCTTTCCTCTTCACAGACATAACATTTTAAGGAAAGAAATATTTATTTTCCTCCTTCACACCAACACCAAGCCCTCAAAATAGCTGCTTAAGCCCACTGGGTATATGTTTGCTATGCTGCTCATAGCTCAAATATGTATAGATTATAAAGTAAAGATTGTTAAAAAATGCATTTGATCTTTCTCTTGTGGAATGTTGTCATTTGTCTGTTGATAGTAAAATAATTATAACTCATTTTTTATTAGTGTTTAGCTTGCGAAAAACAGTGAAATGTTACATACTTACTGAAGACTCAAAAACAGTGCATTTTGATATAGATGAAGATGGTCATCATGAAATATCTACCAAGGATTCACAATCCCATGAAGGTAGTATTCTTTATGTACCAACACTCACCAACTGTATGTATAGTACTCAGGACATTTTCAAATATGTCATGTGTCCCTGGGCCCCTCAGTGTGAGAAAGGCATTATAGGTACTGCACCATGTCCAGAGAAGAGCAATGGAGCTGGGGAAGGGTCTGGAGCACGAGTCCTAGGAGGAGCAGAGCGGGGAGCAGGGTTGTTTAGGAGGAAAAGAGGAGTAGAGGCTTGGAGGAAAAGAGGTTCAGGAGGGACCTTATCACTCTATACAGCTACCTGCCAGGAGGGTGTACCCAGGTGGGGGTCAGTCTTTTCTCTCAGGTAGCAAGAGACAATGTGAGGGGAAATGGCCTTGGGTTATGCCAGAGGACCTTTAGATTAAATATTAGGAAAAATTTCCCTATTGCAAATGCTGCCAAGCTTTGGTACAGGCTGCCCAGGGAAGTGTTTGTGTCTCCACCCCTGTAGGGATGTAGGTGTTTGGATGTGGCGATTAGGAACATGGTGCACTTGCCAGTGTCAGATTATGGTTGTCTTCAACGATCATAAGGGTCTTTTCCAACCTAAATGATTCTATGATACTGTTCTCTGTAGACGTAAAAATATATTGTATCTGTATGAATACTGATAATGATACAAGGAAACTTTTATCCTTTTTTACAGTAGGTATGTTATATATTTTAATGATAAGATTATATTGTTCACATTCATGTGACTTAGCAGGAAGTCACATGAATGTGAACAATATAATCTCTATGAACAATATAATCTCATTTAGCTCTAAAAGAAAGAAAGGAAAGGCAATGCTCAAGAACAAATGCAAAAAGCAAGAACAAATGCAAAATGGAGAATAGAGCATATTTTGGAATTTGTGGGGTAATTTCATTTGTCATTGAAGTCTTTTGTCTCAAATGGGACTTCTGTATTTGACGTCAAAGATGTTATCATAACTATCATCATGCTAAGACTTATTAGAGGATATAATTTTGGTAGAGAAGAGTTAAATAATATCAAATGCAATTATTCTAGAGTGATGCAATTATTCTAGAATGGTACCATTTCCAGAGATATGAAAGTACGAAAAAAACTCTCAATAAAACATATTTTTAACCAAAATAGAGAAAAAAGTTGAAATCTTTAAATTAGTTATTGACTCACTAAACTTTTATTCTATTAAATTGAGAATAATGACAACTACTCTCATAGGGTACTTAAGTGTATTTTGTACCTTTTTCAGTATCTTTTCCAGTATCTTTTCCTTGATAACTCCATCAAATTTTGAAGTCACTCAGATAATTATTTTTGTTAATTTATGAACAGAACTAAAACCTGTATGGGTACACAGTGGAAGCAATTTGTGAACAGATACATAGTCTGGCAAGCCTAATGTAGAAGACAGTGATATACCGAGCAGACCAAA